>OY720442.1:127298614-127448087 GCA_963082915.1 Dolichopus griseipennis
GCTATTTAATGCTTTTTAGCCATTCCTAGAAAGTAGATTTTTAAATCAATAAAATTCAATTTAAAATAAAAAAATAACAAACCATTCTATTTTTTCTCTTTTCTTTGTAGTAATATTAAACATTAATGCATTTAAAATTCCAAAAAATTTAAGTTAAGAATTTTCATATTAAATACATACGTTAATGAAGTATCAAATCTAGTTTAGAATATAGCATAATTAATAAGTAACGATCACTTTTAAAATTATATTCTTTTAATGCCAGTCAATTTTTTTTTTTAAATTTACAGCTTAAAATTTCACATTTGTAAACCCTTTAAATACACTAAGCACACAAGTCACAGTATTTAAAAAAAAAATTTATATGAAAATCACCTTTTCCCCAAAAATTGTACAACTTAATAAATTTTTAAAATTATCTAAAATATTCAATTAATTTAATATTTATTCAATAATAATACATATTTTTTTTTTCCATAAATTTTATCAATGATTTTAAATTTTTATTAATTTTACTATTTAACATAAAATTATTCTGTCAAGTGATAATCTTAAATTAGTGCTAATTGTTTATTGTGAATTAATAAGACGCTAGCTAATGTTTCTGAAACCAAAATGATTATATTAAATTAATGTAAATTGTTTATTGTGAATTTATAAGACGCAAATGTTTCTGAAACCAAAATGATTATCTTTGACACACAAAATGTTGATGAAATTGTAATTGAATTTTATGTCAGATAATTTTTTGTTATCAACAGTTAGGTATTTTAAAACCTTAATTAAAAAATTAAAATCGTATTTTATTTAAATTTAAGAAAAAAATAAAAACTTCCTTAAATTTATTTTGGCCAATTTTCAAAAAATTAAATCCAAAACAAAATAATTTGACGTTTCAATAATAACATCAGCAACTTTAGTAAGAAAACAATCCGTCGTAGCAACAAAATGGAGCCTTTAGCAATAAAAATTTGACATTACTAAATGTCAATGACAATTGTTCAGTTCATGTAAATAAAGAATTTTTCCTTGAACTGAAATCAATCAATTAAATTTTTAAATAGAAGTAATTAAAATAATTCAATATATAACGAAGAGATATTCTTAAGCCGGTTGTTTTCAAACAATATTAACTATTATTTATAACTATTAAATTGTTTTGAGTTAATGGGAAACTAACTATCATATTTTTTTGCCTTGTTTCTCTTCAATATTACTTCTAATTTTTAATAAATAATTATATTTATTGACTTCTGTTAAGTACCATATACCATTAAGTTGGGAACTTGAATTTTTTTTTTTAATTTTTTTTATTTTAAATTTATTTTAATTTTTTTAACTGTTTTTTTTTTTATTTACTTGAAGTGAACATTAAAGATTTAAGAGTAAATTATTCAAATATTTTTTTAAAAGTCATTTTTTATTTAACTATAAAATATTTTTAACTCTTCTTTTCAACTTAACTGGTCCCAATATTAAAAATATCTTTCAAGCAATTTTAATAGAGTATATAGATATAAATGAGGTTGTTTTTGATGTTTTTTGTAATTTGTTTAGATTCATCATTCTGTGTAATTGTTTTGTATCTTTAGTTTTGAAAACCGATAGCAATAAATATATTATACTGTTAAAATTATGAATTGATATCAATTTAATTTGTTATTTTTTGATAACTTTCTTTAAATGTACCGGTTAATTTCCGTTCATATTAAAAGTTGAGTAAATAGAAGGTACAAAACTAATTATTTTTAAAAAAAATATTATATTTATTTATATTTCCTCTCCTGTGTTGTTATATTCGTATGACTCGTATATATATATATATATAAAATATATATATGTTTTTAATTTTTATAAATTGTGTTATTTTAATTTACTTTAGCTCTATATTTGTTTTTAATGCCGTGAATGCACGCTTTAAGAATTTATTTTTAAAGCACGAAATTGAATATCAAATCAAAAAAAAAAAAAAAAAATAGTTGAATTTATAATTATATTTTTCTTGATGCACAAAATTCACACTTACAATTTATTATTATTTTTTTTTCATTTTATTTATAATAATTTTTATATTTCACTAATAAATGTATAAATATATATATAATATATTTTTTTTTTGTTTTTTTATTTTTGTTATCATAATTTAGGACGGTGAACTCTACTGTAGCGTTAACAATTCTTGTACTAATTTGGACAATGAAATTATTGAATCACCAGTCCAAAATTCCAATACATCATCTACCCCCGCTAAAAATGTTTCTAATAATAATTCAACACAGGAAACATCAGCATCAAAAGAGAAGTTAATTATTCAACATTAAAAAAAAAAATATCTATTAAGCATTAAAAAAAAAAAAAAAAACTTTAGGAAAAAAAAAATAAAATTAAAAAAAAATAGAAAGAAAATAAATAACTAACAAACTTTGGTTACTGTTAAAACTGTCGATAATCAATCATAACATAAATAATTATTAAATTAAAAAAAAATAAAAAAAAAATTAAATTATAAAACTCTATATTAATAAAAAAAAGAAAACATAAACAACAAAAAGATATTCACAAGAACCGTACTAAAAAAAAAAAAAAAATACACCTAAAATCAAGTTAATAATCAATTAAAAAAAAAAAAAATGCATAAAATTGGAAAAAAATATTAACGTTTTCGCTATCTTTTTGTGTCCTAACATTTACGTCTTCACATATTCAGCACAATAATTAATGATATATAAGAAATAATAGATGTTATAATAGATAAAATAGGAAGTGTATTAAAGAAAAAAAAAATAAAATAAATAAACAATTTATGTATATATAAACTGAAATAAAATATTAAATAAATCGAATCAGGAAAAAAAAAAATGGATTTAGTAATAAAAACATACAAAAACTTTTTTTAGTTGATTTTTTGAAATTCGAATATTTAAATTAATATACAATTAATAGACTAATTATTGCCTAATAACAAAGACTATACATATAAATATGTATGGATGGATAGTCTTTATCCTAATCCTTGATGTTAAATAGGTATATATATATATGTGTATAATAAACATATTTAGGCAAAATAAAACCCTTTTTTTTCAATTTTTATTGTTTTACATAAAAATATTTTAAACTATTGTACTTATTTCAAAATATCTTGACAGTTCATTTTTTTAATATCTTTTAATTTTCTAACTTGTTTCCCAAACCAATCCAATCTTAGAGATATTTAAAGCTCTAATATGTTTTACATTGATCAAATCTAAAACCAAATTACTTTTAAAGTACAACAAATACTTTTGCTCACTTAAAAAAAATAAAATTTAAGAAATTAAAAGTATTTGTTTGATTGAATTCCATTTTAATAAAATAAAATTAATGAATTTAAAAATTATAATAAATTAAAAAAAAAAAAAAAATTCCAGAAAAATAATATTTTATTTTAAATTTTCCTAACGCCAATTTTAAATTAAAAAAAAAAATGTTTTTCATACTATATATATATAGCATAAATGTTTGGACATAAAAAATATTGAAAACAGGTAAGAAAAAAAAAAAACATTCTGATATAAAAAATAAATAAACAGTATAAAAACAAATAGGAATTATTCAAATCTAATTAAATAAAACATTTTTTGTTTTTTTTTTTTTTTAATTTTATTTATAAACAATTATAAATAAGTTGAGTAAGTTAAACATATTTATTTTATGTTGATTTACAAATTTAAATATAAAAAAAAAAAAACTAAATTTATACACATATATAATATATATATAAATATGTAATAAATATATATATATATATCTATATATAATTTTATATATGTTATATATCTATAAATATATATATATATTATATTAG
This sequence comes from Dolichopus griseipennis, assembly GCA_963082915.1. Classification (NCBI taxonomy): domain Eukaryota; kingdom Metazoa; phylum Arthropoda; class Insecta; order Diptera; family Dolichopodidae; genus Dolichopus; species Dolichopus griseipennis. The sequence continues at coordinate 127,302,462 of OY720442.1, forward strand.
AATGTTTGTGTTTTGTAGATATTTAGATCTAGATCTAACATTTATTATATATAATTTTATATTGAGATAAGTTTTTACTACAAAACTCGTTTTAGTAGTTCAATATTAAAATAAACAATTAGTAATATATAAATTTAAAAAAAAAAACTATATTGTAAAATAAAAATTAACATTAAATAATTTTGAATAATTAAAGGAAAAATAAATTAAATCATATTTAATTATTAATTTACTAATAAATTTAATTTTTTATTTCTTGTTATATTTTTTTTTATGTTGTATTTGTATTATTTTAATTTTATTTGTATAGATTATATATTGTAATAATGTAATATATTTTATATGTATAAATATATATATATATATATATTTTAAAACAAGGAAATTCAAACATACGAATAAAAAACAAAAAAAAAAAAAAAATAAATTAACTAACAATAGTTAAGAAAAAATAAAACATTAGTATCCTGGTAATGGAAGCTCAAAAAAAAAAAATAAATCGTTAAATTAATTAAACTTAATAGCGAAAATTAATGTAATTTATTAAACTTTTTCTTTCTTTTTTTTTTTTTTTGAATTAAAAACATCTTAAAATAATGCTAATTTAAAATGTTGTTTTATAGATATAATAATCGAAATAAAATCAAAACTAAAGTGATCAAAAATTGATTAGTAAAATTAAATAAAAATAAGTTTTATTGTGAATATTATATTTTATATGAATATAATACATAATTTTTTTCAAAACTGTTATATTTATTTTTTTTTATGTTTAATTAGTAATCGTTTAACTTCATTGCAATTGAAAGGAAAAAAAAATTGATAAGTTTTGAGTTTTAATACTGAAAGTAAGAATACATTTTGTCGATCGAAATTTATGTGATTTACAAAGTAATCACAAGTTCGTACTGAAATAAACTTTTTTTTTTTTAACTTACCATTACGTTTTAAATATAAATAAATCATTTGGACACAGTCAATACAATATTACTTTAAATTATGTACGTATTTTTTTAATTTCAATTTAATAAATTTAAATTATTAATAATGTTAAATTTATAAGTTTTAGCAGCATAAATATTGTTTTGATTTAAAGCAACATAACAAATTATGGGCAAGAAAATTGATTGGTTTTAATTTAATTAAAACGATAGTTTTTTTTTTAATTTGAAAATTTTATTAATTAATAAAAAAAAAAATTAATCAAAACCAAATTGTTATTTAAGTGTTATGAGCTCCGTAAAGTAAAATTATTAAAAATTACATACTATATGTTAGTTAGTTTTTGTTTTTAATGTATGTACCTGCTTATAAACACAGTAAATATTTAAATTTAAAATTTAGTATTTAATATTTTTATTTTTTATTTATTTTTATACTCTTAGAAAAGTATATTCCTTTTACAATAGATTTTAACTATTAACTTTACTTTATAAAGCTCTAACAAATGAGAACAGCAAACATTTCATAATATTATTTTTTTTTCCGATTTTCGTGTGTTTAAATTCAATTTTCTATTTAAAACTATATCTTAATTAATATATACAGATAGGGGACAACTTCTTTATTGTCAGATAATACGACACGTATGTTTCTAAAACAAAATTAAGTTTAATGTATGTCAAATATTGAGCTGTCAATTCTCATCTACAATTCGGAATTTAAAAGAGTCAATTAAAAAAGTTGTATAACATATTTTATTTAAATAAATAATTCTATAAATCAATTCCTATAGAATAAAAATGGATTTTAATGAATCAAAAAACAAAATTGAAAATTTGACATTTTCATTTAAAAATCTAAACTGAGAAACTTATAAAAATGCAACCTTAAATGCACAGACCGTAAGCAACAAAATCGAGTCATTAGCAATAAAAAATCTCATACTTTGAAAAATGTTCGATTTATGACAATAAAGAAATTGCAAATATCAATGAATATGTATGCATTTTATTATAAATATAAAGTACATTTAATATTTACTTTTATATAAATATAACACTAACTTATTTAATTGTTAATTTATTATAATCCTTGATTTAATTATTGAAAACAAATTTCAAACTCAAAATGGATAAATAACACGTTATATCATATATTTTTTTTTTAATTAAACCTAAATTTGTTTTTAATTTTAAAACATTAGTATATATAAATGTAAGTGTTATTAAAAACAAGCCTAAAATCAAGAGGTATAACTGGAAACTTGGAAGCACAACTGTCGCCTAATATTTACAAAAACAAAAAAAAAAAAAAACATTTTAAAAAAAATTAATAAATACATTAAAAAAGTAATTTATTGGATATATAAAATTTAAGTTAAAAAAAAAAAAACAAATTAAGATCAAAATATTATATAAGATATTAAGAGGATATTGAATAGAAAAAAAAAACCTAATTAAATGTTTAATTCAAAATATAAAACAAAAAATATATGTTTGATTCTCCTTTTTAATTTATTTTCTCTTTACATTTTAAATTTAAAAATATTTTACAATACAAAAATTATACAAAAAATCATATACCAAAATGTTATAAAAATTAAGTAAAAATAATAAAATTGCATAAGTGTAAGCAGATGATTAAAATTAGAAAACAATATAAAATACATAGTAAAAAAAAAAAGAAAAATAATATGTTTAAGCAAAAATTACATATTTTGGAATTTATTGTAGCTATTTTGTGAAGCTTTGGAAAATTATTAAAAAAAAAATTAAAAATAAAAATACAATTATTAATAGAATTATAAATTTTTAAGAACATTTTCTGTGAAAATGTACTGACTGAAACCCGAAAAATCAACATTAACGAATTGTTAAGTTCAGTTGTTTGTTACACACATCTCTAAAGGTAAAAAAATATACTCATATATATATATATATATATATTTATATATATAGATATGTATACATAAATACTTTGAAGGAAAAACCAAATAAAAAAATAAAAATTTGTTACTTTTGTTTAATAAAACATTTCGGAGCTGCTCATATCTATACTATACAGTTTGTAGTCTATACGTTATTTTTATTGAAGTGTTGACACTACAATTGCAGCAACGATTTTATCTTTAGTTTTAATTAAAGTCTATGATAATGAAAAGAAAATGTATTTTAAAGTTTAGTTTAGTGTACTATATACATATATAATTGTTTAGAAAAAACATGAATCAACTAAAATTTATATTTAATTTTTGTTTTTTAATTTAATGCTTATTTTTGCCCCTTATATTTATACATTATTTTAGATTTAAATTTTTTTTTTTTTTTTTTTGTTTCGAATATAATTCATAAGTTTCCTTAAAAAATTGCTTTTGGCCTTATTAAAAATAAATAAAATTAATTTAAAAACATCAATCAAATTTTGCAGGTGGTATAGGTAATATCGCATATAAAAATCTAAACTTAAAAAAATTTATTATAAAAAACCCCAAAAAAAAACGGAAATGACCATTTTTCAAAAGAAGAGAATACCATCTTTGTTAGATTAAAAAAAAATAAAACTAAAAAACAATTAAACAACAACCTGTATGTAATTAAATTAAAATATTTTTCTTTTGTTGCTTCTAATACGAAATGAACGTTTTTCATTTAAAAACATAATATATATATATATATTTATATACATATAATATTTATATTCATATTTATTATATCTATGTACATATAATATCTTTATATACATATATCAAAATTAACATAATATAATTTGAAAAAAAAAATTAAAGAAAATGAATAATTAAATTTTACTCAATTCTAATTAAGCAGTAATCCTAATAACTTCATTTAATTGAAAAAAAAAAAATGTTAGAAAGTTTTTCTTATATTTAGGATATTAATAATTAATTAATAATATATTGTCAAAAAAAAAAAAATCTTAAATAAAAAAATTAAGTAAAATAAAAATAAAAATAAGTTAAAATAAAAACACAGAAAACAACACCAAAAAAAACTTCCAAAATTTATTATTTGATTATTTCGAAGTTGAAAAAATAATTTAAAATTACTTAAAAATAATAATTTGAAATATCTTATTTTTTTTTTTTGTTATTTTTTTATAAAAGATATTTTTAATACTTGTATGGCGGTTATCAGTGAGGTTTAATTGTTTAGTAAAGTAGACATTAATGTTTTAAAACATATCATTTTTTAAATATTACATTTTAAAGGTGAAAGAAGAATGATTTTTATTCAAAAAAAAATAATGAAATAGAAATGCATTATAAATGTTTTTCTTAATTTTTAATAAATTGTTACTTTGCTTAAATTTTTTTTTTTTTAATTTTTATATAATTTATTCTTTTAAATAAAAATAAATGGATCTTCAAATCATGAGAAGTAGTTATTGCACTTTTAAAAATTTTTCATTTATCTATTTAATATTATTTTTAATAAAGATCACTTGTCTTTTTTTTTTAAATTAAAATCAGGATCACTAATTTGTTTGATACTTAATAATATTTTTTAAATTATTCAAAATTCATATCTAACATGCAAATTTCAATATTAAATATTAAATAAATTTTTAAAGATTATGTTTTAATTTAAATTGTTTTCCATAAAAACCTAGTAACAAGTGCAATATTTATATTTTTTTAAACATTTTTATATTTTTATTCTTTTACTATTAATTAAAAATTAAATTAATTATTAATTTTATTTTCATTAAAAAACTAATATTAAATTACACATAAAGTATATATAACAGATTTTTCAAATTATTATATTTAAATTTTTTGAAATATAACGTTTTAAAAGTATCGATTTATTCCTCTTTATACTCTCCACTTTTTACATAACTATATATATAATTATATGAATAATATATAATATTATGTATAATATACTTAACTTATTTTTCTAATTTATTAAATACACTATAACAAAAAAAAAATTTTAAATCTCGGAAACAAAATTAACAAAAAATAAAATGTATTTATACAGAATAATCATGTTTTTTCGTTCAGAATATATATTGTACCTAATACAAAATAAAGTAATTTTTATTAATTAATAATTGTATGTAAAAAAAAAAACATAATTAAAGATTAAATAATTAATAACAAAAAAAAAAAAAATTCCACATGTAAAGTAAATGCAATAATTAATGACGGCATTGCAATAATTATTTAAATAAATTAAATGCGAACTTATGGATTATTCAAATTAATCATTTTGAATCGAAATATGAAAAATTTAAAAATAAATTACAAAATTAATAATGAAATATATAATATATTTTAGAAATTAAATGTAGTGTTTAAAAAAAAATGTATCAATACGCAATTAAGAATATATATCTAGTGCCTTATTAATTTATTTGGCCGTTGTGCAGAGACGAAATATAGGAAAAATTTTCGTTAATTTTAATTAATTTTTAATTTGCTTACTGTGCGATTTTGAACTTCTTTTATACTTCACAATTAATTTAAAAAAAAAAAATATTTAACTTTAGACAACATGATCCAACGAAAATCAAAAAAAAAAAAAAAAAACAAAAAGAAACATCGAAAATATTTAAATATTTCTTCAAATTATGTTACACTCTCTTTACTCATTTTTAAAAATCAAAATATACAATTAAAATTTATATTTAATAATTTTGGTAAATCAATTTCGTTAAATATAAAATTTTTTATTTTATATTAAATAAAAATTTTAAAGGAGTTCAAAAAAATATATATATATATATATAAATAACTTATGTGTTTTGCTTTTTAAATTAGAAATATATAAAATTCAGTTTAAAAATATCTCTCATAAATATAAAATATGTACAAATATGTTTACAAAAGAAAAAAATAACCAAGAAACATTTATTTAAACAAACAGAATGGTTCAAATTAGATCATATTTTTGTTAGAGCAAGAAAGTTGGTTCTTTTATTTTGTAACTTCCGTAAAGCAGTATAGCATTATATCTAGTAGTCCACCTATGTATTTACCAAATTAACCATCCTTTTATATTTTAATATATCCCATTAATTTAAACTATCAAGGTAATTTTTAATATAAAGTTGCCAATTAACGAAAATAAATAAAAATACAAAAGATTTTAATAAAAATTAAAAAATTAAAATATTGGGATTAATCATGAATAAAATTTAATTTAAATAATTAATACAATAAAAAGATTAATTTAACTGCTCAATGATCCAACGATTTTGATTAACGAGAATATTTTTTTTTAATTTGATTTATTATTTAATTTAATATGTAATTTATTTATAAAATTTATAATGTATATTCATGTAAATTTGAAATTATGTTTTGTTGAATAATTCAAGTAATTTTTGAGATAAAAAAAAATCACTATTTGTGTTTTTACTTTTGTGTGAGTTTAAATGCACAATAAGTTTAATTTAAATATTTGTACATAATATTTTTATTAATTTTTGTATATTTGATATTTAAAATTTTCAATTATATTTTGTTTAAAAAGCAAGAAAATTAAAAATCAAAATTATATAAATTTTTAAGATACAGTGACACAATAAATATTATATAAGTTATATATTAAAAAAAAAAAATTTTTAAATCGAATCTACTGAATAAAAAAAATAAAAATTGAAAATGAAAATATTTATACATAACTTATAGGCAAAAAAGAAAAGTATAACTATATAGCATATGATACATACATATAGCACTATAAAATATCAAATACAATTATTTTCAAAATAATTTAATCAAAAATATTTAAATAAATTTGGATAAAAAAAAGTATTAAATGTTTTTTTTAGTAAAATCAATTTTTTTTTTAAATAATTCAAAATGTATGGATAATTTTTGTAAAACCATAATCTTTACAATCCAAAATAGTATAATCCTTAATTTTACTGCACATGAATCTCTTGGATAATTTTGAATTTATACCTTAAATACCTACTAAAAACTAATTAACTTATAACTCGCTACACATTCTGTGTTCTGCTCTATATTAAATATTTTAATTTCGGCAAGAAAAAATAAATTAACAAAAAATATTTAAATTATATATATCTTACCAAAAAAAAAAATACAAAAAATATATATATATATGTATGTATTAATATTTGCATTATTCGTATCATAAAAGAATATTAAAAAAGAAAGAAAAATTATATAAATATGAAAAAATTCAATTATTATAATTAATAACTATATATTTGCAATTATCTAATTTTTTATTTTAATAGATTTGATTATAGTTTTTTTTTTTTTCAAATTGATTTTACATATTGTTCGTTCCTAAATGAAAAAATATTATAAAATTAAATTAAATAAAAAAAAAAAATAATATTCATATGTAAAGATGATGCAATGACAATAATTATAAAATTAAATCAAAAAAAAATAAGATTATTTTTGTTTTTTAATTTAATTAAAAAATTATTATTTCAAGTTTTAGTTTTTTAAATTATTTGTTTTTTAATTTGATAAATATAAGAAAAATAAATTATTCAGTATAATATTTAAAAATAATGATAATAATAATTTAGTAATGTATAGTTGTATAATAATTGTCATTCCACATATTTGTTTCCAACTTGTTTTTTTTTTTTATAAGTTTTTTTTTTATTTTTTTTTAGTAATATTAATAAATTTCATAAGTAAAAATGTCTTAACTATATACATAAAAGGAAAAAAAAAATTATTTAAAAAAAATATATAGTAAAAAAAGTCAAAATATAATAATAATCAATGTAGGTTATTGCAAATGCATATATAAGATGGCAAAAAAAAATTTAACGAATGATTTTTTTTTATTAAAGATGAAAAACAAAGAAATTCATTATAACATTTTCATATTTAAAAAATTACACAAAAAGAAAAATAAATTACACATTTGTATATTGGAATAAAATTAAAATAAAAAACAAAAAAAAAAAAAAAAAAACAAATTTTCCGTTTTTAAAAAACCCTTGTATAAAATTTATTAATTAAAATAAAAAAAAAATACTAAACCAAATTTACAACAGTATTAAATGCGATAGAATTTTATCACCTGAAGAAAAAAAAATTACTTTAATGTTATTGGAATATATTGATGAAAAGCAAAAATAAAAACTATAAAAAATATATATATATATAAATCTTGTGTTTTAATTTTTATTTAATAATTAATTACAGCATAACAATTTGTTGATATGTTTTGCAAACAAAGACCATTGGCTGCACTCCACAGGATCAATTCACACGAGGCCTTCTGTAGAGACTCAAATAGTAATAAAACTAAGCAACTCCTAAAAATAAAAGGCCTCTATTATGACAGTGAACTATCAACTAGATAGTTAAAAAGTATTAACCAATTTCTTGACATGGTATTGTGAATTGCAACTTTTCAACTATGTTAAAAAAATTGTGAATTCATTTACCAACTATCAACCATTAATTCAAAATCTATTGCGAAATACAATCTAGTTTTCCGTTGTCAATTATTACATCAATGAAAAAATTTTGGCTGTTAGATTTGAAAAAAAAAGTTTTTGAGCAGAAAAAATAATAGAAAAATTTATATTTAACTTTTAATTAATAAATATTAAATTTTTTTAAGGAATTAAAGTGGTAAGTAACAGGCGAGAAATAATTAGACCAATTGATCTCTAATTTAGAAATTGCCAGAGATATCTGCTCCAAAACTAGCTTTTACATTTGAAAAAAAAGTTTTACTTACTTTTTGTTATTCCTAAAGGATTCAATAAACATCTAATGTTTCTCCTAGTTATGCTCATCCGCCTTGTAAATTCTTTTTCTGTGCCGTCGTTAGTATCCAAATACCAATAAACTGATGCCATTATTCTTATATATATTTTTTAACTTAATGCAAACAAGTAAAAAAACTTTATTTTAAAATTTTACAAATGTCAAAATAATTGATCAAATTCACAATAGAAAATAATTTATCAAAAATATTGATATTTTTATCAATTATATTTCACAATACATACTAAGTTTTTTGATAGTTGATAAAAGTTTTTTTTCAACCTATTGATAGTTGACTGTCATAATAGGGGCCAAAAAGTTATTATAGATTCATATCAAGGAAAAGCGCGGGCCACTTAATGTCTAAGGGTCACGCAGTCAAAATATGTAGAGATTGTGAACGGGAGGACGAAACAGTTCTGCATATCTTGTGCCAATTTGAAGCAGTTGAACACCTAAAAATAATGGAGAAAGATACTGGGAAGGTTTTAGTATTGTAATTTATATTTTTCAATAATCCATTTCTTTAAAAGCTGTTATTTCTACTTTCTAAATGTTTGTTGTGATTTGAAATATAAAGGTTTATATTTTGTTAACTTAAAACCTTAATTAAATAAATCAAATAACCATCTGCGTCGAAAAAAATCTATTTTGGCCATTCCTTATTCTTGTTATATATTTCCATTATGGGATCCATAGAATTTTAAATCATTCATGATATTGGACAAAAAGCTTTAAAAGGGTTTATACGTTCCGAGCAGAAATTCCTGTTAAAATAGAACTGAAATAATGGTTTTATTCGTACAATTTGAAAAAATGTCTTCATTTTGCTTATGTAAATATGCTTCGAAAAGTCTTACATTTTCATAAAATTTTGAAACCATAAATATAAATAACCCATCGGAGACTCCAGTTTTTTAAATTGTAGTACCAAGTTTTCGTGCAGAAATATGTATGTACTTTCTATGTGTTCCATATTTTATATGTATTCATGCTATTTTTTAGTATTTATATTAGTTTAAGACCCAGAAATCAGAATATAGTGTTAAAATTTACAATTTTTTAATTTATCTAGTTTACAAAATTTTACAATTTTTCTTACATTAAAAATGAAAATTATTTCACATAAATTTAAAATATTTATTTAACATTTTTTGCAAATATTATATTCTACAATAAAGTTCCGATTTAATTTATAATTGATTTAAAAATTCCTCTTTCGTATAAAAACTAAAAACTTAAAATGTAAAATTAAATCTATTCTAAAAATCAAATATTTTTAACCTGTCAAACTATTCAATTTTTTTCTATATGGCAATGCTTTAAATTTATGTTTTAATAATTTTTTATACATCTGGCTTTACTAATTTTTGAAGGTAATTTGAAAGTTTCCATTTCTAGTGGGAGTTTGGGAGTTGTAAATTTTTGGGGGGATTATGAAAAACTATTTTATTAATATTTTCTAATAATTGGTTAGATAAATTACAAAGTGTAAGTGTTATTTAATATATCTTTAAAAAACATTAAATAAAATCCAAAACTATGTTAGAATCATTCAAAAAATAACAAGAAAATCAAAATTAGGCTAAACATTGCATATACATTAGTGTATATAGAGATGCTATACATAAGTTGCGATACATAAGTGACAGTGTTGAAATGATTTTGACAGTAGTTGACCTATTTTTGTTTTTCAATTCAAATAAAAACCAATAATCACATAAAATATTTTAATAAATTTGCAATTAAGATTTTAGTTTTAAATAATAATAAATTAGTTTATTTTTGGATAAATAGTGCCTTGGAGTTAAAAAAAGTGGTAATATTAAATAAGTTAAAGTGTAAAATAAAAAATACGTTTACAAATATTTATGCACTAAATAATATTAAGTTAATGTAAGGGCAATTAAAGTTTTGTAGGTCAAGAAAGAAGGTATGGTCGCTTTTATATGAGAAATGGGAATAAATTTATTTTTAATCATATGGATATTATCATTATAAACTTGAAATCGGTTAAAAAATCATAATTAAATATAAATTATTCAATGTTTTTATTAAAAAAAAAATATCAAAAATTATTGAAAATTACTATAAACCTATTAACCTATTTTTTTTTTTTTTTTTTAAATATCCATAAATGTTAATATCCAGTCTTCAATATAATTGTGTTATGTAAGATCAGTTCTGGAAATGTAAATATTTTATTTTAATAGTTTACCTAGGAAGTACCTATCCTAACATATCAAGAAAATCTATTTAGGTATTTGAATATTGATTAAATTAGTTCATAGTATAAAGGGGGACGTAGGTGTATGATGAACTAGATTAAAGTATTTGTTATTCCTTTTGCTTATAAACACAATCATATAAGTTCATATATATATCATGTATTTATATATACATAGTAAAGTGCAGAAGGTAATCTTATTTAATTGAGAAAATAACATGGACTGAATAATTGAGTAAGATTTTGTATAAAAACTTTTGTTGTGACCTTAATAAATATAGGCTAGTGTTTCAATAAAAAAAAAAATTAAAAATTTAGAAATCTTTTAGTAGAGTTTGAATTCATGTTTTTTTTTTGAGATTTAAATACTAAATTTTAAAATATATTTTTTTTATTTTAATGCTAATATAAAAAAATTATGAAAATAAAAAAGAGTTACAGAAATGTTTATATTGTTTTAAAAAAAAATAATATTTACAAATCTTTTAATAAACAACAAAAATTTTTAGGCACATAAATGGCTAAAAATGATACTGCACCAGAAGTGGTGACTGCTTTATTAATGGCTAAGATATCAGCAGGTATTGAGAAAGTCAAAAATGAAAATGCCGATTTGCAGGCGGCAGTAGATAAAATTAAAAAATTTAAATGCAATCATTGCAATGACTTTGAAACTGATTCAAATACAACATTTCTTGAGCATGTGCTTCAATGTTCTTCAACGATCGCTACAAAAAAAGAAGCAGAAGATGGAGATTCTAAAGGTATGGCTCAATTGCCTGATAAAGAAGAAAGGTCATCATCGCAGTCCTCGAGAAAATTATTTGAATGTGATGTTTGTCTGATGAAATTTTCAAACGGAGCTAATATGAGACGCCATAAAATGAGACATACAGGAGGTAAAAAAATCTTCTTTTTTTAATTTTAATATTATTTTATTTATCAATATTTTTTAAAAATTTTTTAGTTAAACCTTATGAATGTCGTGTTTGTCAAAAAAGGTAAACAAAATAAATATAAAAATATGAAGATTAATTCAAAATAATAAACAAACATGTGATCAAATTTAAAAATTTATTCATAAATATTTTTCTTTTTTAAATTAAGATTTTTTCGCAAAGATCATTTGGCAGAACATTTTACAACACATACTAAAACTCTTCCCTACCACTGCCCAATCTGTAATCGGGGATTTCAAAGGCAAATAGCAATGAGAGCTCATTTTCAAAATGAGCATGTTGGTCAACATGATTTAGTAAAAACTTGTCCATTATGCAGTTTTCGAGCAGGAACTATGAAATCACTAAGAGTTCATTTTTTTAATAGGCAAGTATTAACTAATATTCAAGTTATTAAGTTGAAATTAATTTTCTTTTATCTTTTGAAGACATGGTATCGATTTAGACAATCCAAGCTCTTCTGCTTCTTCATCGTTGCTTTTAGCCTTAAATCCTACACAATCAAGTTTATATTGCCTACCATCAACATCGTTGCGAACAACACCAACTACAGTGGTGACTCCAAGTTATAGCGACAGTGGAGAATCTTTACGTTCTACCGATAATGCAACTCCTCCATTGCACTTTCTTACTCCTCACGTTGAAATTTCTATGACAGAAAATATTGACGCAACAAAAGTAAGTCTTGTGAATTAAGTAAACTAAATTTGTATTTATAATAAAATAATTTTAATTATTAAAAGTCACAAACCGACAACTTTAAATTAACCTCCAAACAGGAATCAAATGATTCGATAGCCTTGCCTACGTTTGTAGACTCAAATAGCAATATATCTACAAGTTCACCGAAGTCAATTAACCTGGAAAAACATTTAAGAAAAAATTTTCAAATTGAGGATACAATTACACCGTCAATTAGTCTAATACCCATTAAACAGGTAAAGGAGGTTAGAATCAAATATATTAATAAACAGTTTTTCTTAGATCTATAAAATATACTTATATATTTTTAGGAACATGAAAATGATGAATACAATAATAATAATATAACTAAAAATGAAGACCAAAACAATACTGATTTAGCAAAAGAAAATTCTGAAACGTTAAACAATAGAATCGCGTCAACAATTAAAGTAAATTAATACAATTTTTTACAATATTTAAATTTAATTTATTTAAAATCTTTAGGTATCACCATTAAAATCATTACTTAGAGAAGATTTAAAAAGACGATTAAGCGCGAAAGCAAATAATATAGCTGTACGAAATTTTACAGCAGCAGCTGCTGCTGCCGCTGCTGCGGTAGCTTCAGTTGCAAATAATCTTAATAATCACAATAATAATATAAATAATAATAGTCTAAATCATAACACAGAAAAAAATAATTTATCAACAGAAATTATATCGTGCAATAATATAGGAACATCAAATGGTATAATCACATCTAGCGAACAAGAAATGGATCTATCATTAAACAAAAATTTACAATGTCTATTTTGTAAAATTGAATTTCCAGATCAAACTTTATATTTTCTTCATAAAGGATGTCACAGTGAAAGTAATCCATGGAAATGTAATATATGTGGTGAACAATGTGGTGGTGTTTACGAATTTAATTCACACTTGTTAAGTAAAAGTCATCAATGAATTTTTGATGATATGATGAATGCATATTTATTATGACATATGCATATGGCATGATCCTTAATATTCAAATGAGTATTAAATGTTAAAAAAATATTGTTATAGAAAGTTTAAATGAATATTTCTTAGAAATTTATTTTAAATAAATTGGAATGAAATTGAAAACATATGTTATAATAAATTAAAAACAAAATATGTAAATATTAATTAAAATACATAAAAAAAATTAGTTTAAATTTTAAAAATTAGCAAATATATAAAATTAAACGCAATTTATATTTATTTATATGTAAATACCGGTATATAATGATTGTTATTGTTACTTATATGAATAATATAATAGGAAAATTTCAAATCTTTCACATTCCTTATATTGTTTTTGTTATGAAAAAAATGCAGTTTAGTTTAGGGAAAATCTATTTTTAATATTCAATTAAAAGAAATTAGACAAAAGAAATTATGAATTTTATAAAAAAAAAAAAATAACAGTACTTAAAAATATATGTATATTTACAAAAAGAATAAAGAAAAAATTAATAAATTAAAAAAAAAATATTTACATGGTTATATATTTATCAAAAGACAATTTTAACACGTAGATTCCATTATTTTTTTATAAAAGAAAAAGCAAAAAAAAAAGAAATGTTTTAACCTTGCCTACAAATAAATATATAGCAGAAAGACCAAAATTATAATAAAAACGCATTTCATTATAAGAAATGTTAAATTTGTTGAATTAAAAAAAAAAATTATTAAAGAAAATATAAAATTATATGTTAATATATTTAATTCATTTATAAAATGAAATGTTGATATATATTTAAAAATAAATTATATTTGTACGATATGTATATTATTAAATTATAAGTTAATTATATTAAATATATAATTATTATACGTATAAAATTGTTAAATTTTAGAAATAGATTAATTGAAATTTGTAAAAATTGGTTTATGTTTTGTTTTGTATTTTTATTTTATTTTGCATTATTGCTCCTGTTATATAAAAAAAAAAACAATACTAAATAATGATCTTTAAATAAATAAAATTTATTATGGCTTCGTTAAAAAAAGAATTATGAAAAAAAAGCATAGATTTAAATAGTTATTCCGTCCAGTAAATGAAAATTATTTTCTTTTTATGTTATTTTCTTTAATTTAAAATTATTTAATAATAAAAAAAAATTATTAAAAGAAAAAACTAGTGCAGTGTGATAGAATAATTCCGCAACTTAATTTTAAAACAGCAAAAAAATTAAATATGTATATACATATATTTATATATTATATTAAATAGAATTATATTCAGAATTTAAAAACGAAAGTATATTATAAATACCTTAAAATTAAAACAAAAGTTTAAATTAAAATCATTGATATGTTTGAAATGTTATCAAAAGTAAGAGAGAAAAAAAGTTTATTTTAAACAAGCAATTCTGAATTTATAAATTTTAAAATGAATGATACATTCCTTATTTTTTTTGTTTTTAATATGTGTTCAATAATTTTTATTTAATCTTAATTTATCTGCCTTTTCTTTTTCTAAATAATTTGAGAAATTTGAAAAAAAATTTTAAAAAAAATATTTTTATCGGCAAAAAAAAAAAAAAAATTCTACCTCGAAAAATTTTTTTAAATATATCTGTGCCAATTAGTGCCCAACTCAGGTGTTAAATTATTTATTAATATTGCAACGATAAAACAATATTAAAAATAGGACACCTTTGTATAAAACCATGATAAATAAATAAAAATGAGTAGATTAAATATATTATGTATTAACTATTTAAAAAGAATATTTCTGCTCTTGTAAAACAAAATTATTCAAATAAATATAAAAAAAAAATTGTTAAAATTAAATTTTAATTTTTAGAAAAATAAATTAAGAAAATAATAAAATTAAAAAAAAAGTAATAGCGAATTTTTAGTAAGAGATCAAATTAAATAAGATTAATATAAATATATATATATATTTAAAAAAAAAAATAGCTATTTGAAGAAAAGAAAAACAAACATATTTTATTTTTCAAAACACAATAATGTTTAATTTAAATCATTTCATTTTACCATTTACTGTTTCAGTACATAAATTCCAAAACCAGGCATTTTACTATGTTCAAAAAATTGTATTTTGTATTCTTTTCAAATATTGTTTTCTGCAATGTTGTTCTAGTTTTTCAAAAAAAAAAAAAAGTAAAAAAAGGTGAAAATATGAATGTAATAAAATATATACATATATATTGTTTTAATTATATTATGTAAATTCTCAACTTTGGTTGAATTTGCAATAGAAATAGAAACGAAACAAAAAAATTTGAGGTGAAGTACTTTTTTTTTTAAAAAATTTTTAATAAAATATTTTTTGTATTGCAATTGAGACAGGGATTTTTCATTTTATTTTTTAATGTAAATTATTTCAAATACATTTTCCAAGCAGTCTTTTTTTTTTTTTAAAAAAAATGATTTAAATTAAAAAAATTTGTTCAGATTTATGTGAATTTAAAAATTCATATACATAATATTGAATATCTTCTGATATAACAAGAAAAGTTTTAGAAAAATAAACAAGGTTTTTTCAATTTGAATAGAAATATAAAATAGATTAAGTTGCTTTAACAAATCAATAAATAAAAAAAAAAATTAAAAAAAAATATATATTAAATTAAATTATAAAACAAAATAATAATCTCATTTGGTAAGGTGAACAAATATTACATATTTAATTCAAGAATTATATTAGACAAAAATAACACTATAGCAAAAAAAAAAAAAAGTAAATATACAATTTTTCATTGTTATGTTTTCATTAAAAATATTTAATTTAAAAAATAGAATAATCTTTAAAAGTAGATACTTTTCATTTAAAATATAAAAAAAAAAACGTTTTAAATGAAAAATTTTATATTTATCACAATATAACACAACAGTTTATGTTTTAGCTAAATTTATAAAAAAGCTACATGTAAAATAATTAAAAAAAAAATAACTTACATATTCAAAAAAACAAACCATAGAGTAACTTCACTAATAACAGAGTTCTTTGTAGATTTAATTGTTTTTTTCTTTTTATATTTAATTTAACTTTAATAAACAAAGAAAAAATATTTAGTTGAAAATTGTGCATAAGGAGGCGCTAAAAGCAAATTGTTTTTGTTAATTTGAAATAAATATTTTAATAAAAATTTATTTTATATAATTTAAGAGGAATAAAGTGTGTTGTTTTCGTTTTTTTTTTACAAAAAAAAAAAAAATTGGTTTTTTTATTTAATTCTTTGGAAATTTTTCTATTCTCAGTGAGGTAGATGTCAATTACCATAAACCAACTAAGTACAATTTCATTTTGTAAATTGAATTTATGAGAAAATGGGTGCGCAGTTTAGTTGAAATGTTACCGTCCAAGTTTTATCGAAATTCTATTCATGGGTTTACACTAAATTTTTAACGATAAGAAATAAAAGATTGTTACATTTGATTTATTATTTATTTATTGCACATAAAACAAATTTTGAATAATTTTTTTAATTAATTTTAAAAAAATCAGTTTTTGTCTTTATTAAAAACAAAAAAAAAAAATAATCAAGATACTTACTATCATTAGTAAACTTTTCAATTCTTGTTTTTAATAAAGAAAAAATTAATAGCAAAATAATCGAAACATTTAAAATCTTCACACAAATCTTGAAAAACGTCATAAAATAATTTAAGCTTAAATTTTTAAATTATCTAAATATGTTGCAAAATGGTGTTAGTATTATTTAAAAATCATTGCATATTAAAATCATTAATATTAAATAAAACTTTTATAAAAAAAAAAAATAAAATTAAATATTATTACATTAACATAAAAATTTATTCACTGGTAAAAATATAGTCTTTTTTAGAATTTTACGAACAAATTTACAAAAAAAAATTTATATTTGTATGGAACTTTTGAAAATTGAATTTTTTTAGTTTGGTAAGCTCCATGCCATGTATTTGGTTGTAGGTCGAATAGTATCAAATAATGTTTCTAAAATAATAAATAAAATTTTATAGTATTTTTATTTAAATATTAAGTATTTTATTACCATCAATATCACAACCTTGAAATGCAACATATTTTAAATTTTTCCATGGTAAAAGAGATAATCCTTTGCTTGTAACTTTATTATAACTTACAGATAATTCTTCAAGATTTTTAGCCAAATCTGACATTGATAAATTTTCAATAAATTCATCAGAAATCTAAATTATAATTTTGTTTTTTTAAATAAAATTAAATTTATAATTAATAGTAAAATTATCTGTATACCTTAGTATTTGAAACATTTAGATTTCTTAGTTTTGTTTTTTCCAAAGAATGAAAACATTTGTCTGTTATTTGTGAACCTGGTATACTTAGATGATACAACATTAGACATGAATTCGTTATACTATCAATAAATTCGTCATCGATAATTTTAGAATTTAAAACTTCTAGCCTCTCTAAATATTTGAGTTTTGAAATCTCTAATAATCCTAAATTATGAAAAATAATATTTTGGAAGTTTTGAATTTATAAAGTTAGGATTATTATTGGATATAATATACCTTTCATAGAGAGATGTTTTGTATTTCCTCTAATATAAAGTGAATTAAGTTTAGAACACTTTGTTGAAATAGCGATTAAGAGGTCATCATTTATTTCAAATGAAACTAAATTTAATGATGTAACTTGGTCATTCAAAAGTATTTGAAAACTTCCAAGATCCATTTCTTGTAAGCAACGTGTGATGAAACGAGCTATTTTTACTTTTAAATGTTTTGGTAATCTTTGAAAACATTCATCATTTTCGTATAGTTTTATATTTTTTGCAACGCATTTAATGCACCTGTAAATTTTTAAAATTTCATAATGGAATAACTTTTTCAAAAATATTCTTACATAGAGAGTAAGGTATTGGAAGAAGGTCTCATAATTTGTATTTTAGTTGATTGCACCATTTTTCTTTTTTTTGGAATTTTAAAATTTTTATTTTTTTGGAATTTTTATTAATTTTAAATGAATATAATTTAAATCTAATTTTAAAAATACGTTCAAATTGTATTGACAATTGTCATATTAAATATACATTTATTTTTACTTATTTATTTTGGTTACTTTGGTGATCCATAATAATAATTTAATATTATTTCTCAATTTTTATAAGTATTTGATTATGTTGTGTTTTTTTTCTTTTGTTTATTTTCAGAAAACATTGATTTGATTGATAATCAATTGATGATTGCTATCGTTACATTACATCATCATGATGTTGCTAAACATTGGTTAAATATTTTTTGACATTTCTTGATTCATAAACTATTGAATTTGTTGCTAAATTATAATATTCTGAATTTAATAATTATATAAATATTAAATAATAAGACATTTTATTTAAAATAAAATTTAAATTTTTTTAACAAAAAGAAATAAAAATAACAATTATTCACTTTCTAAAGTCTTAAATATTTTAATTTCCGAAATATTTTTATTTCCAAAAATTAAAATATTTATGAATATTTTACAATAGATGTCACTAATGTCACTTAAAATTTAGTCTAAATTTAAGAAACATATTTTTGGTCTAAAAAACTCAATGAATTGTAGTTTGTGTACTAAAATTTATTAGAATTTGGAAAAAATTTCTATAAAATTCTTTTCGCTTTTTAGCACAAAATTTTTTTCTTAAAATATTTTTATCTTTGAAATATTTTTATATTTATCACATTCACATAATATAAAAGATTATAGACTTTGGAAAGTATTTCTAAGATAAATAGGTACATATGTATATATTATTAAATTTTTTTGCATTAAATTAAATAAAACAGCATGGTAAATAAAGGCTTTTAATTTATGTTTTGAGGAGTTTGGGAAATTTAACAAACAAACAAAAAAGAATTAACGACTTAATAGCTGTAATAAAAAGGTTGTGGGTCTTAAAACCCTGACCATTATTTTTCAAAAAAAAAAAAAATACAAACAACATTTTTGAGTGATTTTATAAATTGACTCTTAAACAAAAAAACAACCCCTACATTATTTGTTAAACAAAGACTAATTATGCACATTAAATATATGCACATAAAATATGTACCCTTTTCACGAAAAAGTAATTTTTATACCTAAAACTATCTTCTGATCTGCATTCATCACAAAACATGCAAATTAACTGGCCACGAACTCCCAGGATTCTGTATATCTGACGAACCAGGTCCCGCCTGTAGGGCAGGTATTCAAAGTTTATTTAAAAAAAAAACGGTTTGACTTTGAATTTTGTATACGTGTTGCTGTATAATGATTAGTCAAAAAAAAAATTTTTGGAAGTCGAATAATAAAAAGCTTTGGGCACTAAAATATTAATAAAAATGCCTATTTTAAGCAGTTTTGTTAAATGTTTATAATTTTATATTTCTCAGTCCAAATTGATTGTTATAGTTATATTATTCTTAAAAGTATGTAATAACATAAGCCTTTGTTGAGCGGAAATAAAACAGAAATATATCTAAATTATTTCAGTGTTCCGTATATAGTTTTGATTAGTTTAGCCAATATACCGTATACCTATGTAAGCACTATTTGCCTGAGAAATCTTAAACGTATGTATTATCATTTATCAAACATGTTAAAATTTTATAGTTCCGAAGAAATCGATTAATAACGGTATAGCAGTATATTGCTAGAACATTCTTGAAGTAATAGGTATTTAATTGAAAATGGTTAAAAAACATATTACATATACATACATATGTATGCAAATTAATATACTTATGTTTCTTTAAGGTCTCTACTTATCTACCACTTTTCAGTAAGGTGAAGACAGTTGGTAAAAATTAACCAACTTAATGACAAAATTGATAACGGTTAAAAAAAAATATAACTGTTTTTTTTTAACTTCCTTTCTTTCAGTTGTTGTAATTGTAATGGATAATCGAATGTTATATACAGGGTGGGCCAAAAGCTACCATTGGTTTTAAAAATTTAATAACTTTTTCGTTTATATATTTTTTTGTTTTTTTTTTTTTAGATTTTATTAATCGAAGCTTGTTACACCAACGAACAACGGACCAAAGTATACTTTTCCAATTGTCATTTAACTTTACTGAGTTCTTTTTTACAAAATTACTGAACAATTTAATCACGAGTAATAAAGTATATTTCCATCTTAATGAATGAGAATAAGTAAAATTCCCCAAAATAAAATTTTAGGGCACTGCAAACCCCAGAGTTGTTTACCAGTGACATTTACACTCGCTCAAATGTACAGCATGATGTGGGGTAGCATCACAAAGGGTTATAAAAAAGCTATCCAATTTTAACCCATAGGCGTGACTTTTAGCCCACCCTGTACAAAACTTTAGATTGCTATAAAATTATATAAATCACTAAAAATCTGTTTTTCGGTTATAACACGGGAAACTAAAATAAAAACACCTGTGACCAGATAACACATCACACTGGTGAATGTAAAATATAATATTGTATTTTCTGATGAAAAAAATTTTAAAAATCGGAATTTCCGATTTTCCAATCTTCTGATCGTCAATTTTGTTTGCATTATAAGATATTTTAATTATTCAAAAATAATGGAGAGTTTCAACTACTTGTATGTAAGAGTAAAGAAAAATTTATTTATTGCTTGGCAACTTTAATTGAATTATAAATACATGTTTTATACATACATATTTCTTTTTAAATTATTAATTTCTTTTAAATTATTATGTACATGATTGAATCTGAAGAAGAAATGATACAAAACAGATATTAAAAATTTTTTTTTGTAAAAGAAAAACATCAAAGTATTGATTGAAAATTTATAAAATTTTTTACTTTTCAATAATTGCAATTAAAGATTTTATCGTATATTTAAATTAAAATGAAATAAATAAGTTTAAAAGAAATTGAAAATATTAATGAATCTTTATTTGTAAATATTTATAATTTATGTTTCATAGATTTATATTTGAAATTGATTTTTAAAAGTTGATTTTATCTGTAATTTAAAATTTTAATATACTTCAAACAAGCACAATATTGAAGATCATCCATTTATCTAATATTTGTTGACTTCAAGAAAGCGTTCGGTTCCAGAAATACACAGAAATGCAATATGGAGAGTTCTAGGGATTTGGAATGTTTCAAGGAAAATAATCAACAGCATTAAGAACATGTATGACAACGTGGATGTTTTGGTATTGAAAAATGGAAATATGAAGAAATCATTCACAACTAATGTGGATGTGAAACAAGGATGCTCCATCTCGAAGCTACTATTTGCCATCGTATTAGAAAATATCCTGAGAGAAACCAGCAGTATTGAAAAAGGTGTCTATTTGTCAGATGACAAATATCTAGAAAACTTCACAAACGACATTTGTCTTTTGTCCAATAATCAAGAAGATGCACAATTTAAATTAAATCATCTACAGACAACATTCAGTGAAATTGGCTTAGTCAATTTACTTATTGTCAGTCTACATAAGTAAAACTAAAGTTATGTATGTGTATGTAAAAAATGCAGACTTGTGGTCACTAACAAACTAAGAACCAATAGTAAGCCAATAGTAACAATTGCGGTCCTCTAGATGAAAACAGGTAAAAAGGTAGACCCAGAACAACATGAAGAAGAAAAGTGCAGGATTAATTAAGTAGACTCGAAATATCCTGAAATAAAATAGTAGAAATAGCTATAAATTGAAATGAAATAATACTTCAACAACTTTAAGCCCCGTGGAGTAACGGGGGGAAAAAATTAATTTATATTACTTTTTTACATTACTTCAAATAGTTTTAACAATATTTTATATTAATAGACTTTAAATATAGCGTCTTAAATAAATATAATAATATAATTTTATCAAAAAATATTTCAATAATGCATACAATATGTTTTGAATCCGATTGATGGCGAAGGTGTTGAGATCTAAACCTTTTAATCGAAGGATCACGGGTTCAAACCCTGGTCAGATAAATTTAATAAAAACATATATATATTAATTATTTATACCATAATTGCTTATATCATAATATAAAATATATATACCTACCTATATTAGATCTACTTAGAATTATCAGTTGGGTAGCTCATATAGATAAAAGTTTTCAAAAAAGATATTACAAAATATGAAGGATGCCCAGTAATTAACTGCCAGTTCTCTTCCGTGTTGAAAGCGTATTTTTTTTGTAAGGAGTCCGGTTGGAAGACATTTTCAAATGTCTTAATAAAAATAACTTTGATAAAGAGCTTGAACGAGAGGGTGGGTTAATTAATTCCAAAATTTTATAATGCAAATGATTTAGAAATCCTTCTTTTAACTTTTTCATAAAATAATTAATAATATCTTATTTAATTATTATAATAATAAATAACCCTCCTTTCACCTTTTTTTATTTAATTAATATTTTTATTATCTATATATAAAAGGGAATATTTGTTAATTTGTAATATTTGTATGTAGCATATAGACTCCTAAATTGATCTGCCGATTATCTTGAAAATTTATATATGAAGATACGGCGATAGTGTTTCTGGACTAACAATTTAGCTCTAAAGAACCATAAAGTTGGAAGGGCCTTGGTGCAAGTATTCAAAAACTTTTTTGTTCTAAAATAAAAACTATTTGACCGATTAATTTAAAATTTTATATCACTGTTTCCTATTTGAAAATGGAATTGCCTGACTTAGAATTTGCTAGTCCATATTGGCACGATGATAGAAAAATCGTTTTTGACAAAAAATTGACTAAATAGTAATTTTTGTGTTTGATTTAACCATTCAACTTCAATTTAAAACCCCATTGAAATGAATAGCAACGCGCACCGGCTAAAAGCTAGTTTTTTTTAAACAAATCATTTAATTTGTCTTCAATATAAAATATTTTAAGAACCACAAGCTCGGGTTTGGCTTTCAAACAGATTGTAAGTTTTTTCCAAGGAAAATTCCAAAAAAAAAATAATTTTCATTACACCCCCTCTTACGATTGAATATAATAATAGTATATAATTAAATAAATATAATAAATAGTATATTTGTATATAATCTAATAATATTACCCAAAAAATGGTCTGAGTAACCGAAGATTTTAAAAATATTGCATTATCATTTATGAAATACGTATTATAAATAAATAATATATTAGTTTTTACCTTTTAAAATTAACTAATAATTTATTTAATTTTAATATTATATAAAAATATTTTATAAATTTTAGATTTGTGTTTTAAATTCTAACCAAAACATTTTCAATGATAAGTACCTTTATACATACATATACATATATATATATATATAATTTGGAATATAACAAAATATTTTTTAAATTAAAAAAAAAAGAAAATCTTAATACAATATTCTTTTTTTTTTTTTTTACTTATGCATAAAATTTATTTACAAGACAAAAAAAAAAACAACAAAAACCAAAAAAAAAAAAAATCAAAACCATCCATAATAAAATTTAATTTTTTTTTTTTTTGTATAAAAAAAAAAAATTCAAATTACCCCAAATGCTTGAATTTTTTATATCTGGTAGATACATAAGCTTAATAATAAGTTTAATATAATCAAATAAACCAACTTATATATATATATATTTATATATATATATATATATATATATATTATATATGTATAAAGAAAATTCATTTTCAAAAATATTCGATTTTCCCAAAATGATAATCCAAAAAAACAGAAAAAAAAAATGAAAAAATAAGTAAAAATTTAATTTTATATTACTTCGGTGTTTTCTTTATTTTTTTTCATTTTTCTTTTTGGTTATTTTTTAAAACCTTTCCTTCCCTTATTCAATTTGTTTTTTTTGTTTTTTTTTTTTTTATATGAATTTCCTTAAACTTTAACTTTTTTACTCTATAAGAAGAACAGAAAAAAAAATAAAATTTTCCAAGACAAGTACACAATGTGAAAAAAAAACCCAACAATCTTTGAAAAGCGAAGCAATAAGATTGCAAATTAAACATAAATCCAATAAATATTGAATGAATATAAGATGATGAAAATATAACTAATATAAGACACGAAATTATGAATAAAATATACAATATATATACACTGTATATATACGTATAATGTATATGTATATTTTATATGTACAAGTTCATGTATAAAGGTCAAAAAGCCAACGAATATTGAGTATAAAATTATTATATATATTATTTGTTATTTGGATCTGATGATGCGATGATGGTGAAAATAATGAACAGAGAATTTTTTTTTAAGATTCAGATATGGGAAACCTCTCATTGTATCCAAAAAAAATCATCCCTTTTTTTTAACTTTTATTTAAAAAACAAAGTTTTATAAAAAAAAAATGAAAATTATAAAAAATTACAATTAAAAAATCAAATAAAGAATAACTTTTAAAATATAATAATAATAATAATAATAATAATATTTGATATCCCTTTTATATTTTTCACATAAAATTTCCATACAAAATTTTCTAATTTTTTGATTTTTCATTGTGTTTATCCTTTTTTTTTTTTGTTTTTATTTTTGTGTTTGTTGTTATTGTTTCTATTTTCTTTGGTTTTTTGCCTTTTTGTTCTATTACACGGAAGAATGAATACGTTAAAAATATAATTTCTGTGTTAAATATTGGCTATTATTTTTCTATTTATATATATATATTTATTTATTTGTATATAGGTATATATACATACACAAAAGATTTTCCTAGATATTTTCCAAAATAATAATACCTATACTAGATATAGATAAAATCTTTGTAAATAATTATTGTATATATTTTTATACCCGTGCATACATATATGAACATCGGGTATATTAAATTTACTCCTCCGTTTGTAACGCATCGAAATAAACGAGCTAGATATAGTGTCAAGGGTACATATCGAATCAGCATGGAAAAGTGAATCGATCTAGCTATGTGTGACGTCCGTCCGTCCGTCCGTCAGCACGATAACTCAAAAACTATAAGAGCTAGAGTTCTGAAACTTTCACAAAGTAATATTTAGACCATTTGTAGGTTTCGTTTTTGGTTTAAATCGGACAAAGGATTCGGGTAGCTGCCATACAAATTTTTCGAAATTATATGAATATTTTCAAAATTAATAACTAAATAGAAACCAAATATAAAAACAAACAAAATGTAGTTAAATTATTAATCGATTCATGGTGTAGTAGTTAGAACATGTTACTTGTAGCCAAAATGTCTCGGTTCGAATTCAGGCCAAGGAAAAATTTTTTTTTTTTTTAAATTCATTTTTTGTTATCTATTTTCTTTTTAATAAAATATATGTATTTATTTTATGTATGAAAAATTTTATTTTATAGAAAATTTGACAGAAAACTCTCATTTATATTAAAAATTATTAATGTTTTTTAATATCTCTATAAAAAAATTCAAAACTGTTATTTAAAACAAACAATTGATACCATAGCAACTACAATTATTTAAAAAAAAAAAATTAAGATAAATAAAAACTCTTTGTTTTGTAGGCAAAATATTACTAATTGTTCTATGCTATGGTGTAGTGGTTAGTACATGGGACTGTAGTCAAAACGTTTCAGTTCGATTGCTGGCTGGGGCAAAATTTTTTTTTTTTTAAATTCATCCTAAAACTTTATAAATTATTTATTTTTTTTTAATACATTTTTAAAAAAATTCAAAACAGTTATTCAAAACAAACAAATGATAGCAACTATAATAATTTAAAAAAAAAACTGAGATGAACAAAAAGTCGATGGCTTAGTGGTTAGGACGTTGACCTTTTAATTGAAAAGTGTGGGTTCGATTCTCGTTCAGAGCATATTTTTTTTTAATTCATTTTTTATTTTATTAATTTTTTTTGTAATTAAATATAAAAAAACAAAAATTTTGAATTTTCTGTCAAACAGTTCAATTGCAATATATGAAATATTTATTTATTTAATACACGCACGGGTATCTAAAAGTTGACAAGGGCAACTATAATCTTCCTCGTTTATATATAAATATATAATATATATAAATAGAATATGTATGTATGAATATTGTATATATAAATATTTAAAAAGTTAATGGTCGCGTTAAGTGGCATCTAGCTCTACAAGAAAAGTCCAGCATTTGATAAAATTTTCTACTGAACGACTTTTTTATCTAGCTACAGTGTAGCGCTAGTTTAATTTTGTAGCAAAAATATTTTATGCAACATTGTATAACGGATTTTATCTGACGTTTATGTGTTTACATTTTAATGTAAAAAGTGTTTTTTTTACAAGATTTTCTGAGAACTTTTTAAAGTGAAGCATTTATTTTAAAATTAAAAATATAAATTGATTAAAAAAAAGAAAAAATATAAGATTGAAAAAAAACGAATTTAATTAATTTTTAAAAATTTGAATTTAAAAAAGAATTTAAATAGAAAATAGAAAAATAAATAAGGATAGAAATAGAATTATTGAAATGTTTTTTAAAGGCTATTGAAATTCTTTATTGTGTCCATAATTAAAATCATAATAAATGGTTACTTTCAATCCTCTTAGCACTTGTCGTAATATTGGAGCTTTAACTCTCTTTTATAGATATCATGTAGGTATTGACACTTGCTCTATTGAATTAAGATCAATTATGCCTCCCGTTAAACAATTGTAACACAACACCAGGGTGGCCTCAAGTTTTCACTTTTACACAGTGGAAATCCCTAGGTGGCTCAAAACTGGTTATGGAAACTCATTTATTTTGAGAACTGCCTAAAATATGGAACATGCTCTGATAGAAATAATCCATTATACAATTTGCAACATTTTAAAAAGAACTTAAATAAGTTCCTTTCTAACCTGCAACCCAGCTCTCCTTTTCTATCCTATTTTCCTACTAACTCTTTAGCCCCATAGCGAAGCCTACATATCTATTTTTTTAGTTATGTATAAAGGAATTCGTTCCTAGAGTTTGACTAGCGTGTAAAAAAAAAAGGCAGTCAAAATTGAATGTCATTTAATTGTACTGCAAATCGTTCAGTACAACAATGTAGCACTAGATGCTACACCGCTGCAATCTAGTGTAGCGCTAGATGCTACTGAACGGGATCAATTTCTTTAAAAAAGAATAAAATATTTATTTTTAAATACTTGTTACTTCTGTCAGTCCTTAATCTAACCGACATACTACACACTTTAAAAAGCTTCAACTGGTTTAATTTAGTAAAATGATATCCAAGGGTATCACAACGGTTCTAACTTGGCCTAAGTGTGCACGCAGCAGCCTCCTCTTCCTACCCACCTCCGTCTATAAAATCATTTTTATGGAAATATATATTTATATATACTTAATATACATAATATGTAAATACACCACTTTATAAATATATTTTAATATATATGTACATTTGGGTGATGATAAAAAGATCTTTTAAAATGATAATTTAGTTCATGTATACTAATTTTATAAACAAAAAAAAATATAAACTGAAGTATATATTCTATATAATATTAATGATTTGTATACATATATATTTTATATAATAACACCGTTTTCCTATATTAGTTAATAAATGATTACGTACAAAAGTTAAAGATACATACATATATATACATTATATTGAAAAACCTCTAAATAAGATAACGGATTTTCATTAGATAAATTTTGTATATATAAATATATATTTATACAAATATATAAATATATCATGGAAATCTATAGAGGTATGTATATAATGTATGGGTATAACAACTTAACAATTTTCATTCAAATCATCCATTATTTATATATTCTGTATATAATTTATGATAAACTTAATACAATTAAGTAAAGAATACATTAATAAATCAAATTTAGTCGTTTGGTACAATATTGTTTATTCCAACACTAAAAAGATCTTTTTTTCATTTTATTTTTGATTTTTGGTTTTTTTTTTTGTGTTTTATCCATTCATATATACGTATATATATTATACTTTTAGAAAATTGCCTTTTTTAGTTTTTCTCTTCTCCATTTAATAACCATATACTTATATATATATATATATATGCATGTATGTACAATATACTTAAATAAACTTGTTTATTTTATTCCCATATAATATAAAACATAAGCTTGTACCTTTTATAATATGCAACAAATGATTGTAATGTAATAATATATTGGATATATACCTACATGAATGCATATATATACTCGTATATATCAACTTATTGTTTTATTCACTTTAGTAAATATTACATATAATATATGCAATTTTATATAATTTATATTATATGTATTCTATAAATATAAATTATTTTATATTTTATAAAATTTATATATGCATGTAAAATATTACACACAAATATATATATATATATTCTCATATATGTCTGTAAACTCGTATATAAAAGGACGATTCAGCTTATATTTAATTTTAATATCACATTTTGTTATACATTATGTTTATATATGTATGTATGAACGTATGTAAACACAACACAAAATTCTCAAATAAAAACTTTTTCATAAGTAAATACGTACATACTACATACATACACACATATATATTTACATGCATAAGTGTTTATTTAACGTTTATCTATATATACAAAAAGCTAAAAAGCGAAAAACAATAACAAACACAAAAAAACAAAAAATAAAAAGAAGAAGAAAAACATTTTCCTTTTTTTTTTTGTTTTGTATTTTTTTCTACACACAAGGTATTAAAGGACTTTTCATTTATAATTCTCAATAGTATTAAATTTATCCTTACGTTGTACGGATTTTGTCCCTCTTGATAAACATCAACCAAGAGTACAACACAAAATTATACCACAGTTACACATTTGGATTTAATTTTTTCTGTGTGTGTGCTGTGATTTTAATAATTTCGTTTTATGTGCATTTTGAAAAAAAAAGTCATTAAATAAATTTTTTTTTGTTTTTATAACTTTTATTTATTTTTAATTGTTTTTTTTTTTTTTATAATAATTAACGAATGGTTTATTAATGAAAATTTGTGCAGTTGGTTTAAAACTTAGCTTTTAAACAATGGTTTCTCTTTAAAATGTAATCAAAATGTACAAAATTATTTTGACTTAATTTTTAAAAAAATATTTAAAAAAAAAAAATTAAATTAATTAAAAAAAAAAAAATTTAAATGAAATGTTAATTTCATAAAAAAAAAAACAAACAAAAAAATAATAATAAAAAACCAGGTGTGTAAATTAAAAAAACGGCGATATAATGTCCTATTTTTATTTTTTTATAATAACATTGTTTTATGTGTACATATATATATATATATAAAATTTTTCTCTTTGATGTTGTCTCAATTGTTATTCTGGAGATAATTTGAAAATTGTTTTTTACGCAAATTTTGTTATTGTGTATATATATATATTTTTTTTATACTGTTTTTTTTTTTTTTATTATTGTTAAATACCGTTATTAACATTTACCTCAAGGCGTACCGTACCTACTTTGTTTTTTTTTTTAAATAAATTTTATTTTTTTATATTACCTCAAAACAGGGGAAATGTTATAAAGTCAAATGAAATAAGGTCAATTCCTAAATACAATGTAGAAATAAAGTCAAATTAGAAATTCTGTCTAATTTCCATAATAAAAATTGTAAAAATAAAGTAGAATGAAAAAAAAAGATGAAATAAAGTCGATTCGGTTTTAATTTCATAAAAGAATTGAAATAGAGCCCAAAAACAAAATAAACTCAAATTAACAAGAATGGTCCATTTTTTGAAGTTATAAATTCATAATCTTCCGTATTTAAAAGTAAGAGAATATTCCAGAAAAAAAAGTTTTTAACCACAAATAATTTAAAATTATTTCCTTATAGCTTTTCTTTATTTTCATTTAATTACAATTCAGCATCAAAATAATGAGAAGTTTCCTACGATTAAATTATTTAAAATTTAATTAGTTTTTTTAGCAAGCAACCAAATTTTATAGTGATTTTTTGGAATTACATAATTAAATAAATTTAAAATAATGAGGGGCTACTGCGTTCAAACTCTTGCTAAGCAATTTATTTAAATTTTAATTTCAATTTTAATAAAGGTATTTTATTCAATTTTTATACCATATACCATTTTTAAGGTTGGTTCTGATTTCCAAAAGGTTGAATTTGATTAGAAAAAGGTTGAATTTGATTAGCAAAAGTTGGGTTTTTATTTGTAAAAGGTTGAATTTGATTAGAAAAAGGTTGGATTTGATTTGCAAAAGTTTGGTTTTCATTTGCAATTGGTTGGTTTTGGAGTGTTAAGCCTGTATTAACAATCTCTTGTTTTTAAAAATGTGTAAAAGTCCCGGAAAAAAACGCAAGTAACCCTAATTTAATAAGGAAGCAACTCAACTAACAAAATCCCTCCTAATTCAAAATATGGTTGAAAATTATTTATAAATATATTCTAGAGAAAAAATTTGTCAGAAATTCTTTTTTTTTAAAATTCGGGTATAAAGTCAGAGTATTCCACTTTTCCAGAAAATTTATACATGGTTTGAAATTAGAAGTGATATAAGAGTTTAATTCAAAATTGGTTGCTCCTTTTTACAACTTTAAAAAAATATATGTATATATATATACATATATATATACATTATATATATATTTTACAAGAAAAAGGCTTTATTTCCTTCTTTTACCGAAATCGAATTAAATTTTGAACAATTTTTATTTAATATAACAAGGCTTTACTAATTCGATTTTATTTCCAATGTTTCTATTTCATTCGACTTTATTTCACCTCACCCTCAAAGGCAGTTTGTTATTATTGTTGTTGTTATTGTTGTTGTTGTTTTTATTTATTTGGTTTTAGAATTGTGTTAAACGGAACTTTAAATATACTGTTATAAAATGTTACAAAAAAAAAAAAAAACAAAACAATATAAAAAATACATATAATATATTAATGTATATAAATAAATATAACATCAAACATACATTATATAATATACACCTTTAAATAATAATAATAATAGAGTGTGTAATATTTGATGGCTGAATGAATAGATGGATGAAATGAAAGTTGAAAATTGGTGTCAAAGAATGAAATCATAAAAAAAAAGTGGAATAAATAAATAAAGAGAAAAAAAAATTGAAAGAAAGAGAAGAAAAGAAAATAAAAAAAATAATAAAAAAAAAACAAGGAATAAAAAAACAAAAAGGAAAATCTTTAACAGTTTTCTTTTAATATTATTCATATGGGTGTGTATAGGATATTGAATGTTGGAAAATTGTTTTTTTTTTATTTTTTACTTTAAATATTTGTTATTTGAGCATGTCAGGGGAATTTGATCTTGTTTTATATTGTTTTATTTTATAAATTTTTTTTGGAGAAATTTGTTTGTTTTGTTGTCGCTCTCCTGGATAAATAAAATTTTTAAAAAAAATATCCATAGTAATTTTTTTTAATGTATATATATATATGTATATAAAAATGTTGTTAAAAATATGATATATAAAAATATATAAATATATTATTATGCTATTATAGAATAGAATTTATTTTGTTGCATGCAATAATGTTTTTATATATATCGTACATACAATAAATATATATATTTATATATATATATATATAAATATATATATATATATTATGAATACAATAAACATTCAAAATAGTATCATTTTTAGTATAAAATTGATATTTACAATAAAAAAATATGATAATAATGCAATACATACTGTATATTATATACTAACTTTATGTATGCAATTGTCATATACTCGTATATATATATATATAAAAAAAAAACCATATGTACGTAAGACTTCATGTTCGTAAAATGTATATTTTATATAATATGTGGATTAGAATAATGTACTTGGAATATAATTATATATATATATTTTCAATTTCTTCATTTTTTTACTTTTCGTAACATATGATAATTTTTTTTTCTTATATAAAATTTTGTTGTTGTTGTTGTTATTATTATTTATGTAATATATAATAATATTTATTATAAGTTTTGATTATAAGATATAAAAAAAAAAAAAAACAAAATTAACCATGTGGTGTGTATTGTAATATTAAAAATTATGAATATAAATAAGTAAATACACATATATATATATATATATATATATATGAATAAAAAAATCAAATAAAAAATAAATAAAAAAAAAAATAAAAGAATGTAGACAAATATTTTTAAACAGTTATACTTAAATAAAAGTGGTAGATATAATATAGATATAATATTATAAATCTTAAGATATTTTCTTTGAAAATACAGTTATAAATTTTTCGTAATGGTATGAGACTGTCTGGTTTATAATAGAATTATTCGATTATTAATTGCAAAATTATTATTATAGTTTTTCTTATAGAATATAGATTATTATATTATAGTACCTATGTATATATAATAATAATAATATATAAATAATTTATAACATTTATAAAATTGATATTTAAAAATCTTTTTGTTTTTCTTCCACAGAAGTATATAAGAATTTAATTTATTACTGTATAATTATAGTAGAATTATTAATAAATTATATTTTGAAATGTTTTTGTAAAAAGATTTATTAATTTTATTGGATTTATTTTTTAGAGATAATTGATGGAATGGGAATTATTGTAAATTTTAATAAATATTAAGAACATTTCTTTTACTATATATAAGTAGTTCATTAAATATTTTTTAATTTTATATAAGAGTTATATATTTTACAACATTCAAACATACGAATTTCATTTTTAAAAGTTATATACAAAATATTAATTTAAAATAATGCACTTTAATTTTATAAAATAATTAAAAGCTTATTATATTATTATATATAACTATATATAACTATATATATATATGTCTTTGACTGCATTTTAATATGATGTTAATTTATGAAATATTATAACTATTATTTTAAAAAACTGCACGATCATATTTTATATATGTATTCTTATATAAATTTTCCAAAATAAAACTTTTTTTTTTAAAATAAAAGTTTTGAATTAACATAGGTATTTAATTATATTTAAATATTGGGAGTATATGAGGGATTTTATATATTAAAAAATATATCTAATAATAATGTTATACTCGTACTTTATTAAAGTCAAAAATAAAATTAAAAAAAAATTAAAGCTAAAAATTATTATTTATAGAAATTAAAAATTATGAATACTCATAAGTGGGTGAATATTTTTTTGGGTTTTTTTTTTGTGTCAATTTATATTTATAAATTAAATTTTATATTTATAACTTTTTATTTAATTTTTTTATTTTAAAACTTGTATTTTATTCATTAAGGATACAGGGTATTCCATACAGGGTAAAATTTATTACATCTGTTCATATGTACTTCTTTTAAGGGTTTTTTTTTTTTTTTTTTTTTTTTTTTTGCCCGCACCTCTACGTGCTAACTGTTCACTGTGATAGGCTAAACAGCCTGACTATATATGTGCATGTCGGAACAGGGGAGATATATTCATATATTAGAACTGATCAAATGAATTCCACATACAATTTAAACATGAGATAGTACTACGCCTTATAACATGTAGAAATGTCTTAGATTTTCAATAAATGCATTTCTATTTTTGTTTATATTGTAATATTTTGTATTAGATTTATATGGTATTCTATATCAGTGAGTTATATTATTTAATTGAATTATTTGTTTACATTTTGTATTTGTTTATATTGTTATATTTATGTATTTTTTATTAAAGATATATAATTATTAATTAAGCCATTAATTTGAACCCAAAGGCGAATGGTAGCTGAGTCGAGTTGAAAACCAGATAAAAGTTTTTTCACTTTCACTGGGATTCGAACCCGGGCCTTTCGCATGAAAGGTTGGCACTCTAACCACTAACCACTGTGCCACCCAGCCGGGTGTTAGTAAAGGTGTTATTTAATATAAGAAACCGTATAACGAGTTTAATAAAATGTCATAAATGAAATATTTTAAATTATGTGATTTATTTCAACAATCTAGAAATTGAATCTACGCGTGTAGTTAATTATTTTATTATTTTATATATCTTGATATATTCGTATGATTTAATAATAAATTAAGATACTTTTTTAATAGTTTTATGATTAATTTAATTTTTTATTGCCTCAAATTGTCTGTCATGTTATATAAAAATAAATTAAGAATTCTTTTAATAGGTTTATGAATAATTTAATTTTTTTTATTGTTCAAATTCAGTTAATTGTTAATTTTTAGTTTTTAGGACATTTTCAATAAATTTTGAAAAAATATGGCTATAATAGTTTCAATTTGTCTGTGTATCCGGGTTTTTACATAACTTTTATACGATTTTTAAATAATGCAATAAAATAATATTTCCAATGAGTTCGAATGGGCATTGAAAAAAAAATTAATTTTTAGAAGCAAGTATTTTCTAGACCCATCCAATATAAAATTGCAGCCCCTAAATTTCGAAACCCCTATTTTTCAATTGTTATAACACACATTAGATAAGTTATATATTTAATTTGGAAACGTCAACTGCTTTTATATGTTTTTTTAATATATGTAAAATAAATGTATATATCCTTAGGGTATTTTAGTTTACCGTTATGCAAAATTAATTTTTTTTTTAAATTGTTGAACCGCTATATCTTCCTAACGCTTAAAGTTAGCTTTGCCGTCGCTTTGGTTGAAAGAACGTTAGGCATTTCAGAGGGAATTTGAATCTTTTTTCAACACCAGAGTACCTTATAATTATATAAAAATTCTATTATAATATTTAAATATATTTTAACGGTTTTTTTGTAATATTGAATAAATTTGCCCCTTAATTTTATATAATTTATCAAAGTTCCAAATTTTGGTGGAAGTCAAAGATTTAAAATCTCCACATAATGCAAAAATTTATAATACTTTCCAAAAATTTTTAAAACTGTAAAATCTATAAAGGCTTTATATAATTTTTGTCTTTCAAAACTTTAAACACATTTTTAAGGCATTTAGAAGCGTTTTAGAGCGATTCTAGCTAAAGTCCTTGACAATTTTAAGTTTTTAAGTCACATTTACATTGTATAATTTTCCAAAGTTCCATAATTTGTATGTTGAAATAAATTTACAATTATTAATAGAATCGATGAAACGAACCCCCCAACCTCCTTATATATTAACATATTAATTTCCCCATCCCATTATTTTGCATTTATTATCTTCTGTGACATCTTGTTTTTTTTTTGCTACCTAACTTTAATTTCAATCCTCTTATTAGATAGACGGATATTAGTTTATATAAGAAAAACAATGTATGAAACATTTTTATGAAACGCACAAAGTGACTTAGCAAAAAATACTAATGTATCACAATTTTTAAAACTAATGCTGATTAAATCTAAATTATGTTAAAAAAAAATGAACATTATAATCACATAAAAAAAGATTTGTTGTATGCGTATTTATGAGAACTCATGTATGATTTACTTCTTTTAAATATTTATAGGAACATTTTTTTTTTGATTTATTCAAATTCAAATTATGGAAGACTACATATGCTTCCATAAGGTACATTTTACGTATATATTTATTCGAAAACATCAAGAAAGTTAAATTATCATTGTTATGTATATATTTATGATGTATTTATGGATTGTTAAAATTAAAGCTACATACCGTTAAACATTTTTAAACCAAAAAAAAGTTTTCATATTGTATAACATTTTTTTTTCTATATACTCAAACTTTCTATATAATATACTCTAGAAAATACTAATATTATATAGTACATAATTTATATGTATATAAGTCAAAGGATGGGATAAACATATGTTAAATATTTATGATATTTGAATTATTTAAATTTAATATATTATTATAAATAACAACAAATATTTATTTAAATCGATATTTAATATTTAATTCTTTATAAATCTGTATACCTGCGTATATTGGTAAATATAAAAAAAAAAGATAAAAATTTTTTGATTAAAAATTATGCAGGTTAAAGTTTTAAAGAATGAGAAGTTTTTAAAAGAATTTTATAACAGTTTTGAAAGAATTGATTCTGTGATTTTGAAATTTTTTTTTTTTATATTTTGAACCGTAGACCTACAGATTAAAAAAGTGTTATGAAGTTCTTGAAACGATATTGAATACATTCACCACTTTATATTGAAATGAAAGAGATTAAAAAGGAACCGTAGAAGCTGCTTAAAATTGCTGCTAATAGCAAATAGTTTTAGATTTCCTTCAGTATATATAGTACTATAGAAGAAATGGTTCTAACTTCCTTAGTGAAAAATATAGAGTAGAATGTGCTCCGTCCTAACGTACCATTTTGTTGGAAACGCATAAATCCGATAATTTCTTTGTCTGTTCGTGTGTGAATAGGGAAGTGTGTATGTGTGTATGTATGTATGTCTGCGAACAATTTTGATGAAATTTAGTATGAATGCTTTTTTCGTCAATAGTAAAATTCAGTTCGTAGATGAGCAAAATCGGAGCATGACTTTTCAAGAAATCTTGAATTCAAATCATTGAAATATTGATTGAGAGAGACTATTGGTATAGGTGCCCATGCTAAATAGCTTTCATAAATTGGTTCTAATATCATGAGGTCTAGAGATTCTAGGGAATTTAAAATTCTAATAATTTATCAAAATCTAAACCGATTTTAATGAAATTTGAAAAAGAAAAACTTATACAATTCATCATGAATTTTTTTTTAAATTTGTTTAGTTAATACCAATATTTTTTAAGAGTTGATTATATGAATGAACGCGATTTAAATGATTTTCTAGAAAACATGTCATAATAGTGGTATGTATGCCCTTCACAATATATTGTACATAATCTAGGAATAAATACTAAATGGTTTTTTTTTATTCTAAATTGAATGACTTTCACTATTTTACTTAATTAAAATCACATTAACTGTTATAGATTTGATGTATAACTGATAGGAATAAGTAATATTCACATTTACATAATCAATATTCCATAATGAAATTTCCATTTACATAAGAAATATTCTATTTACAAATGAATATGGACAAAACTGAGAAATTGTATTTTATAAGTATTGTTATTTTTTAAAATATATACTATTGGAACCTAGAGCTGGATATGAATTCAAACTTTATAGGTAAAAAGAATACAGTTATTGAATTAGCATTTAAAAAAAAAATATGTGACCCAAATATATTTGTATTCAAATAGAATTTAGCTTTGTTATTTATTTAAATTCTAATTTTACAAGAAAAAAACTACAGTAATATTAACAAAGGCATTACTGGAATATTTAAGAATTAGAGAAAACACTATATATTTATATATACTCATAAGGATAAGAAAGTAGACATAGGAAATCAATTTTATATTATGTTAACCAAGAAGATTTCGTTAAGAAAAATTATTATTTACTTAAATATTTTATGGCCTGTACGAAAATTGAACTCGTACTCCCTCGATTACTAAACCAAATGCTTACTCACTACACCACAGACACCTCTCTTTTGTATATTAAACTTTTATTTTGTTATATGTGGTTATATACTTAAAATAACTTAACCTGCAAAAATAGTGATTCATTTATATCTGATATCAACATGCCATATTTTATAATATCTGAATTCTGAATTGATGTTATACCTTGATCATATACAAGTTGTTTTTTTTTACATGTACTATAACGTTTACTATAATGAAAAAGTATGGGGATATGATTTTGGTTTTAAATATTACCATAGTTGTCTAAGAAATGCTCAGGGCCTATGAAAACTGTAAATAAAGTCTCCTTAATGTCCTCCTTATTGACGTAAAATACGTTTGATTTAAATAATTTTCTGGAGTATTTAATGCTCTATAATAGTGATTGAGAACTAATTTTTTAATAAAATCATTAACTCTTATGATTTTTTAATTCCTTGTACAAATATTTATAACAGCACAAAAGTTTGTACTCATACTCAAATTTTCAAATTTTATTGAATTTCAAACTCTTATACACTTCTTTTAAACTTTCGAAATTATTCCATTAGGTTTGCACTGATGTTGCACCATATGAACACACCATACACAAGCGTATGCCTTAATAATGTTTAATAACATATAATTTTAACTTTATTACTGATATTTTTATTGTAAAAGAGGTTCTTTGCTGCCATAAAAGATTTATTACCTATTTCTTTTGTATATTTTATATGATTTATAAAATTCTGATTTCTAATTGAAATTTACCTTCATTTCCAAGATATTTAACAACTTTTTTATTTGCGAGAAATGAAATGGGCAATTTCCAAAAAAACCACCTAAATAATATTATTAAAATTCTTTTTCATTATTTGCATATTTTTAGGGGCACTTATTGTCAATATTTAAAAAATCATGTACATTTTGTTAATAAATACAATTTCTTATATATATCTACATACAAAGAGAAATAAAACTTTTATTGTTATTCTTCTATATATATAAATAATATTTTCATTTATGTAAATTAACAAAAAAAAAAAACAAATAAATTTTAAGATATTTAACATTTCTTATTTTTTAACCAATAACCAAATTTTATAAAGTTAAATAATAAACAATGGAATTATAGTAAAGAAAAAGATTTTCTATAATATTACTTTAGTTTTATCAATAGGTTTTATATATATATATATACATATATATTTCAATTATTTAAAAATTAATAGTATGACAACAAAAAAAACAATATGCTTTTATATTAAACAAAACTGTTACACGTTTCATTTTTATTCATTCATACACTATATGTTAATGTATGCTAATATTTGGTTGACATTGCCGCAAAAAAAACTGTTTTTTTTTTTTGGAATATTTAACTTTGAATCGGTTATTTAATTTTATTCAACTTTTATGTCGTTATTACTTTTCCTTTTTTGCACATTTTCAAAAAATTTTGTAAAAATGTGCCTATATAGCTTCACTCTGTCCGTCCGTCTGTCCGTCCGTCCGTCCGTCCGTCCGTCCGTCCGTCCGTATGTTTACAAAAACTTTTACACCGTTTGAAATAGAGTAAAGAAATTTTAACCATGGGTAGTTTTTGCAAAAAAAATAATTTCGTAGAAGAATTTTTTTCTGTAGCCCAACCTGTTATGGGGTTACAGCCCCCCGAAGTTGAAAAAAGCCCTATATTTAAATGGTTATAAGAAGAGTTCTGTTAAATATATTTTCAATCTGAAAACGGCAAACGATAGCTGGTTTCATAAACTTTATAAATTTTTTACAGGCAAATGTTTAGGGTTACCAGACGGTACTAAAATTTAACATTACACAAAACTCCATTTTTGCAAAATTTTTGACCACACATATCTTCTGAACGGTTCGAGCTAGGGAGAAGTTAGATAATCAGAAATTAGTAGGCGTCGGTTAACAACATTTTTTTGTCAAGCCCCCTATTTAGGAGCTATAAGGGCTCGAAAATTGAAATTTTGCTATTTTTAAACACCTGTAACTTGAATATCTGTCCAAATTTTTTTTTATTAATATACAAAATTTGAAGGTCCAACATTGTATTTTAACATATGTTAAAGGTTTTTCTTAAATTTAAAAACGGTTCCTTAAATTGAAGAAAGTGTCTCTCAGTTTTACCCATTTTTTCTTAGATAATAAAATTCTAAGTAAAATTCCAAATTTTGGTTTAATTCCTAGAAACTACAAAAATAGAGAGGGAGGGGGGGGGGCGTTAGATGAAGTTAGGTCCTTGAGAAATTTGGCAACCTTCCCCATTGAAGGGCTATTAGAACTTTTAAATAAAATATTTACTTTTTTTATAAGTAAGCAGGAACTTAGTCACCAACGTATATATTTCCTTAAACGTTAATATTGAAGCTTGAACATTATATTCCGATAAAATACTTAGTATGAAACAGTATATTATTTTGAAAATGTGCTTTTTTAAAAACCCTTGGTTTTTTATCATTACTTGTTTTTTATGTTTTTCTTTAGTTTTTATCCTTTTTCTTTTTTGTAAATATTCAAATTCAATTTTAAGCCCAAATAGCTAACACTTATTTTCTATAAACGATTGCGTATATATATATATATATACATAATTTAGAAATAGCTAACACTTAACATGTATATATATTTATACTCATATACGCGAATATACGGCGAAAAAACATAAAGGATTTTTTACTTTTATGTTTAGATAAACACAAAACACCCACCTTTTACTTATTTATGTTTATGTTTTTATTTCGTTTTTTTTTTTTTTATTTTTCTTTTGAAATTTGAATTTCTACAATAAGCTATCATTTAGTCATTTATTTACAGTTATATATCGTGTATACATATTTGTGTAAGTTTACATATTCATATTGTACTTTACTCTTATACGTTTTATGTGAGAATAACATTTTTTTTATATTTACAAATTTTTATATTTAATATTTATTCTCTCTTTTAACATTCGCTCTCTTTTTTTTTTTTAAAAAAAAATAAATGTTCACTCATCTCTTGACTTTTGTCTCTTATACTATTATACTAAACATATGTTTGATGATTTGTAGAAAATATCGAGGGTTAGAATTTTGTTTTTTTTTTTTTTTTATCAAATTAAAGTGGAAATTTTTCCCTTTTTTTTTTCTTTTAATTTTTTTTCTCTTTTTTCTAACAACCTGTTTGAATTTTATTTCCTAATTTATTCCTAGGACAAAATATAATAATACTCCTACATAAATATGTTTGTGTAGTTTGTGTGTATGTACTTTTGTGTAGAGAAAAAGAGGAGACTTTTTTTTAAAATTCTCTGTTATATTATTTCCAGTTGTTTTTAAATTTACAGTTACAAAAAAAAAAAAACAAACGAATTTTACAAATTACGAATAATAATATATGATGTACATATTGTATATATTATATAAAAATTTTTTTTTGGAAAATTCTCTCCAAAAAATTAAAAACCAAAAAAAAATAAAAAACAAAAATCTCTAGGTTAGGGTACAGCATTTAACCGTGTCAGTATTAAAATAATTCTCAGACGGAAACGTAGTATTTTTCATCTGAAAAAAAAAAAAACTCACTAAGCAAAAGGAAAATTTTTAAAAAACAAAAAATACATTTTTATATTAATAAAAGATTTTCATTTATCATTTCATTTTTGTGTTTCTTCTGTTACAAGATTTTTTCCTTGTATAGTTTTGTTTTTTTTGTTTTTTTTTTGATTTTCTTTGGTGAAAATTTTTGTTTTTGAGGTGTAAAAGGTGAACCATAGAAGAAAAATCAAAAATAAAAGAAAATTTATGGGAATGAAATAAATTAAAAAATATAAAAAAAAATTGGTTTGTTTTTGGTATTTTTTTCTATTCTGAATTTGTTTTTTGGTCACTTATTAAATTAATAAAATAAAAGTTTAAACAAATTAAATACATAATTGAATTATTTAAAAAAAAAAAAACAAAAACGTTGTTTTAAAAGAAAATGAAAGTAAAAAAAAAAGAATTATTTTAAAAACAAAAAATTGAATTAAATATGGGGTGTTAAAAGATGAAATAAAAAATAAGGTGTAAAATGTGAAAATTATGTAAAACATAATAAAAATATATATATATATATATAAAAGGAAAATTGAATCAAAAAAGGAAATAAAAAAGAATAAAAAGTTAGCCTAAATTTATGAATAGAATATTTGGCACCGCCAAACCTTCAAAAAACAACAAAAATAACAATTCCAAAAAAAAAAAACGAAAGAAGAATACAAGAAAGAAGTCATATCTCCAGGTATAATTCTATTTGTACATTTTTTTTTTCAGTTTTTATATATATACAGTTTTTTATACCCGTATGACTATATAGTCAAAGGGTATAATAAATTTGCCATTACGTTTGTGACGCAGAGAAGGAAGGGTCGTAGATATAGACTCAAGTGTATGGATCGGATCAGAATCGAAAAATTAATCGATTTAGCTATGTATGTCCGTCCGTCCACGATAACACAAAAAATAAAGGAGCTAGGATTATGAAATTTTCACAAATTCGTTTTTATGCAAAAACCGGAATCGTTATTTAAAACCAGCCATTTTGGTCCACGGGTTCGGTACCTGCCATACAACTTCTAATTTTATATAAGCATTACTCTATACCTATAGAAGCTGTGTGTCTGAAATTTTGCGAAAAATAGTTTAGTATAATGGCCAAAGTTACTGAAAATTTTGGTTGGTCTGCTGCAAAAGGGTTCGAGTAGCTTCCATACAACTTCTTCTTTTATATGAGCTTTACACTGCACCTGATGATGCTGATGGGTGTCTGAAATTTTGCAAAAAATAGTTTAGTGTAATGGCCAAATCTACTGCAAAATTTGGTTGGTCTGCTGCAAAAGGGTTCGAGTAGCTGCCACACAACTCCTTCTTTTATATGAGCATTACTCTACACCTAATAAAGCTGAATGTTTGAAATTTTTCCAAAAGTAAATAACCGGATGATATAATGTAAATGTTACGGTCATGCGGGTATCCCAGAGTTAACACAGTCTACTCTACTACACTCTTCCTCGTTTTAAATATTTTTTTTTCTTTGGAAAAGGAACACAAAAGGTAAAAAAATTAAAAAATAACGGTACTATCATACAACAAAAAAAAAATGAATAAAAAAATCTTAAAAACATGTTCATTAGATTGGTGTAATATTTGTCATATAAATGTTTCTTTAGATTATTTGTATTCTGTTTTTTTTTTTGTTGTTTTTTTTGTTTACTGATTAACATTCTGGAATCGTACATTCAACACAACATACACAACATACATATATATATATATATATATAAAAATAAAATAATTATCTCATATAATTTTGGTGTTAATTAATCTTCATAATTTTTATTTTTTACTTAAAATATTTTGTTTTTTTTTTTTTTGATTAAACACACATGTGTAGGTATCATATTCATATTATTAATATATATATATATATATATATACAGGGTGACACTCTATTAAAGCTGACAACTTACTCTACAAAATGGATTTTTTTTTTATCTCCCTACAGTAAACTGTTTAAAAATTATTGAATTTTTTTTGAAAAGTCTCCTTAAATCTTTAATCCCTCATATCTCGAAAAGGGTTCACAATAGACCCCCCCTCCTCCAGTACATTTTTTTGTTTGTTTTAATGCCCCCAATCACTGAGTGTAGTGCGCGTACTTGAGTCTCGGACACCCTGTATATGTAATTATACACTATATAATATATACTATATATAGTTATAATGTTTTTGTTTTTGTTTTTGTTTTTTTTTTAATATTAATAACATGTTGTACATAATAATGTAATAAAATTATAAAAGTAAAACTTAGTAGCTGACTGATGTATTGTATATGTATATATATATATATTATATACGTATAATATATTGTTATCTTTGAACAAAAAAAAATAATTCTTTAATATCTTTTTACATCGTGTTTTTTTTATTATCAACATATTATATTTTTTGTACATACATACCTACATATTTTTAAATATTATTAAATATATATTTACATATAAATTTTTGTCTTTTTTTCATACATTATAATAATAATCTATAAAATTATATTATAATGAACTTTATAATTTTAATGTATATATATTTACATATATATGTATATATATGTAATAAATTTATCTTAAATATCATTTTAATCAGGTGACATTTGAGGACTCAAAAAATTTGTATTTTAAGTTTTTTTTGTCATATTTACTTAAATAAGTACATACTTGTATGAACATATTGTATATATATTCTTCTATATATATATTATATTGTGTATGTCAATTCAACATAATTTAATAATGATTAATAGAAAACTTTTTTATTTTTAAATTGTGCCTTTTTTTTTTTTGGGGAATATCGAAAAAGAGGAGTAAAAAAAAAACAATGGTCAACCACTTTTACATTGACTAATTTATGCTTATTAATTATGTATATATATGTATATATGTATATATATAATATCCTTTGTGTATATTATATAATTATGTATATTATAATTATAATAAAAAATATACATAATTTTTTTATATGTTTGTTATTAATACCTATTATATGTCTTTAATATAAATGTATATATATTGTTTATAGGTATATATATATAATTATATATAATATTGTAGATATTATAAAAAAAACAACGAACAAAATTAAGGGCATATCTATTTATCATTTTCAGCTAACACCTCATCTTTGTTTTTTTTTTTT
Source organism: Dolichopus griseipennis (assembly GCA_963082915.1). Taxonomy (NCBI): domain Eukaryota; kingdom Metazoa; phylum Arthropoda; class Insecta; order Diptera; family Dolichopodidae; genus Dolichopus; species Dolichopus griseipennis. The sequence goes on from OY720442.1 coordinate 127,347,043, forward strand.
AATTTCACGCCCATATCAATGGAAATAAACGAAGAAAAGAAAACAAATATATTAAAAGTTATAATATATACTATATATATATATATGTATTTTGCTATTTATATGTATTAACTTAATAAATTACATTAAAGTCAAGGTAATTTGAACATTTGAACATTTCTACATAAAATATATTATTTATATAATTATAAAATTTTAGACCTGATTTTATAATTTAATTCCACGCCTTGCCTCTGCTGTACCTTTTGTTCCATTTTTTTTTAAGGCTAACAAGCCTGTCTGTACTATAAGTACATGTTAGAAAATGAGACAATGTACTAGGAAAATATAATATTTTTTATTAATAAATTTGATCTTAATGAATTCCATATAAATACAATTACTACGTGACACAGGACTTGGTATGATATTTGCCAGAATATTTTAAAATCCATTTAATTCAATTCTTTTTATGTATTATAATCAATATGAGTTATAATTATTATATATTAATAATTATTTGAAATTTTTTTTTAGTTCTATATTTGCTTGCTTAACTGTTAGTTATAAGAGTCAATTAAATGATTTTTTATATTTGTCATAGATTTATAGAAATACTCAATTTTTATTATTTGATTAGTTTTAATACAGTAAAAAATGAAAACTGAAGTTGAATCGCAGTTTAGAACCTACCTACAGGAACTCTTAAAAAAAAAGTCTGTTCATTAACCCTAGTGTACTCAAATCTTTTATTTAATTTATTATTAGGAACTTCAAACACCTGTGTTTTTAAGATGTAGCAGTTAAGTACCTCAAATCTCAATCAAAACTTAATTTTTAACTGGAATTATTTGCAAGTGTATATAATATACTATTCTTAAATATATACTAAAATCTTATATTCATATTTATCACCTCAGAACTTTAATTTGATTTTTGAAGATTCTTAAAATAAATTTCATTGATGAAACCTTTCCAACACATTAGATGTTCTTGGAATTTTTTTTCAATTGAATCGAAAAACAAAAATCAATAAACTTAAACTGTCTTTTATTGAAATCTTGACTTGCACTTTGAATACATTTTAGGTAAATATATTTTATGGGGGTGGATTTTCTACGCACACACATATATAAAAAAAAACATGTAAAAATAAAAATCAAAAAATTCCCTTTTTTTTTTTTTTAAATAAAATTAATATATGGCTTCTTTATATGTGATAAAGAGGTTTAACCTTTATCTAAAATTACAAATGTCTTTTTATTTTTCAATTTTGATTCAAAATTTTTTTCTATTTTAAATAAAAAAGCAAAATTTTCTAAGTCTTTTCCATATTGAAATAATATATTATTGGTTTTTTGAATAGCTTCTTTATGTTGAAGAAGTATTGAATTTCTTTTTCCCCGTGTCATTTTTACTTTTTTTTTATTTTCTTTTTTTTTTAACTTTTTAATAAAAAAAAAAAAATTTTTTTTAATTCAAATCTAATTTCAGATTTTAAGAAATTCTGAACAAATTTTCTAAAGAAAATTGTCCTAAAATAACATTTTAAATTGAATTATATATCTTTTATATGAGTCACAGTTCCAGTTATCACAGCGATTTGAAGGTTTAAACTTAAAATTTAAAAAAAGGGAATTTAATTTTTTTTCATATCCGATGTGTACACATACTGAACAATTATTGCGGTCTTAATTTTTATTTTATATAAAGATACGAAATTCGGTGTTTGGGAAACTTTTAAAAGGAAGAGATTAAGATTTACGGAAAAATCAGTTTGAATTATTTTTTTTTTAATATATTTTGAAGAAAACATTTTAATATTACTTTTCTTAGAATGTAGAATTGTACCTGTTTAAAGCATCTTACGATTGCAACCACTTATAATGTGAATAAATTGGATTCGTTAGCCTTGGTTTAATTCTTTGAACTTGCATATATTTTAATTATAAAAATGATATTTAAGATTTTATTCCAAAAACTTGTTTTTCTTTTAATAAAAAGGCGTTTTTAAGATAGCTATATACAATTTTTTTTTAATTTTAGTAGCATTTCTATACTTTGTTTTCCTAAACTTAATTTCCCTCATAAAGATTTAAAATGCATATTTCATTGTATTCCAGTGATTAAATAGTCCCTAAAAATTTAAATTCAATTAAAAGATTAACTGATTGTAAACCGTTTTTTGGAAAAATTTTAAAATATTAAAAAACTTTTGCTAATAATAAAAATTAAGGCTATAAGCAACGTGATTAAACTAGTTTTTAGTTATTCTTAGTAATTGAAATTTATTTGCATCGATTATTGTTAAATTTTATGACATTCATAAAAAAATCTGATTCAATTTAATCTTAAAATTATTTTATTTAGATTTTGTATTTGCGAAAAAAAAACTGATTGTAAGAGAAATTTACTAAGATTATTATATAACAAATATATAAGTTAATAATAAAACGTTCTTTAACTAATGGATATAATTAGCGCCTAAAAATATGCAATATGTACACTATAATACATCTAGTTAAATTTAATCGTGGGACATCCTACCATAATAATTAATACATATTTTGATTCTTAATCATATTAATCAGATTTTTTTCTTCAATTAATTAAGTTTTTCATATTTTGATTCTACTGTAATAGTATACAATAATTTATGCATATACTCATATGCCTATGAATCATTATAACCTAACCTACACCATTATAACTTTTAGTGGAAATTTTTTATTTTGCAAAAAAACACAAATTAAATGAAAATGATAAATCTATATATAACTACTATATAAATTAACTTATACTTCAAATTTAAAACAGTTTAAACTAAAAATATAAAAATAAAATCCATAAATATAAAAATAAATAAAAAAAAGTTTGAAAATATTGTAAAAATATAATAAAATAACAAAAATCATTGCTTTAATAAAAATAAAAAGTATTAATAAAAGTTTACAAAACAAAAAATGGTTTTTTTTTTTTTTTTTCTTTTAAGACGTCTATAAACTCTTTTAATCACGTTTTTACTTTTCTAAATCCCTTTAGGGATCATCATAAATTCTTTAATGGACAGAATACAGTCTATGTGTACTTTTTACAAATCCTAATTGTTTACTTGAAATAATACTAAAATATATGTATATAAAATGTAAATACTGAAATTATATATCTTCTGAAAAATGTATATAATCTAATTGTCAAAAAAAATCATTATGAAAAAATTATACCTATTTAAATGATTACTTTTAGTCTTAATGATTTAAAGAAGGTTGGAAATTATTCCTTTAAGAATTTTACTAAAAATAACATTTGTAAATATAAGAGTCTGCTTTCTGTTATTTTATTTCATTTAATTTTTTTTATTTTCCATTTCATTTGAATATTTCATAATTTTGTTATTTTGAATATTAAGGTACTGTGGTTTTATATAATACCAATGTATAATATTATATTTATATATACTGAATTTCTATATATACAGGGTGTCCGGGACTCAAGTACGCGCACTACACTCAGTGATTGGGGGCATTAAAACAAACAAAAAATTGTACTGGAGTGGGAGGTCTATTGTGGACCCTTTTCGAGATATGAGGGATTAAAGATTTAAGGAGACTTTTCATAAAAAAATCAATAACTTTTGAACAACTTACTGTAGAGAGATAAAAAAAAATCCATTTTGTAGAGTAAGTTGTCAGCTTCAATTTTTGTGTACTAATGATCCCCATATACACAACAGTTACAAAGATATGTTTTAATGCCCCCAATCACTGAGTGTAGAGCGCGTACTTGAGTCCCGGACACTCTGTATATATATATTATCCACAATTTCATTCATTCATACAAAGTTATATTCAAGGTTAATATAACTGGTATTAGATATATATATTATAATATATAAATTGTTTGATATAAATTATGCCCTTTGGTTAATTACAAATTTGTATAATGTAGTAAAGTAACTACAAAAAAAATAAGATTTAAATATAAAAGAAACACTTTTTGTTGTTGTTGTAATATTCTATGTCAATTTTGTTTTTGTTTTTGTCACTTTAAATTTTCACTTTTTTGACAGTTTTTGTATGATTCCTTTGAATATAAATTTTCAAAAAACTTTATAAATTTATTATTTAAACTTTTAAAATTTAAATATATTTAAAGTTAAAAACAAAGTTAACATAATTTTTTTTTTTTAATATTTTTTTTAGATTCTATGATACTTTTATAAATTACTTTTAATAGTTTAAGGTAAGAAGTTTTTTTTTTTTCAAATTTAAAATCTAAAATTAAAATAAAAATATTTGAAGTTACCCTAATCTGGTGTTTGCAAACTGTCATTAAAGTTAATTTCTTGTTTTAAGTGTTTAGGTGTTTATATACGTCATTAACGTCAATTCCTAGTTGTCACTAACGTCTATTGCTGGGTTTAAATAGTAAGGTGTGTACAAACTGTCACTAATGTCAATTGCTAGTTTTAAATTGTAAGGTGTTTACAAACTGTCACTAACGTCAATTGCTAGTTTTAAATTTAAAGGTGTTCACATACTGTCACATACTGTCACTAACGTCTATTCCAAGTCTTAAACGTATAATTTCCTGAAAAAAAAAATGAACTAAAAAAGAAAGAAATGGTATTAGTGCTTTATTATTATTAAAGATAATTGAAGATCTAGAAAAAACAAAAACAAAAATAAAAAAAATGACGAAGAGTATATGGGTTAACTAATTTATAGCACGAAAGAGTACCTTTGATATTGAAACTAATCTTTTAACAGATTTGTTGTGCATAGACTGTCATAAAACTTTTTAAGCCTTATTTTTTGATTTTTGACATGTTTTTGACATTAAAAATATGATTTTGAAGTTTCATTGTTCATACAGATAAAACCGACAACGTTGTTGCCTGTAACACAGATAGAATACATATTTTTTACATTTGATAGCGACATTATGGGACCCGTATGATTTTGGACAATGATTTTCTTCTGAAATAATGACAGCTTAAGCCTTATTTTCACAAACAAACTACTACAGCGTTATAATTATCATAAATTTCCAAAGAAACTGAACTGAAGAAAATAGAAAAACTGTACTGAAAAAAAATACTGAAATAAAATTAATAAAGAGAATTTTTAAAAAATATGTTTCCAAATATATTTTAATTATAATTAAATATTGATAATGTGTGTTTCTGATGGGGAACATCGTGCTGTTCTAATACATTGGCGATAAGACCCTTTGTGTATTCTAATCGCTAATACTTTTTAATATATTTGATAATTAACATTATTTTTTTTATTTTATATTACATATATATTTACACTATATATTTCGTCTAATAAAATATTGTAATCTTTCCTCGAACCGAACTGCCACGTATTTGAGAATTAAACCTGTTTTAAAATCAAACTGACACATCCATTAACCATCTTATACTTTCTATACATCTGAGACTTTTAATTAATTATTATACTTTTACACTTTTTTCTTTTAAATTTCTTATTTGATCCTTAAATATGAACTTAAATTTACAATTTTAGTGCGATTTCTGTGACAGTTTTTATTGCGTCGATCTATGGACAGCTGAAGGAGGTACTTATGTTAAACTTTTTAAGTCTTTTGTTTTTTAAATTAAATAACGAATAAATTGATTTTCATCAAAATTCCAAATTTTTTTCTAAGATTCACTTAAAATAAACAAGAAAAGTATTTTAAATAACATAAAAAAGAAATGATTTATTTTGAATTTTATCTGAAAAAAAAACAACAACAATAAAAAAAAATAGGGACCAATCGAAACAACCTGCGACAAAATCTTAAGCGGACAAAATCTTGCAAAATATTTTTTAAATAAAAATAGATTGTTTTTTTGTTTTACAAGTTACGTATGAACTGAGAACTGAGTTTTACAAGTTACGTACTGAACTGAGAATGGTAAAAGAGCATTTTAGAGTTGGATTGAAAAGCAGTGTTGCCGCTTTTTACAGAATATTTATATATATATATATATGTATATGGGTACTCAAAAACTTTTACAAATGGACACTTCCCTACTTGAAAAATTAACACCTTTTATTAGGCAATATATTTCGCAGTCAGGGTTGTTCAATTTTTATAGAAAGTGTATCAGATTTTGTATAAGAGTTGTATTCAAAAGCAGTGTTGCCGTTTTTTACCGAACATTTATTATATGAAATGTATTTGTGACATTCTGAATTATTTCAGATTATTTTTTGTATGAAAAAGATATGCCGAATTCAAATATCATTCTTTTGATTTGATAGTTGGTTACGAAATCTAGCTTTAGTAATTAAATTAGAGGGGATTCGGAGCCGACCGTCCAATTTTATAATTTAACCAATTTTATTACATTTTATACAAAATATTAATATTGACTAAATGTTCTATATGAAATAGGTTGTATGAATTAGGTATACCTATGCCGAATTAATCTACCATTTTTGTTTTTAATTTTAGGCTTAGATACGGAATCTAGCAATATTAAAGTTTTTGTAGATTTTGCGAAACAGATTTTGTTTTAATAGATTTTCCAAAGTGAGATTTTGTATGCAGAATTTTGTCGCATAAGATTTTGGCGTAAGAGATATAGTAGATTTGGGTTGTGTACAAAATCTCACGTTTCAAAATCTCGTACGTCAAAATCTCGCGTTTTAAAATCTCGTGTGTCAAAATCTCGCGTTTCCCTCTTAATTTAGAATCTCACATATTGATATTTGCAAATATTCTGGGAAAAAGCGTATTAAAACCCTGAAACCAACTCTAAAATCGTTTCTAATTATATTTCCTACATATATAGAGTATTTCACCTACAAAATTATAAAAAGCACGAGATTTTGACACGTGAGGTTGTGAAACGCGAGATTTATAAAAGTACGAGATTTTGATGCACCAGATTTTGATTCGTGACATTTTGATACGCTCCCTTTGCAAATCCAAAAATGATTCCTTTTCTTACGTTATTTTTTTTTTCTCACTTTATCACTTTGTGGTGGGCAGTACTCTGGAGTATTATCCTTCTTATGAAATTTATATATTTGTTTTTGGCATTTCCAATTGGGATTGTATTTTATTTCTTTTTCATATTGAGTGCTCTAACAAGATTATTAAATATTTTTATTTTCGCTCAATTTGATTAAAAAAAAAAAAAAAAAAAAAAAAATTCCAAAAATTGATAGATAAAAATTTTTTTGGATTAAATTTATTTATTGTATAGGTTTTTATCAAGTTATTTTGTCTATTTTCTACGAAATATTATTAAATCATTTTTTTGTCTTTTTCTACAATTCTGAAATAAGATAACGTAAAGTGGTATCCATTCCTAGTAAAATCCTAGTTTTAAAGAATTCAAAAGAAATAAACTTTACATTTGTCTATACTTTGGCAGAGAGGCATTTCGTTTTTATCTAAACTTTAACGATGATAAGGTTGAAATATATTAAAAAATGATCTTTTTTTTTCTATTTTTTTTATTTATATTTGAGTTTTACGAATTCACAAAAATTTTTTTATTATCTGTTTTTTTTTTTTTTTTTATTTTTTATTTATTTTATTTTTACCTAATCTTTACACTTGAAAAAATTGGAAAAAAATATTAAATTTTTTCATATGTATGGTTTTTTTTTAAAAGAAAAGTATTGACACGTAAGAAAACATATTTTTGCTTTCCAGGACGAAAAAAAAAGGGATCATATTATGGGAAAATATTGAATCCTAGTGGTTTGAAAGAATTTTCTTGTTTTTTTTTTTTTTTTTATATTTTGTTTTAAATCATCAATCTTCTAAATAGTTTATTTTAGAAATTTTTCAAATTTTTTTTTTTATATGTTATGTACATGTTTTTTTTTAATACTGAAAAGAATTTCGGGAATCGAATTTCTACAAGATAAGAAAAAAAAAACTGATTTGAAAATTCTTTACGAAAAAGACATTATACCAACATGTACTGATATATTGAGAAATATTTTAAAAATTTATAAATTATTTTACGTGATTATTTTGAAAGTAAAAATTATAATTGGATTTGTGGGTTTAAAATTAGATTTATGTCCTTTTTACAAACAACAAAAAAGGAGGAATAAAATAAAGGTTGATTTCGTGTATATTTAAAATTAATTTTAACTAAAAACTTCATCATCCACCTTTTCTTTTTGTGTTTGTTTTCGTTTCTGATCATTGTCTTTAGGAGATGACGAATTTATCATTATTTAAGAGTTCTTTGTATTAATTGAATAATATTTTGTTTTTATGAGTGCTTTTTGGCCCGGGCTTTTTTTAATGAATTCGTTTTTTTTTTTCAGATAATTCAAAGTTAGACTATTTTGCATGTTATGGAAGTCTTAAAAAAAGTATATTTTTTCAAGTTATTAATGTCGTAAATCTACGGTTTAATATAAGTGCATTTTATTTGAACGATAGCTTAGTGGTTAAAGTGACCGCTTTTCAATCGAAAAGTCGGGGCTTCAAATCCTGGTAAAATCATATCTAATAAAAAAATATAATTTACAATTGATATCGTAACAGTTTATATCATAATATTAAATAAATTTAACGATTCACTCAGACAGATTCACTCACTTATCGCATTGTTAATGGTATGGCGCTGTACATAAATAAATAAATAAATAAATAAGTTAATTTTTAATTTAAAAAAATATGTTTTTTCCAAAAAAAAATTCATGAATTATTTAAAAAGTTTTTTCTATATAATATAAACCCGTAATGTCTTGTACTATCTTCTACTGTTGCAGACAACAGTGTTGCCAGCGCTGGCAAGGAATAATTTGAGACAGGGATGTTTGGACAATTAATGTTCAAAATCATATTTTTAATGTCAGAAAAATTAAAAAATAAATAAAAACAGAAGTTGTTGTTTTTTTAAAAAGAAGCGTTTTTTTTCTGTTAAAATAATAATTTCAATATCAAAGGTTCTTAAAGGTTCTTTGGGCTATAAGTAAGTTAACCCATATTGTCCTTTTAAATTTTTTGTTTTTTTAATTTTGTTTTTTTTTTTAAATCTTCAATTATTTTTTATCTTTTTAAATGGACCGTCAAAACAATATTCAAACCCAATTTCGTTTTCAGACAGAAAATTGACATTTAAAACTTGCGATAGCGACAGTATGTAAAAGTCAGGTTAGATATGATTTTTGTAATCGGATTAAGTTATCGCTGTATTGTACATTTGTACATTTTTTTATAATATACTCTTTGTGGTTTTTTACAAGAGTATATTTTTAACTCCCACACCATTTCTGTAATTTTTTATATAAAAGCTATGGGTTGTAAAAATTCTTAGAAGTAATTTTTGGTTAAATGTCCAATTTGGTTATACTGAGAAATTTTACAAGGTGAACAGAGAACGAAACAACTTCTAAAAATAATTGGTTTTTTATAAGAACATTCTTGAAATTATATAATTACTGCCCATCATGTTAAATGTAAAATTATTTGTGACCTTTAATGGAAATTCTATTAAAATTCATAATTATTATTTAAAAATCAAATTCATATTTAATAAGTAATGAAAAAACTAAAGGTTTTTAAAAAAGAACATTTTCAAAATTATACAATGTTGTATAATAAGATTTGGGTAAAAAATGAACAAATTGTTTAAAATTATTTAAGGGTTTTATAATTAAGGGTTATTTAATATTGGAATTATATTTTGTATATTATATCAATTCGGACAGTTATTCGAGTTACGGTTGTTGAAAAATGACATTTTCAAATGACTCTTAAATAGGAGACTGTTAAAAAAAGTTTTCTTTCAAGGCTTATACTTATTTTTTAAAGGCAAAATTTTCAAATTATAAAATATAAGGGGCTGTATTAAAATAATATCATATTTCTTCAAACCTATATATTATAATTATAATGGTTTTATATATATTTATAAATGCTTTTAAAACATGCAAATGTTTAGAGTTTCCAGATTGAAGATCTTAATAGAACTTTTATTATATTATTTTTAAAATAGAACTTGTCGGAATTTTACAGGGAGCTGCAGCTATGTAAAGGTTGGAGCTACAGAAAAAATTTCTTAAATGAACCTGTTTTTAAAATTTAATTTCTTTATTTCAAACTATTTTATAGTTTTTGTAACACTTGGACAGACGGCTAGACAGAGTGAAATTATATAAGAGCATTTTCTTAAATTTTTTGAAAATGTACTAAAAAATTAAAACATAAAAGTTATTAAATTGCTGTTTGGCTTAATTGAAAAAAAAAAATTTTAAATTGAAAACTTATTTATGAAATATTAAAACTTTCGTAATAATTGTATTGTTATATTCTCAATACATATATAATATATATATAAATAATAGTTATTTTTTATTATAATACATTTATAAAATGAAATTCAATACAATCATTTTCAACTTTTTATTTAATTCTTTTTATTTTAAAATATATTTTTTTTTTAATATTGAATTTCGAACAGTTCTGGAAATTGTGTATTGATATCATTATGTGCCATAAAATACTGTACGTGTAACGCCTTCGTAACAATATCAAATATTGTTTTATATTTTTTTAATGTGCATATGTTTGTTTTTTGTATATTTGTTTTAAATATAAAAAAAAATGTTAAACCAATTTATAAATAGTTCCAAAAGTGACATTTTTTTTAAATTTCGAAATGTCGAAAATGGTAATTTGGTTATTTATTAACATTATTGCATACACTATATGCAATTTCTTGCATATTTGTACATATATACTAACTGATATATTTTTATAACTATAGATAGATATATATATATAAATATAAATTAAGAATAAACAACATCAACTAAAAATAAAACTTTTAAAATAAACAGATGCATTTTAAAAAATAAAAACTAATCGATTTTTTCCACATTTATACTTTTTTTCTAAAAATAGTGTAATAAACAATTTTTAATGAATAATAAATGTTTACCTCTTTTAAATAATTTGTTTAAGTGTCAAATACAAGATTACATTTCCCGAAATTATTCTATTCTTAAGTTATTTTTGTTAAAATTAAATTATATGACATTTAAATTTTTTAAATGTTGAGAAAAGCTCAAAACAAATATTGTGTGGTTTCCAAAATTAGATTCTATGTAGGTTCGGAATATTTTTAGGATCTTAAAAAAAAATTTTCTATTTTTAATATAATTTAATATAGATTTTTATATTTTGTTCATTTATATTATTTTTATTTTATTAAATATTTTGTTTTAATATCAAATTAAAATTATAAATAAAAAAATTTTATAATTATATTATTTTTTCTTTGGTAAATAGAAGAAATTGATTCCATCACGAGATATCAATTTACCAGAGTTTGAAATTTAAGATTTGGTATAAAAATGAAATCCAATTTTTTTCGGAAATAAAATTTTTAGCGAATTTGTGATTTAAAAATAAATTAAGTGTGTTACAGATGATTTACATAATGTTAGATTTTTTCATAGTTAGTAATAATTATTGAATTCGTAACTTGAACTTCAAATTTTATTACTTTTCAATTTGTACATGTTGTAACAGAGGTGGCATATTATTTTATTATTATTAGAATTGATCTTAATGAATTCCATTTACAATTAAAACATCAGAAAGTACTAGGCCTTAAAATGTCGAAAAGTCTTATAGCCTATCTACAATGAACGCTCTCATTTCGCTCTCTATATGCAGCTATCTGTCAAACTAAGTTAAATGTATTGATTTATATGAAAGTGTCCACAATAGATGCAGCCATGACAGTCATTACGCAGCCATTAAAAAAGTTGTTTAACATTAAACTTTTTCGCTTTCTTTACGTATTCAAATGTCAAATAATTGAACTTTGGAAAATATTTTTTATTTCTATTTAGGATTAAATATTATCAAACCATTATTCAAAATAGCTATACAATAAACTTTAAACTGTTGAATATTTTCAAATTCATTAAATTTGTAAATAAAACAATGTCAAAAACGCTCTCATGTACATTTCATTGTGGACACTGTACATTTCATTGTTGACTACGTAATGAGAGCGGAATGAGAGCGAAACGAGAGCGTCATTGAAGATAGGCCATTAGATTTTCAATAAATGCAATTCCATTTGTTATATTTATATTGCAGTAATTTTAAATTTGATTTAAAAGGTATTTCTGTATCTGTGAGTTATATTATTAAATAAAATTATTTGTTTATACTTTTGTATTTGCTTATATTGTATTTTTTATTAAAGATTTATTATTAATTTTTTGTTATGTCATTATGCCCGTTGAATCGAGCCTCTCGAATGAAAGACCTACAAATTAAAAACTGTGCCACCGAGCCTAATTTATTAATTTACGAACATACTTTTGCAATTGTTATTACTTATCAATGCATCACTATCACAAGACTGTATATTTACACTGTAAAGCATTTCATTTACCTGAATTTATTTGACTGCATAATATTCAGATTTTAAATTCAATTCTTCTCAATTCTCTAAAATGCCTCTTAATTCCGAATATTTTTTTTAATTAATATTTATATATATATATAATATACTAATAATATTATAAATATTTTGGTCAAATGAAAAACAGTGAAATGACACTACAGATAATTGATATACTGGCAAATGACACGCTTCTCTTATTAATCTATTGACTTAACACAATATATGTACGTAGTATTATATCTATATAAATCTATCTATATATATAAAAGGGAATGTTTGTGTGTATGTTTGTTTGTTTGTTTGTTTGTTTGTTTGTTTGTTTGTTTGTATGTAGCGAATAGACTCCTAAACTGCCCAGCCGATTTTCATGAAAATTTGTATATAGGGGTTTTTGGGTACGGAAAGAAATCGTGGCCCAAAAATTTTGCTCTAACGGACCGCCAAGTTGGGGCTGTGGTGCAAGTATTTAAACTTCTTTGTTCTAAAATGAAAACGGTTTGACCGATTGACTTCAAATTTTGTATACGTGATGCTCTTTGAGAATTGAGTAGACACTATTAACAGTTTTGGAATTTGTTAACCCATGTCGGGCCGACGGGTGGTCAAAAAAAATTTTGGGTCCAAACTTTGTCCGATTTTACGAAATTCTGCTTTGGTTTAAAAGAAAGCCCCAAAAAAATTTTTGTTGAGTTCCATTAACCCTTTGCGGCCCAACAGCTTTTTATAGGTTTTTTCAATACTTTACTCTAAATTCGAAACGGTTTGACCGATTGACTTCAAATTTTGTATACGTGATGCTCTTTGAGAATTGAGTAGACACTATTGACAGTTTTGGAATTTGTTAACCCATGTCGGGCCGACGGGTGGTCAAAAAAAATTTTGGGTCCAAATTTTGTCCGATTTTACGAAATTCTGCTTTGGCTTAAAAGAAAGCCCCAAAAAAAATTTTGTTGAGTTCCATTAACCCATTGCGGCCCAACAGCTTTTTATAGCTTTTTTCAATACTTTACTCTAAATTCGAAACGGTTTGACCGATTGACTTCAAATTTTGTATACGTGATTCTCCTTGAGAATTGAGTTGACACTATTAACAGTTTTGGAATTTGTTAACTCATGTCGGGCCGACGGGTGGTCAAAAAAAATTTTGGGTCCAAATTTTGTCCGATTTTACGAAATTCTGCTTTACCTTTAAAGAAATCCCCAAAAAAAATTTTGTTGAGTTCCATTAACCCATTGCGGCCCAAAAGCTTTTTATAGGTTTTTTCTATACTTTACTCTAAATTAGAAACGGTTCGACCAATTGACTTCAAAATTTGGATACGTGATGCTCCTTGAGAATTGAGTTGACACTATTAACAGTTTTGGAATTTATTAACCCATGTTGGGCCGACGGGGTGTCAAAAAAAATGTTGGGTCCGAATTTTGTCCGATTTTATGAAATTCTTCTTTGGCTAAAAAGAAAACCCAGAAAAAAATTTTATTGACTTGCATTAACCCATTGGGGCCAACAGCTTTTTATAGGTTTTTTCAATACTTAACTCTAAATTAAAAACGGTTTGACCGATTTTCTTTAAATTTTGTATACGTGCTCCCCTGTGAGAATTGAGTTGACACTATTAACAGATATGGAATTTGTTAACCCATGTCGGCCCGACGGTTGGTCAAAATAATTTTGGAAGCTAATATTGTCAAAATTTGCGAAGTACTGCTTTGGTTAAAAAGAAAGCCCCAAAAAAATTTTGTTGAGTGATTTGGAAGCAAATTACGTCCAATTTTGCGCAATACTGCTTTGCCCAAAGAGAAAGTGTAGTTCCGTTGACCCAGTGGGGCACAGTGGCTTTTAATAGATTTTTGCGTTACTTAACTCTAAAGTAGAAACGATTTGACCGGTTTACCTCAAGTTTTATATGTGTGAAGCAACTTGAAAATGGAGTTGAGTCTGTTAACAGTCGGTCTTGCGATTTTTCAAAAAAATTTTTTGGAAGTAAATTACGTCAAAATTTGGAAAGTAGTTCGTACTGCTTTGAATTACAGAAATTTTCAAAAATTACTAGAATAATCCTAGAAAAATCGTTTTAAAAAGATTGCTTTCACACATTTTAAAATTTACATGTGTAAACCGTGTGAAGTTTTGTGTTAACTTTTTGCAGTAACATCAAATTCAATTAAACCTCCATTGAGAGGCGCAGCAACGCGCACCGGGTATTAGCTAGTTTATATATAAATATTTATTAGTTATTAATAAATTTTTTGCAAAGAAATTATTGACTATAATAATATTTGTTATATATATATGTATGTATTTTTAGCACATTTTCAAAAAATTTTGTAAAAATGTGCCTATATAGCTTCACTCTGTCCGTCCGTCCGTCCGTCCCTTTTTACCTACGATTGACTAAAAAATATCAGAAATGGGTAGGTTTTGCAATAAAAATAATTTAATGTTAAAACTTTTTTTTGTAGCCCCCCCCGTTACGGAGCTACGGCCCCACAAAGTCGAAAAAAGCCCTATATTTAAACAGTTATAATTAGAGTTCTATAAGGTATATTTCCAAACTGAAAACGGTAACAGACAGCTGTTCTTATAAGCTTTACAAATTTTTAAAAACCAATTGTATAGGGTTCCCATACGGTACTAAAATTTACCGTTATTCAAAACTAAGTTTTACAAAATTTTTGGTCCCTCATAACTTCGGAACGGCTAAATCTAGAAACTTGAAATTTTGGGAGAAGTTAGATCCTTAGAAATAAGTAAGAGTCAGTTAACAAAATTTTTTTGTCACGCCCCCTCTTTAGGAGCTGTAAGGGGTCGAAAATTGAAATTTTGC
This sequence comes from Dolichopus griseipennis, assembly GCA_963082915.1. NCBI lineage: Eukaryota > Metazoa > Arthropoda > Insecta > Diptera > Dolichopodidae > Dolichopus > Dolichopus griseipennis. The sequence goes on from OY720442.1 coordinate 127,362,271, forward strand.
TAAAAATTTAGCTTTTAAACACCTATAACTTGAATACCAGTTAAAATTTTTTTTTATTTGTATACAAAATTGAGAGCTCCAAAACGAAGGTTTCAATAAGTGTCAAAGGTTTTTCTTAATTTTGACTTTGTCCGTCCGTCCGTATATTTACAAAAACTTTTACACCGTTTGAAATAGAGTAAAGATATTTTAACCACTGGTAGATATTACAAAAAAAATAATTTCGTAGAAGAATTTTTTTCTGTAGCCCCACCCGTTACGGAGCTACAGCTCCTCAAAGTTGGAAAAAGCCCTATTTTTAAATTATTATAACAAGCGTTTTGTTAAGTGTATTTTCAATCTGAAAACGGCAAAAGATAGCTGGTTTTATAAGCTTCACAAAAATATAAGGCTAAAATGTATAGAGTTACCATACGGTACTAAAATTTACCATTAAGCTAAACTCAACTTTTGCAAAATTTTTGGCCCCATATATCTTCTAAACGGTTCAACCTAGGGTCTTGAAATTTTGGGAGAAGTTAGGTCCTCCAAAATTAGTAGGAGTCGGTTAACAAAATTTTTTTGTCACGCCCCCTGTTTAGGAGTTATAAGGGCTCGAAAATTGAAATTTTGCTATTTTCAACCACCTGTAACTTTAACACCTGTTCAAATTTTTTTTTACAAATATGCAAAATTTATAGCTGCAGCATCATATTTCAACATACGTTAAAGGTTTTTTTTTAATTTTGAAAGGGTCTCTTTAAATTGAAGAAATTGTTCTTTGTCTTAACCATTTTTGGTTTGATAATAATATTCTAGGTAAAATTCCAAATTTTGTTGGAGTTCAAAATTGATTTCCTAGAACCGAAAAAAATGGAAGGGTGAGGACAGGAGGGGGTGGGCAGATCCATCATAAGTTTGCTAAGCAAAAATTTGGGAACCTTCCCAATTGAAGGGCTACTAGGTCTTCAAAATTAAAACTTTTATGTTCTTATAAAACAATAACTTATTCACCATTGTAAGTTTTTCCAAAATTAAACGTTAACATTGAAGCTCCAACATTATATTTTGCACTTATTAACAGGTTTTCTTGAGTGCATTGGGGTTATATTCTAAGTAATTCACTATTAGTCATATAATTAATTATTAATGAAATAACAAAATTATAATATTATCATAATATATATTTTTATAAAAATACATGATAAAATACTCAGTAAGAAACCGTATATAATTTTAAAAATGTGCTTTTTAAAAACCCTTGGTTTTTTCCCCTCACTTGTTATATTTATATTTTTGATTCTGTTTGATGTGGTCAAAGTTTAAATTGATGAAACTGAGCAGAGCATAACTTTAAAAATTAATCATAAATTCAATTTTATTAAAATCATATTTATTTTATATATACTTATATACAAAATAAAAATATATAAAATTTTAGAAATATATAATAGTAATTGAAAAATGATATCTTTATATATAAGTATGCATACTTATTATATATATATATATTATATAATATTTTAATGTATTTTTTTATTATCTAAAAATTGATTTAAAACATTGATTTTTTTTTTCATCAAATTTATTACGTAGTTCATTAAAGTGTATATAATACACTTTAAGCATAATTTATTATTTATAATTTTTTTTTTTTTGTGGAGAACTTATACATAATTTTAATAAAGACATTTTATTAAAAAAATCAACAATTGATTGAAAAAAAAAAAAAAACAAAATTGGATGATGTAATTTTATATTTGATGATAAAATATTTTATATTATCGATTTGTCCAATTTTTGATATTGGATTAAAATAATCAATCATAATGATTATATTAATGGTTTTTTTTCTTTTAAACAGAGTTGCAGAATAAATTTTATTTGAAAATAATTCTGTTCTAAAATTTTTCTAAAAATAATCTCTTAAATTTTTAGTAGTAAATTTAATACGTAATATGTAATTGAATTGAATTGGAATCAAATATATACGTTCTGCACCGTTCTTTGAATCAACTCATAATAAAATATTTTGAATATCAAAAGCCTATTACAAATATAGTTTTGCAAATTAAAATCCTATTATAAACGTGGCTGTGCATTTTATTATAATTCTACAAATACACAAAATCTACAAAATTAAAAATTTTTTGTATTTTCCTAATGAATACTGCAAAACTCCAATTTTGAATAAATTAATCTGAAATATGATTGAACTCATTTTGTTAATTAGTCAATAATTAGTGAAAATATTAATTCGTAAAATTTTAAATTAATCAAAAATTTTTATCAATATAATTTAAAAGTGAAGTTGTTATTGAATATGTTTAATATTCAAAATTTTTAGCTCCTTTGAAGTTTTACAAAAACAAAAAATGAAATATAAATTTAATTTATTAGCGAATGCATTCAAACACAATGTATATGCCAACAAAATATTCTATATTTTTTGAATTAGAAAAACTTTCAAAAAAGAAAGTCAAATTGGAGTGTTTCGTCCATTCAGCACTATTCCACTTCTCAGTGGGTAATATAAGTGTTGGACAATCCAGACACTTCCCAATAAATTTTGATCTAACACATGTCTATAAATAAAAATTTATTAAAATCATATGTGAGTTGTAACAATAGATCAAAGATTTACATATAAATCAAAAATTTTGTTTTTGTAAACAAATTATAAAATAAAATTATAATTATAGTTTTATTCATCATTTTATTACAAAATTCATTTTTACTAGAAAAACTTTTCTTTTGAACCTGGTGACAACTGATTTTTTGACATTCTATATTTGTCATTTTTATTTTTGGGTTACTATTTTTTTAAATAAATGAATTAATTTTTATATAAAGTATTTTTATACGGAAGTATCATGTACATCAATTTGTTAATCTATTAGAATATTAAATTATATTTTTCTTAATAATTAAATTATATTTGTCTTACAACGTGACGCTTAAAAAGTGGACGTTCATGTGTCAAAACAAACATAACTACATTATAGCAAGAAGTCATAAATAACACATTAATTTAATACATGTTGTATTCCTAAGAATTTTTTAGTTTAGTTTATAGTTTTAGAATAAAACTATATCATAATATTTAATCGGCTTATTTTTTCCCATACAAATATAAACATCCTTTTTCTGGGTAAACTATTTAACCAATTTTAATGAAACAACAACCAAAAGAAAGGTTTTTTTTGTTTTCATAGGACAATCATATTTTTTTTTAAGAATATTGCGTTTTTTCAGGTGAAAACCTGTCTCTAATTTAACGTAATTTTGAATTTAACGGTCACGCAGTTAAAAGTTGAGGCTTATGACTCTAATATAATGCGCCGACTTTCTGTGTAAATGTAATTCATTTTCGGTTGTAACTCGCAGCTAAATCTAATTCAAAAGATTATAGGCGCCGACTTATGTATATCTTTCTTTTTTTTGTTTAGTTCATTCAATGAACAAGGAGTTTTAAATTTTTTTAAAATTTTTTTTTTGTTTTTGTTTTTTCTTTATCTTAAAAAGTGAACGAAAAAAAATGAGTTCTATCGAAATGAAGCAATACATTTGGTTAATACAGTAGTTTTCATTTATAACGAACTCGGTGCAATTTTAATTATAATAATTTTTACACTTTTTGCCAAAGAATTAAATTTTTCCCTAAAAATTAAAGTTTTTTATTACATTGATATTTCTTTTATTTAAATTTATTATATCTAATTATGTTGCTTGGTGATTAATTTAGTATTTTTTTATTTATTTTTGAATATAAAAAAAATCATAATAACGCATCAAAAATACAAAAATAATTTTATTAGAAGAAAAAGCACTATACATAGGCTTGAGGTTGACACATCAAATAAAATTTTAGCAAAGGTATAGTCTTATACTAATTTTTCAAAATTCACAGCATTCTTTTAAAACGACATTCGTTTATTACGACGAATATTTTCCATCCCATCATGGTCGTTATAACCGAAAAGTACTGTACTTTGTTTTCGTTTGCTTAAAAATTTTTTTTTTTTTAAATCGTATATTGTTGTTGGTTTTTGTTAAGTTTTTTGTAAAATAAGAAACCGACTTCTGATAAATAATATTTCTTAAGAAAAATGATTTGTTACTTATGGATCAACCAAATTCAGCATGTACGGCGTTCAGTTTCTGTCAAAAAATTTTTAAATAAGTTGTTATGTAAATAAATTTACATGAAAGCATACGCGACGTACTGTACCTCGGAGTTTTAAAATTTAAAAATTGACAAAGCGTATAAAAATATTGTAGGTAATTGTTTTTTCTTATGTTGCTACGATTAAATTTTAAAAATAAAATATTTTGAAATAATATTTTTTTAAAATAATTTTTTTTAAAACATATATTCAAAATAATTGAAATATGTTTGCAAAAAATTAAAAACGAAAAGACTTTCTTAAAAAAATAATTTGCAATTTAAATGATTTGTTCCTTTGAACCTAACCAAAATCAACGCTTATGGTGTATAATTGCTAACAAAAAGTTTTAAATTAGTAGTTAAGTACATGATATTACATGAGAATAACTTACTGAACCTCGAATTTTTAAAATTTAAACATTGACAAAGCATATAAAAAAGTTATTGTTTTTTCTTATGTTGTTATTGTTCTAAAAATAAAATATTTTAAAATAATATTGTTTTTAAAAATACCTATATTTTTTTAAAAAATACTTTACATATATTCAAAATAATTGAAATACCTATAGTATGTTTGCAGAAACAAAAAAATAACATTTCTTAAGAAAAATTATGTGTTCTTTACAGATCAACCAGAATAAACGCTTACGGCATGCAGTTTCTGACAAAAAAATTTGAAATAAGTAGGTATGTTGTGTACTGTACTTTTCGGAATTTAAAATTTTAAAATTTGACGAAGCGTATAAAAATATTGTAATTGTTTTTTCTGATGTTGCTACGATTTAGATTTCAAAATAAAATATTTTAAAATAATATTTTTTTTTTAAAAAAACATACATTCAAAATAATTGAAAATACCTATAAATGTTCGCAAAAAAAAACTAAAAAATAATCTTAAACTTAAACTTACATAAAAGTTGACGTATAATTTCTGTCAAAAAATTTAGAAATAAATAGGTACATGAATTTACATGAGAACAACCAAAATACGCGTAACGCGATGTACTGTAATCGGATTTTTAAAGTTTACAAATTGACAAATGGTTTTTTGTTTTTCTTATATTTCTAAGATTATGTTTTAATAAAAAATATCTTATATTGAAAAAAATTCAAAATATATACCTATTACATATATGAAATTAATAAAATTTTTTGTTCTAAATTAAAACATTCAAATAAATATTTTTGTGTGTACGCGCGTATCAATTTACGGATATATAGATAGACATATTGACGTACTGCCGTATAAAAATTGTACGTCGTATGCTTTAATTTAGGTAAAATAAATATTTAATTATCTACTCCTTTCATCTACTATTCTTCAAGAGGCAGTGTGGTGTAGCTGTAAAAAGAGTAGTTCACTCCTATACAAATAGGTATAATATAAAGTAAAGTAAAGAATTCAGAATCGTTTTTTGTATAATATGTACATAGGGTTAAGTTCCCTATAATCGAACACTTAACGATACTTGCGACTTTCATTAGTCATAAATAATGTGTATATTGACCGAATAACTAGTTTTATATATCAATCGAAAGTAAATTGAATAACCTTTCGAACTAATTAAATTAAATTAAATTATACAAATTATTAATAATTTTATTTAAAAATTACTAAAAAAACGCAAATTTGCCTATAATCGAACACCAGTTGCCTATTTTCGGAAGCAGATATTCCTTTGTTCGAACACAAATTTTTTTAAAGAATTACTATTAAAAATACCATGTTTTCATTTTAAATATTGTTATTTCTTATGAATTCAAACTTTATAAATCAAAGATTAAATAACTTAATTTAATTTAATAGTTTTCTGACCAAAAAACATATCAAATAAAAATTTCATAAATATTTTTAAAAGCAAAATTTTTGATTTCTTTTTTTAACTTTTTACTTAATTTTTAAAGAAAAGAGTACAATCCTATATTTTTTCGAATTGAACTCTAATCGCTTCTAACTCAGAATTCAAGAAATTAAATAAATATTCAGGAAGAAGGCAACATCCTGATTTCGTAATCAACCCTGATGGACTTTACATAGGTGTTAAAAGTTCTCGGTATACCTATATAATGTATAAAAAAACTAGATTTCTAAAATACATATAAAATTAAAAAAGAAATTGGCTAGAAAAATCGGTCAGCCCGAAACCCCGCTAATTTAATTATTGCTAGATTTCGCATCAAAAACTAGAATCAAAAATTAAGATTAAAGAGTCAGCAAATAATATAAAATAATTAAATAAATTATTGGAACCCTCATTTTGTATGCAATTCCAAAATCTCACTGAAATTTTCATATATAAGCATCAAAGCATTTAATATAATGGGGGACTCCCGCCCCCCAAACCCGAGCAAACTGTTTATTTGAAGCCAGATTTTGTACCCAACTTTAAAACCCCTTCTAATTTCTCTTCATACATAATAAGTCAACAATAAATTATTTAAATTGTTTTTCCATTTTTTCGCGATAGTTTTAAAAAATTTTGCAAGAAAACGAGATTACGAAAGCTCCCGCTGAAAGCCGCATTTAGCCAAATTCACAAGTTATTCTACAATTCATTTTTCTTCGCTCTGAGTCAGAACTGTATAGTCCATTTTCATTTTCTTATCTTTGTTACCGGAATATGAAAGAGTTTACTGGCGTCCCTAACGTTCAAAAACCCTTCCCTGATTTTACCGAAAGCAACCTTCAAAGAATCCTCGCTATATTGCTGAAACATTTTCATTTTGTTTAAAAAATTGTTGTGTAAAAACTTCAAATCTGAAGAAAACGTTGTGTTCGAATAAGGGAATCTAAAACTAATTTGGATTGCCTAAAATCGAACGCCGTGTTCGAAATAAGAAATTTGTGTATTTTAGTTTCCGTTGTTCGAACAGGTCAAAAATATAAACAAATTTTTAATATTTTCCTTTAATTTTTAAGAAAATTCAATAAATAAATATTCCTTTGCATGAATATATAAATTTTTAAACAATTTGCTTACAGATTTCATAAAAAAACACTATTTTCTGCAACCCTTAAAACTGCTTTTATATTAGCAATTTCAATGAAAAACGCAGTGTTTAAAAACCAGTTTCAAGTTTTAGCGTTTTGAGAGATAATTACTTATTTTTTGTTCTGATCTTTTTTGTAAAGAGTAGGGGAAACTTCAACAAATAAATTAAAAAAAAAAACCGTTTTTAAAATAAGTTAAATGTTCTTATTATACTAGTTTTTTTAAAAAGTGTTCGATTATAGGACATGTTCGAAATTAGGCAACACCACCCTACATTTGTAGTAAAAATTTGAGATTTTATTATTGAAATGTAGTGCTTATTTGCCTATGTAGCTACTAAATTTAAAAATGGAACAGGGGGAGGAAAAAATCATCAATATAGATATGTTATAAATCTTAAAGTTGTGATTTTAAAAAAAATCTCGACTTCTGTCAACTTAACTATTATTTTGTATTTTGGCAGCTTCAATATAATATAATACTAAGTACTTAACTTATTTACTTATGAATTATGATAGGTATGTTAAATTTTGTTGTACATATTATGCTCTATGAATAAGCTTTTTAATTAGGATACAGAATACACCATCATCAAATTTTCAGAACATTATATATTAGAACACTATTTATATTTAGAATGTAAATCGCTTATTTTGTTCAATAACTGTATCACATTATACTCTCTTTAAAGCGACTTTAGCTATAGGAATAAAATTCAAAAATACAACAACGTTTTTATAACTGAAAAAATTATAAATTTTTTTTAGCAAATTTCAAGCGCAAGAATTGTTGACAACATTGTTGCAATATATTTTATTACGTATAGGAAAAAAAATATAATTTTTCGTGTTAAATTAGTCTATTATAAATTTCAAAAAACTAATTTTGTATGTAAATTTAAAAGCAAAAATAGCTCGAATCTCGAGCACAGGGCGATACTAGTAATGTATAAATATAATATATTTCCACTATAAACTACTTATAAATTGATTGAATATTATAATTGGTATGACTCTTATTAGACATAATCTGACAGTTATAGATGCTACAAATTCATACGTGTTTAGAAATCTGTTAAAGAATTAAGTAATATATAAATTTATTTATTTATTTATTTTATTATGTACCATGGTACATATTATAATATGGACTATTATGATATAAATTATAAATTATATTTTTTTATTAGATATTATCTGATCAGAGTTTGAATCTGATTACCTTCGTTTGAAAGATTAACGTCCGAATTCGAATGTATAAAAGTATAAATAAGAATGAATTTAAAAAAAAGAAAAAAATAAGATTAGATAAATGAAATAAATCAGAAAAGATTAAATAAAATAACTTTATAAAATTCAAAAAATTCTAGTGAAAGAAGTTTAAATCATTTCCAATTTTAAATTTTTTAACATTTGGAATTGGATTTTTAATACATTAAAACTATTTTTTAAAGCTTTCTAATTTTAACTTTAAAATAAATAAAATATTTCTGGTATTTTTAAATATTTAAAGGATTATTAAAGTATTAACTTATTTATATAAATAAAATAATCTCAAAATTCCAGATTGTATTTTATATTTGATAACCGGATATATGGAAGTTGACATTTCCTTCCATCGTATAAAAAAAATGTATTGAAGTTGTTTCTGTACCATAAATTCTAATTTTATTATTGTTTTTGTTTTTTTTTTTATAGATATTTTCATTTTCATTAATTGTTTCATTTCATACGATCACATATGATATACCACCAATTGACAAACCATCACATTCATTCCTTTTTTCTCTCTAATTAAATTTTTTCTTTAGTCGTATTGTTTTTCAGGCTTTTGAACGTTTAAAAACTGTCATTTAAGTATTAGATTACTTTCATACATGCATTTACAAATATATATATATAAAAATGTTTTTGCAAAGCACATCATTTTCTACACTTTAAAATTGATGTGAACACAAAGTAAAGGGAATTAAATTCTTTAGTACATATATCTTACACCTTTATGACACTTTATTTTTAATATCTATGTGGTTGTATAATTCTTTGATTTTGTTGTATGATTAAAAGATCCTTTATAGTGACACAAATCCTTTTTCTTTTTTCAAATCCTTTATAAATAAATTTTTTTTTAATAAAATTATAGTATTAAACTTTGCCAATATTCTTTTCGTAACTTATAGTATAACAAAACGGCCCGTGAAATAACGCCATACGAAATAAAGCCATTATATTTAATATATAGGTATAAACATTCTGAAAAAAGCGGCAATCCTTGTTTTGAATCCTACTCCAAAAACCCTCCTAATTGATAACCTACTCCAAAAACCCTCCTAGTTGATAATCTGAGATATACGTGGTATATGAGATTATGTAAATATTCTATAAAAGGCGTATTTCCCTGCTTTTGAATCTAACCCAAAATCTCTTCTAATTTATAATCTCGTATAAACCTATATATATAAATATTCTGGACAAATGGAATTCCCTGATTTGTCTAAAAACCTTTCTAATTATTATTCTTATATGTCTTATAAATATTTTTGCTGCAAAGTTTTTAAGATAGCGAGGGCTGCCGCCACTAAACCCCGTTAAACAAATTATTGAAACCCAGATTTTGAAACCAACGAATTACGCTAAAAATCCAAAAAAACAAATCCAAATTCATTATTTTATTGTTTAGATGTACATTAGTTAGAAAAATTAAATTTTTGGGGGTTATTTTTACAATATTCGCTACAAATTTAGTTTTTCAATATAATATCAGTGTTTCAATATATGTTTAGCGGGAGTTGGGAAGCCGCAGCTTTCACTATTTTAATCACTTTGTTATTGAAATAGTTAGGAAGGAGTCTTAGAATTGGATTCAAAATAAATGTTATACGCTTTTTCCAGAATATTTATATATATGTACATGTGAGATTCTGAGTTAGAAGGGATTTAGAGCAGGATTCAAAATTGGGACTGCTCCCCAGAATATTTATTACATATGCGTGTGTGAGATACTGATTGGTATTATTTTTCGAATAAAATAGGTATGAATGCAAATTCTAGCTTCAATAATTGAGTAAGCGGGGATTCGACGGTGGCACACTTCGTAATAAAATTATAATATTTTTTGACATATTTTATTTCAGTTTATTAAAAAAATTAGGAAAGTGCTAATTACACTTATTTATCAATTTCTATTTTTTTTCACTTTGTTTAATATAAAACTAGAATTTGTATCAATTTTACTATATGGTTTTATTTCGTAAAATTTTAAAAAATGATACGGTGTTATTTCGCATTTGTATTGGAAATAAAACCAAACGCAAAAAAATGTGCGATATGGCTTTATTTATCATTCAATAGCGGAATAAAGCCATTATGGTTTTATTTCGTATGGCGTTATTTCACGGCACCTAACAAAACTGGTACATATGGATATAAGTTTTTAATAGTATATGTGTTGGCAATTATTGAGAAAGAGTGCTATTCAAATTTCTAATTGGCATTTTATAATTGCATAAAATACTCTATTCTTAAATTCTTGGAAATAGTTTTGTTAAAATTATTTCATAGATTTTTCTTTAATAATGGTTGGCAGAAAAAATAGAAGGTTTTCTAATTTTATATTACTAAAAAATGGGAGCTTAAAATGCTGTTGGAGTTGTTTAATTTTTTAATAAGAGTGAATAAATTTAAATTTAAAATATTTTTTGAATACTATAAAAAAACTTTTAAACTTAACAAATTCAACTAAAACCCATTTTGATAGAACTCAATTTGACTTGAACAATTTAACTAGGATCTTTTATTGAAAAACAATTAATCTAGATGAGGGCTATACTTTTTTCAAGATCACCTTGTTGTCAACAACCTCAGACCCACCTTGTTTTCAACAAGTTAAGTTAGACTTGACCACTGCTAGAAAAAAATCCCAAAAAATTAGGCGACAAGTTCCACGGGATTTTCTAAGTCATTAAAACGAATCCAAAATCCTTAATAACTTCTGAACCTTCACCAATTGAATTTTGTAAAGATTAATTAAAATATTACTGGAATTATAACCAATGTAGTAACTGGCCTTATCATCTGTAAGGATCATCTTCATTTTTCAGTGTAAATGTTTTATAGTATTGTTCCTAGAACTGAGTCCTATTTTATTCCTGCTTTAATTTTATACACCCTACAAATATTATTTCATGAGAAAATACTTTATTCTCAAATTCTTGGAAATCATTTTGATAAAACTATCTAATGAAATGACTAATGAATAGACCTTCAATTTATTGTCGATACAATGTTACAAAAATAGATTCTTTTTACAATTATGAAGTAATTGATGGGGTTAACAAATTTCTTTGAAGAGAATTTAAATTTCTCAAAAAAAGTATTAAATCAATTGAAATTTAAATTTAGACCTAATTTTCTTATTTAAAGTCTATTACTACCCAATACCTAATCTTCTCAAATAATTGAATTAAATTATATGAATATAAAATGATTAAAATAAAATATAACAAATGACAATAAAAATGATAATAAAAATCAAAAGTAATAAAAAAGTAAAAATAAACGTGAATAATAATTTTAACATTTATTTTTATCATTTTATATTTTATTGTATAACTAAATTTTATTTTTTTTTTTTTTGTTAAATTGTTTGTTTTATTTTTTTTGGTAGTTAAATTAAAATGTGGTTTTCAACAATTCCTAAAAACGAACAGAAAAATGACAAAAAAATAAAAACAACTTGTCAGTTACAATATTCTTTTAAAAACTTCAAACAATATGACAACTTGTGAAAATAACAAACACCCAAATAAAAATGAAGAAAAGTGTAAAATAGCAAAGTGTCAACTCTAGGATACCAGCATGTACGTAATATTGAGATTTTATCATCCGATTAATTACTTTGGGTCATATGGCGATCAACGCAAATCGGATGGAAAATTAAGCTAAGAATATTCCAAGCATGCATAAAATCTGTCCTCATTGTAGTGAAACCTGGCTGGTTAACGAGAAGGAAACATACAAACTGCAAGTATTCGTACACAAATGCCTTGGAATTGCTCAAAAAGAATAAATACCGAACATGTCTGACCAGCTACTGGTCAAGCCCCAATAAAAATTTCTCTTTGGGCACCAATAGTAAAAACTTAATTTAAGAAAAGGAAGTACAGATGGAAAGGTCACAATCTGAGAAGATCTCCATATTGCATAGCAAGACAGACACTGGATTGGAGTCCTCAAGGAAGGAGAAATGTTGGAAACCTAAAAATATTGGTTGTAGTTTAAGACTATATATTATTTTTTTTTTCCAGCACCTCTACGTGCTAACTGTTCACTGTGATAGGCTAAACAGCCTGACTATATATGTGCATGTCGGAACAGGGGAGATATATTCATATATTAGAACTGATCAAATGAATTCCACATACAATTTAAACATGAGATAGTACTACGCCTTATAACATGTATAAATGTCTTAGATTTTCAATAAATACAGTTCTATATTTGTTTATATTGTAATAATTTTGTAATTGAGTTATATGGTATTCTATATCAGTGAGTTATATTATTTAATTGAAATATTTGTTTACATTTTGTATTTGTTTATATTGTTATTTTTATTTATTTATTATTAAAGATATATAATTATTAATTAAGCCATTAATTTGAATCCAAGGGCTAATGTTTGCTGAGTTGAGTTGAAAACCAGATAAAAGTTTTTCCACTTTCACTGGGATTCGAACCCGGGGCCTCTCGCATGAAAGTCGGAACTCTAACCACTGTGCCACCCAGCCGTTAATTGTTTACAAATGAACAATATATAGTCTCAAGTGAAAGTCATTGCACAAAATAGAAGGACTTTGTGGAAGTCCTATGCTCCTAAACAGGAGAAAAAAACCACTTGCAAAATTTAAAATCAAAACTTTTCAGACTCTCACTAATATGTATAAATGAAAATGTAGACGGACATGGAAGGCCACACATTTTCAACTATCACCCGATCCATTGCCTTGAGTCCATATCTATATTCCCATTTCCTTTTCTGCGTCACAAACGTAATATCAAATTTAGTATACCATTTCCATACATTCATAACGGTATAAAAATCTGAAATGGAAATAATTTTTCACTCAACTAGATTGTAGACGTGTTATTTTTTAACCACATTTTTTCTAAAAAATTCTTAAAAAAAAATTTCTGAAATTAAATGACAAAAAAAAACAATTTTTTCATTTTTTTTTTTAACAAAACCTAAAATAACAAAGTTTTCAATTTATTCAAATTCATAGAATCATTCTTATCACTAAATTAAATTGGCTTATAAAATCAAAATTTAAAAAAAAAAAATTTAATATTGAATTCAGACAAACATTTTATAATTAATTTGAAAGAAAATTTTTTTTTTGGAATTAAATTTGGAAAATTTTGTTAAAAAATTAGTTTTTCATAAATTTAATCTTAATTATATTATGGATAAGAAACATTTTAAACAGCTGGATGTCTGTGATTTTTTTTTGATTGAATTAAATTTGCAAGTCATTACAAAAAAAAAAAAAATCTATAAGATACTTTATATAAAAAAAAAAAAATGTATAAAATAACTTGTCTGTGATAACAATAATAGCAATTTATAAGAATCTTTAGTCTAAAATATTTAGAATAATGTTTATATAAAAATAAAGTGAAAAACATTAATTATGCCAAAAGGCAACCTTCAGGCTTCAATATCAGGCTCTTTTTACTTGTATATATTTTATAAATATGTATATACTAGTATAGTATATTAAATTAACTGGTTTAAATAAATATTACTAATTCAATTTCTTCAATATATTTAAGATAAATAGTACAATAGTACCTGGAAATTGTTTAAGATTAACTGGAAATGTCTCTCAAAAAGTGAATTTGATGAACTAATTATATTATTGTAATTTTTTTCAAATTTTCGCATCGAGCTTTGGAACTTTCTATATAATTTTCAAATTTAAGCTTTATTTAACTTTTTTAACTTAATAGGTTTTGTTTTTTTAACTTTCTACAACTCTTTAATACATATTGCATTTATTAAGTCATTAGATTGAGTCGTTTGAACCTAAGCTTCAGTATCAATTTTTATAAATATTAATTATTTATCAATATTTTCATTAAGCCGCTGATAAGTCGACTAAATGTTATATTTAATGCGTCATTTATTTATCTTATATTTGTTTAATTTTAGCGTATTAATTATTATATTATATTATTGTAATAATTATTGTACTGTTACAAAGCGTGTAGCTTACTTTATTATTAGTTATAATCTGACCGCGGCTTGAACTTGAAATTTCTCATTTGAAAAACCGGCTACTTAGCCGCATTATATATTATAACAATTGACCAGTATCGTTATATGGGTCTCTTTTCTGAGAAAAATACTAATTCTATTTACATAATTTTTGGCGTATGTAAAATAATGATTGAGAGGGTTCTGTCAACTAATAAGTTTTTTTAATCGGAACGGGTTAGTTTAGGGAATATTGAAGAGAGAAAAATAAGAATACGTAAGCAGATTCGTTCTTTAAAATTCATCTCCAATCAAATTTCTCATTAGCTTTTAGATTAACTATTAACTTTCAATTATTGTTTTCTCAGGTTTGGGTACAAAATCTCGCGTGTTAAAGTATCGCATGTCAAAATCTCACGTTTCCCTCTTAATTTAGAATCTCACACATCCATAAAGAAAAGGTGTATTAAATCTCTGAAACCATCTCAAAATCGCCTCTAATTATATTTCTTTCATATGTACAGTATTTCAATTACAATATTATAAAAAGCTCGAGATTTTGACACGCGCGATTATGAAACGCGAGATTATGAAACGCAAGGTTTATAAAAGCACGAAATTTTGACACGCGAGATTTTCATACACGAGATTTTGATACGCTCCCGTTTACTCACTTTCCTATTGTTGTTCTTAAACTTTTTACCTGTACTGTAGTTGTTATTTGCATCGTTAAATCATATAATAAATGCGTTTGTCTCATCCATTTTTCTTCATCAAGGTGGAAAAAAAACAAAAAAAAACTTTTTATTACAGAAAATAAACTCTACTGTTTTAAGGTAATGAAAAAGAAAATAAAAAAAAAAGAAATATGAAACAATGAAATAATATACATAAATATATATGTATATATTAATAATAAAATAGATATGCATATATATATATAACCATAAAAAGATTAATAGAACTAGAATAAAGTACAAAATGAAAAATAACAACAGCATGAATATACAAAAAAAAAAAACCAAAAAAAAAAAAATTTAGAAAATAAAAAAAATAGAAAAATAAAAAAAAAATAGAAAATAAAAGTAACATTAATCGGAGTAAAGAACGTAGAAAATTACCTCAATAGAATTCTGATTATGATTATTATTCAAAGAAGAATTATAGTAATTTGTTTGCATAAGTACTGCATAATAAAAAGTATAGTAAATTGAGCATATAAAAAAGGGCACATTGTCCTTTTTATTTATAGTGTTGTTGTTGTTGTTGTTTTTTTTCTCTCCTTCTTTAAATATTTTCACTTTTACTTTTACTTTCTAAATAAAATATTACATACATATATAAACATCTATATATACAATCATATGTAACTACAAGTATTTTTACATAATATATATTCAATTTATATATAAAACATTAATTAAATGATTAATTTATCAGGGTAATTTTACTTTCTTAATAAACATATCGTAAAATAAAAAAAAAAATTTTTTTCTAATTTTCCTTTTTCTTTCATTTTTTTTTACGATATAAAATAAAAATAATTTATATTTTGCATATTTTTAGGGGGCAAGTGTTAAAAGTATAACGAAAGTTCATTATTATACATGAATTAAATAGATAAAAAATTCAATTAATTTATTATAATAGAAAATAAAAAAAAATAATTGCAAAAGAAGAGAAAAATCTTTTTATCTATATATATATATATATTTACATATATAAATATAAAAATATTCACTAACAGCATGTATTTTACCTACACGTATGACGTACCTGTATGAATTTTCATTTAGGATAAAATTAAAATTAATATTATTTTTATTATAATATGGTTATGACTCCATATATATATATTGTATACATAATTGTTATAATTGAAATTTTTTATTTTTTTTATATATACATAATATGAAAGTATATATATACTTAAGTATATGTATATTTAGGTATATATAGGTATAATTTTGTAAAGTTAATTAAAGGTTAATAGAATTTCATATATATATATCTTATAATTACAGATTTTAAGTGGAAATTAATTTGGGTAAATTAGAAACTAATAAGTTTAATAATAATAAAAAACAAAAAGTTTTTAATTGTATTTAGAATTGATTTAAATTATTATATTATGGTTTATGTTATTATGAATATAAATGTTTAGAATGTTTTATTCTGATTATGAAAATAAATAAATTAACCTTTTTGAGATATCTTATTAATAAATAAAAATTATTTAATTTAATATGCAATTAAATTTTATATAATATTATTATTATTATTAATATATTTGTCTAGGATGAGGTGTAACAAACGCATTCAATTAAATGTGTTTTGTTGGATGTGTTCAATTATAAATTCTCCTAAAAATATGCAAAAAAATTTGTCTAGAATGAGGTGTAACAAACGCATTCAATTAAATGTGTTTTGTTGGATGTGTTCAATTATAAAGTCTCCTAAAAATATGCAAAAAAATTATCAAAATTATTTTGATGGAAAAATTTTTTGAACAAAAAAAAAATAAAAATTCTGTGGAACACGAATGAAAGAAATTTATGTAGATTGCATAATCCTACCCACATTGCATACTTTTAGGATGTGTTTTATTTTCTCATAATCAATATAAAAAATTAAATCAAAATCTGTAGGTAATAAATTTTAATTATTTTATTGACCTTTCTATTAATTTTATTTTTATTTTAAATTTTCTTAAATATCTATTTTTTTTTCTAAAAAATTTATAAAATTTTATTGATTTAAAGTTTCTTTTTGAAAATCCTTTTGGAAATTTTTAATTTTTTTTTTTTTCCAACTTTCCTAGAAAAACTGTATTGGTACCACCTGGCTTTATTGTAAATATTTTGAAAGTTATGATCTAAACTTTATTTATATTTTCATTCATTTATTCATTCAGATAATTTTTTAAGCATCTAAATTTTCCACCACCATTTTTCCAATAAAACGTATATTTCTTTTGATTATTGGATATTATAAATTTGAACTTTCATTTATTATTTAGTTATTTTTAGAAAATTCAACATTTCCTTTAATTGTGTCTATTTAGTACAAGTGGAATTTGGGTTTTATACAATTCGACCACACCATAAAGTAGGGCGCTTCCCACCCCTTAAAGCTAAAGTTATTTTATTTAAAACATTAAACTTCTTAATTAAACAACTTCGACATTAGATATGAGTATTATTATTATTATTATTATTTATTATTATTATTATTATTATTATTATTAATATATTTGTCTAGAATGAGGTGTAACAAACGCATTCAATTAAATGTGTTTTGTTGGATGTGTTCAATTATAAAAAAATAAAATATTGACGTTTTGTTGGATGTGTTTTATTTTAGAAAATAAAATATCATAAATTATCATAAGCAGGCCAAAAAATATTTTATTTATTTTTAATAAAAAAAAAAAAATTTTTTTTTGAAATAAAATTTACTTATTAGTTTATGAAAAATTTCATTTCAGTTTTAAAAATCACAGAAGATTTTCTGGAAATTTTAAATATATAGTAAGACATTTTGTCAATAAAAATTAAGAAGACAATGCTTCACAGGAACATTTGTGTAGTTGGTCTTAATAATTTTCAGTAAATATCTGAAATAAGGGCGAAAGCCCAATGTATGCTTTGATGCATTGCTTGGTTTGCTTAAGCAAATAAACCAAGAAATGTATTAAAGTAATTTCAAAGTTTCCCCTCATCTCGCTCTCAACTCTACCTCATCTATCTCTCATCCCTTCCTTCATAACTTTTTAATTATTTATCTATTTAAAAGTTAAAATGGAAAAAAATTATGTAACAACTGACGGTTGGGAAAGTGGGTTCAGGTATACAATACCTCTGAGTTCAATGCACCATAAAAACCAGACAAAATAGATTTTAAACTTAGTTAGGGTTAGGTATATTAAAAAAATTTCAAATAAAATTTATAATTTGCATTTGATAATGCAAAACTCAATTCAAAAATCAACATTTATTTAATACAATTTCACGTACATATAAATAGATACATTATTTAGCATGTTGAATAAGTACATTATAGAACGGTTAGCCTTCAAACAAGTATTTTGATTTGAATCTAAACAAAGGAAACAATATAGAATGTATAACAACATTTTTTAAAAATGTATATACAAAACATTAATAGTTGGAGAAATAAATCATTATTGAAACAAAATAAATCTATTTCACATCTCTTATTAACACAAATTTATCGAACTTAATTTTAAAAAGTACGTAATTGAATAAAAAAAAAAATATTAATTGAAATTAAAAAAACATTTCACCAAGAAGGGATTTGAACTAACAGCCCCAAAATTTTATCAAATTCAAAACATAAAAAAGGTAGACTAAATAAATTATTCATCTTCAAATTTTTAGATACAACAACATATAAGTTTTTGTTTTTTTTGTACATAACTAGAATTGAAGCATAGTCTGTATTACGTAGAATGCAACGGTTACCATTTTATTTAAGAAAATGGTATTGATATATAATATATGTTTATGTAATATATGTAATTAAATTAGAAATAGTTCTTAATTAGAAAAAGTTCTTCTTTCAACTGACCTTCCGTCATTCTGTGACGGGCCAACAGCTAGTATATATATAAAAGCGAAAGTTTGTTTGTTTGTATGTATCGAATAGACTCCTAAACTGCTCAACCGATTCTCATGAAAATTTGTATATAGAGGTTTTTGGGTACGGAAAGAAATCGTGGGTTAAAAATTTTGCTCTAACGGAACGCTATGTTGGAGCTGTGGTGCAAGTATTTAAACTTTTTTGTTCTAAAATGAAATCTGTTTGACCGATTGATTTCAAATATTGTATACGTGATGTTCCTAAAGAATTGAGAAATTTTGGAATTTGTTAATCCATGTCGACCCGATGTCGGTTGGTCAAAAAGCATTTTGGAACCAAATTTTGTCCAATGTTACGAAGTACTGCTTTGGCCAAAGAGAAAGTCTCAAACATTTTTTTTTTTTTGAGTTCTGTTAACCCATTGCGGCACATCGGTTTTTAACAGATTTTTTCGTTCCTTTACTCTAAATTAGAAACGATTTGACCGGTTGACTCCAAATTTTGTATGCGTGAAGAACCTTGAAAATGGAGTAGAGTTTGTTAAAAGGCTTGATGTTTGGTAACGATTGTTGGTCCTACGATTGGTCAAAAAAAAATTTTTGTAAAGTATAATTATAGAATAATCCTAGAAAAATCGTTTTAAACAAAATTACTAAATGTTAGTTTTAAAATGTATTAATTTTAAAACTAACATTTACACCATGTGTAATTTTTGTGTTAACTTTTTGCAGTAACATCAATTTAAATTAAACCTCCATTGAGAGGAGCAGCAATGCGCACCGGGTATTAGCTGGTAACTCATAAAATTAATAAAGTAAACTAATAATTAACTTCATCAATAAAATTTTTAATTTATGTGAAACGTGGGGTAAAGTAAAACACCGTTTTTTTTTCAATTTATTACAATTAATAATTTAAATTTATTACAAAAATCTCCTGCAGAGTTGACCTAAAAATGAAATATTAAGTTGAAGTTATAACATTTTTATATGCAGTATTTTTTGCTTCATCTATTATACTTATTTTCTTTTAAAATCATAAATATTTTTTTATTGAATTTTTTTACTCCTTTCTTTTTATTCATTATCGTTATTCAATTCACTTGATATTTTCTATTTTACACGATTCTTTGTGGTTCGTTTGTAAATTCTATAAGAATGAGGGAGAATTAAGCCAATGCAAATTCATTAATTAGGATGCGTCGACATTTAGGTAACCTCAGGTAAAAGTCAAAGGCCATGTAACCTTTATATATTTCATAAATATTTTTATTTATTAAACTACACCCTGTAGTTTAATAATATTTCATATAAATAAAGTGCAAAGTTTAAAGATAAGATTTTCTGATAATTTGAGTAATTTTGCATATTTAATAACTAATTTTTTTAAAAATTATAATAATCTTGTTCAATTAATCATTTAATTATTTTATTTTTATACAGAAAATTTATTTTAAAAATTTTTATGTAAAAAACTTGCAAGTAATTAATGCTTTTATTAGAGATATAATCTTACAGAAATATTAATAGCAAGTACTCTTTAGAATATAAAGAAATAAAATTTTGGAATATTATAAAAAAATTTGAAACGTTCGTATATCTTGCACTGGTAACAAAGTGGGTAAAAATTTTAAGGAAAACCCTGAAATTGTTCTATCTTTGACCTTTGCATGTTGTGTAGTTGAAATGTAATAATTGAAATCAAAAAATGCCAACAAATTCCTAGAATATACCTTAGCATGTAAATAAATATAAATCCCACATCTATATCATCACATTAAAAAGATTAATTGAAATTAAATTAATTATAATATTTAAATTTAATTTAAAAATAATTATTTGGAAAAATAAATATGAAAATGAATTAATATATAATTCATATATTAAACCTTCCGGCACCACTTTTTGATTGATTTTAAATATTATTATTTTTAGAATTTAAAATATTACAAATTATTTGGAAAATGTACTTGTAGATAAATTTTTTACTGTAAACTGACTTTACACCCCCACAATTTCTGATAAAATGTTATGTTTCCTGTTCAAAATAAATTATTTTCAATTTAATTGTAAATTATTTTCCATAATTATAATTTTTCATTTTTAATATTTTGCATTAATATTAAAATGAAATACCTCAAGTGATTTTAATGGGTCGGGTACGATTTTTCCTTTTTTATAATCTTGTAAATAACAAGTGAGGGGAAAAAACCAAGGGTTTTTAAAAAGCACATTTTTAAAATTATATACGGACGGTTTCTTACTGAGTATTTTATCATGTATTTTTATAAAAATATATATTATGATAATATTATAATTTTGTTATTTCATTAATAATTAATTATATAACTAATAGTGAAATACTTAGAATATAACCCCAATGCACTCAAGAAAACCTGTTAATAAGTGCAAAATATAATGTTGGAGCTTCAATGTTAATGTTTAATTTTGGAAAAACTTACACTGGTGAATAAGTTACTGTTTTATAAGAACATAAAAGTTTTAATTTTGAAGACCTAGTAGCCCTTCAATTGGGAAGGTTCCCAAATTTTTGCTTAGCAAACTTATGATGGATCTGCCCACCCCCTCCTGTCCTCACCCTTCCATTTTTTTCGGTTCTAGGAAATCAATTTTGAACTCCAACAAAATTTGGAATTTTACCTAGAATATTATTATCAAACCAAAAATGGTTAAGACAAAGAACAATTTCTTCAATTTAAAGAGACCCTTTCAAATTTAAGAAAAACCTTTAACGTATATTTAAATATGATGCTGCAGCTATAAATTTTGCATATTTGTAAAAAAAAATTTGAACAGGTGTTAAAGTTACAGGTGGTTGAAAATAGCAAAATTTCAATTTTCGAGCCCTTATAGCTCCTAAACAAGGGGCGTGACAAAAAAATTTTGTTAACCGACTCCTACTAATTTTGGAGGACCTAACTTCTCCCAAAATTTCAAGACCCTAGGTTGAACCGTTTAGAAGATATATGGGGCCAAAAATTTTGCAAAAGTTGAGTTTAGCTTAATGGTAAATTTTAGTACCGTATGGTAACCCTATACATTTTAGCTTTATATTTATAGCCTATACATTTTAGCTTATAAAACCAGCTATCTTTTGCCGTTTTCAGATTGAAAATACACTTAACAAAACTCATGTTATAATAATTTAAAAATAGGGCTTTTTCCAACTTTGAAGAGCTGTAGCTCCGTAACGGGTGGGGCTACAGAAAAAAATTCTTCTACGAAATTATTTTTTTTGTAATATCTACCGGTGGTTAAAATTTCTTTACTCTATTTCAAACGGTGTAAAAGTTTTTGTAAACATACGGACGGACGGACAAAGTCAAAATTAAGAAAAACCTTTGACACTTATTGAAACCTTCGTTTTGGAGCTTTCAATTTTGTATACAAATAAAAAAAAATTTTAACTGGTATTCAAGTTATAGGTGTTTAAAAGCTAAATTTTTAGCAAAATTTCAATTTTCGACCCCTTACAGCTCCTAAAGAGGGGGCGTGACAAAAAAAATTTGTTAACTGACTCTTACTTATTTCTAAGGATCTAACTTCTCCCAAAATTTCAAGTTTCTAGATTTAGCCGTTCTGAAGTTATGAGGGACCAAAAATTTTGTAAAACTTAGTTTTGAATAACGGTAAATTTTAGTACCGTATGGTAACCCTATACAATTGGTTTTTAAAAATTTGTAAAGCTTATAAGAACAGCTGTCTGTTACCGTTTTCAGGTTGGAAATATACCTTATAGAACTCTAATTATAACTGTTTAAATATGGGGCTTTTTTCGACTTTGTGGGGCTGTAGCTCCGTAACGGGGGGGGCTACAAAAAAAAGTTTTAACATTAAATTATTTTTATTGCAAAACCTACCCATTTCTGATATTTTTTAGTCAATCGTAGGTAAAAAGGGACGGACGGACGGACGGACGGACGGACGGACGGACAGAGTGAAGCTATATAGGCACATTTTTACAAAAATTTTTGAAAATGTGCTAAAAATGCCGTGTTTTTAAATTTTCGAAAATTAAAATTTCAAAACGAGAAAACGATTGTATAAGGGACTGCCGCCTTAAAATCCTCGCTAATTTAACTATTGATGTTGGATTTTGCATTGGATGCTTGGTTTTTGGCACATTTTCAAAAGGTTTTGTAAAAATGCGCCTTTATAGTTTCTCTGTGTCCTAATGTTTACAAAAACTTTTACACCGATTGAAATAGAGAGAAGAAATTTTAACTAATTGTCTATAGATAATTAAATAATTTTCTAGAACAACATTTTTCTGTAGCCGTACTCATTAGGGAGTTGCAGTCCTCCAAAGGCTGAAAAAGTCCTAGTTTTAAATTGTTATATCGTGAGTTCTTTGATGTTAATTTTCAATCTGCAAATGGTACAAGCTGCTTTTATTAGATTTATAGTTTTTTGAATGCAAATTCAAAGGGTTGCTATATCGTTCTACAATTCACCGTTATGCAAAACTCAATAGCTAGAAACTTGAAATTTTGAAGCAAGTAAGATTGTCTGAAATTAGTAAAAACTGGTTAAGAAAATCTGGGACAGATTAGATCGTCAAAAAATAGTAGAAATCGGCTGTTGTGGCGTCCCCTGTATAGGAACTGTAAGTAGTCGAAAATTGAAATTTATTTCTATTTAAGCATCTGTAATTTAAATATCCGTTCAAACTTTTAATAAGTAATATACAAAATTTATAGCTCCAACATTGTTTTTTTACATGTGTTAAAAGTTTTCCTTGAATTAAAAGATCCCCTTTTTTAAAATTGAAAAAAGTGTTTCCTAGTTTTGATAAAAAAAAAATTTAAGAAAAATTTTAAGTTTTAAAGGAAATCACAATTTAATCCCTAAAACTTAAACAAATTTGGAAGGGGGGGAGGTGGAGTTAGATTCTCAAGAATCATCATAAGATTGTTTAGTTGAATTTTAGAAACCTTTCCCATTGTAGGGTTAATTAGGACTTAAAAATTTCCTATTTTTATAAATCAGTAACTTAGTCACCAGTGTAGTTATTTCCAAAATTAAATTAAGTATGAAACACTATATAATTTTGAAAATGTGCTTTTTTAAAAACCTTTGCTTTTTTCATCACATATTTAAAAAAACGAGATTTTAATTTTCAAGATTTCAGAAAAAAAAACAAGATTTTGATTTATAAAATTTTAAAAACCGAAATATTGCATCGTCCCAATTTTTTTATCCCTGTTACAATTTTTTAAATGTAATAAAATAACATTCAGTTAATTTTTCATTTACATTTTAAGTATTAAGTTCAATGTTTCATCGCAATTTTTATTCAACAAAGATTAAAAGTTGAAAAAAATTTTACGAAATAATTGTTTTTATTTCTATTAAAAGAAGTTTATCAAAAGTTTAACGTTGATTTTTTTTTGTTGCAATTTTATTTAATTTTTTTTTTTAAATTTTTATTTTCTATTAAAATAAAACCATTAATGTTATTCATTTATTCAGAAAAAATTACAAGAAGAATCAAAGAATTAACATAAGATTGAAGAAAATTGTTCTTTTTTTTTGTTTTTTTATTTTTTTACACAGGACTTACAACTAGGGGTTTGTTAAGGTTTCACTTAAAGTTTTATTTGACTTTTATTACAAAAAAAAATATTTGCAATTTAAATTTCACGACACTTTTTGTGATCTTTAAATTTGTTTTCTTTGTTCTTTTTATTTTTTTTTTTGGAAAAAACAATTCAAATCACATTTGAACTTTTTAGCATATTTTTAAAATAGTTGTGAAAAAATGTGGCTGCATAGTTTCAATCTGTACTTCTGTCAGTCAGATTGTCCTTTCGTGTGTTCTTCTACACTATGTTTGAATTAAAGCAATGAAATTTACAAGATTTATTTACTGAAGCCATACCCGTGACGGAGCTACAGCCCCCAAAGTTCGGTAAAGCCAAATTTATCAAAAGTTCTATTAGGTGTACCTTCAATTTAAAAATGTCCCTAAAAACCCTAGCTTCTTGAATAAACTTTATAAGAAAAATATGTAAAATTTAATATATAAATTTTAAAAGAATATTTCCATCTATTTTCTAAATATCTCATTTAATTTTCCCTCATAATCTCTCTAAAATTTTAAACATTCTTTGACATCCATATTGCTGAACTAAAACTGTACACTTGTCGTTTTGGTGTGTTAAAGTTGAAGCTTTTTAGTAAAAAAAACAAATTAATATATAGGGTTGCCATACCAACCAGCTTAACTCAAATTTTGTAAAGTCTTTGACTCGGTAAAACTTTTAAACAGTTCAAATAGAAACTTGAAATTTCGAGAGGAGTTAGATCTTTGAAAATATGAGTGATCTACGAAAATTTTTGTGTGTCGCCGACTATTTTGGAGCTGCAAGAATTAAGAGGTAAAAATTAAAAATTCTCTATTTTTAAACACCTGTAGCTTGATTACGTGTCCAATTTTTTTTTGAAATAATATACAAAACTTAAAGCACCAGCGTCATACTTTATCGTGTGACGCCTCAACATTATACTTAAAAGCTCTGAAGAAAGTTTTTCTTGACTTTTTACAATTTTTATTTATTTATTACATATTTACAAGGGCATATAATGCAATCGCAAGTTGACAGACCCTTTTTCTTGCGGATGCGAACTAACACTATGTACTATGTTTATAAATTTTTAAATAATATTATTTATTTTGTTTATTATATCATATATTTTACTATTAATTTTTGGTAACCATGGGGATTTGAAAAGAAAAAATATTTATCAAAAAATTTTTTCAATTTAATAAACACAACCGATGCGAGGCGCCTTTATTTACTACACAACCGAGGCGCCTTTTTACAATTTTTGCTTATCCAAAAACATTTTTCAGAAAATTTTAAGAAATTATTATAAATTCATTTTTCAATATTCTTTTTACCAAAACTTATGGAACATTGTTTAATTTTGAAAATGCGCTTTTTTCAAAACACTTGACTTTTTTCATCACTTTTCTTTTTTAATTCTCATGCCAATTCCGAAACTAATAAAAATAAAATAAAATGAAACACGTTAAAAATTATTTTGCTTTTTTTTTGAATTAAAATGATCTATTGCACTGTTAACTATATATACATTATACATATACATATACATAAACTATATACCACAGATTCCATGTCATTTTAAAATGAAAAAAGTTTAAAAACAAAATATTTTCATTCTATTTTTTTTTTGTTATTTTTTTTAAAGTGGATTAAATATTAAAACTGCATTTAAGAGCAGTTAAATTAAAAGACATTTGGGAATATTTGTATATATATATATATAGTTTATATATATATGTGTACAAGTCTTTTAACTACTTTATGTCATTAACATGTTTTATGTGAAGATATAAAACATCAATGAAATTACAATCAAAAATCAAAATAGCATCAGGGGTGTACAAAATAATATTAAAATTGATTTTATAAGATTTATAAAATACAAATTAAGTTTAAGAATTAATTTTTTTTTTAAGTGAGTTGTGAGTTTTTTATTTTATGGAATAATTTATTTTATTCAAAATCCACTGTTAAATACAAAATAATTGCGGAAAATTTTCTAATTTCAATTCAAAAATTTGTTTTAAAACTTAATAAAGATAAACTTTGTCTTCTTTTCACTTGATCAAAGAAAATTTAATAAATTTTTTTTTTTTAATTTATAAAATGACTTTGATATGAAAAATTGCTTTATATAACTTTGAACGGTCTGATAATTTTCTTTTTTCAAAATTTTTCTATTCATTATACAAATTATAATGAAAAATATACAGGGTGTCCGAGACTCAAGTACGCGCACTAAACTCAGTGATTAGGGGCATTAAAACAAAGAAAAAATTGTATTGGTGGGGGGTGTCTATTGTGGACCCTTTTCGAGATATGAGGGATTAAAGATTTTTAGGAGACTTTTCATAAAAAAATCAATAACTTTTGAACAGCTTTGTAGAGAGATAAAAAATTTGTAGAGTAAGTTGTCAGCTTCATAACTTTTCACAACCTTCATAACTTTGTAAATGTTGGGTATATGGGGATTATTAGTCCACAGAAATGAAAGCTGACAACTTACTCTACAAAATTGATTTTTTTTTATCTCTCTACAGGAAGCTGTTTAAAAGTTATTGATTTTTTTATGAAAAGTCTCCTTAAAATCTTTAATCCCTCATATCTCGAAAAGAGTTCACAATAGTCACCCCCCACCAATACAATTTTTTGTTTGTTTTAATGCCCCTAATCACTGAGTTTAGTGCGCGTACTTGAGTCTCGGACACCCTGTATATAATTTCCTTTCAAATTGATATTTTTCATTTAATAATATTGATTTCAATAATCTATATATTTTTTTTTTTAAAATAAAAATATAATACAAAATACCTAGCCATTAGTTTCCATAACGAATTTATACTTTACACAAGCAAAAATGAATAGTAAAAAAAAAAAAAAAAAAAAATAAAATTAAATAAAAAAAACTAATAATAATATTTTTTTTTTATAAATATCATCAAGTTTAAATTAGCTTTACTCTCTCTCTCTCTCTATTATATATAATGTAAATTACATTTTATGATTACTTTGAAATTTACTTTGAATTTTTGAAATTTAATGGTAAAGATTGAAATTTGATTTGAAAATGAAATTGAAAATGAATAAAAAAAAAAAAATATTTTTATCACGTATTTTTGATGCAAGAATGTTTTTATTTTATTTTATTTTGTTTTTGTTTTTTTTTACTTTGAAATCTAAAAAAGAAATAAAGTTTAATTTTTAATGAAATAAAAAAAAACTAACCTAACTCTACGTGATGATTTTTATTTTTTTTCTGCCTTTTTTTTTTAATACTATTTTTAAATACATATATAACTATAATGTAACAGTATATTGAAATGCAATAAATGTTCCCACACATTATATATACTGATTACTGACTATATTTAGTTAATGTATGTTTATACAGGGTGATTCCATTAATGGATGCCTTCATATATATCATTAGGTTCAAGGAATAATTTGTAAATATATTACCTTTGGTTCGATGATTTATACTCCAATTAGAAGTTTACTCCAATTAGAGATCAGGGAATTCCGACAACTTATGCCACAATTGGGGCTTAGATTTATACTGCATCATAAGGTTTTGGTGCTGAGGCAGTTTCTAGACTTCTCATATAATTTTTTACACCTAAAGAATGTAGTTAATTAGACTAGAGATAATTAAAATTGGACCCATATATAGCTAATGCGATATTTTAATTTATATAACTGTTAAATTACTGGAGCAAAAATTGTTCATTTAAAATAAAAATATTTTCACTTAAAGTAAAAATGTCTTAACTTGAAGTGAAAAGGTTTTCAATTAAAGTAATTAATATTTCAAATAAAAAGGTCTTCAGTTAAATTAAAAACGTATATTACATATTTGGAGTTACTTATTAATGAATCACACTGTATATATATATATATATATACATTTTTAATGAATGACCCTGTATACATATTATTTATTTATTTAAAAACAAAAGTAATGATTTTTAATCAAAATTTTTATTAAGAAAACCAAAATTTAATATAAAAACTTTAAATTAAAAAAATACGGATTTATTTTTGTTTTTCCATTGAAATTTTCTAAAATGGAATTAAAAATTTTTTTTTTTTTCTAATATTTTTCATATTAATTTTTTTATATATATATAAAAATAATCATATATCCTATAGTTGTGGTATTTGAAAATTCAAAAAAATTCGGAGTGCATGAATCTATAAAAAAGTAGGGGAGCGTATAATCTCGGTCTTGTAAATTTTTTTTTTTAATCTCCTTTTTAGAAAATTTCGATGTAGAAAATCTCGTTTTTTATTGAAAAATCTAGCTTTTTCAGAAAATCACTTTTTTAATTGAAAAATCTGGTTTTTAAGGATTTTTGAGTTATCAGCTTTTTCCAGAATATAAAAAAAGGGATTTTCTAAAAACAAGATTTTCTAAAACTAGATTTTCTAAATGAGATTTTCTAAAACGTGATTTTGTGAAAACGAGATTTACTAAACCCAGACAATCTAACAAATATCTATACATTAATTAAGATAAGAATTTACTCTTAAAATGTGACATACTAGCGGTCGTAATAAAAATGTGTCAAAGCGCTTTAGTCAATTTTCAACAGAAATTCGTACCTAAGCATAGAATAGATAACTAAATATTAATATATAATAAGTTCATATTTAGCAGCATTCTTCTACGACTTCGCGGTATGAAAGGATTCTGCAATATGGGACATATTTCTTCTGCGAGGAAACCAGAACTTAGTGCTTAAATTGATTCTAAGAAAAAGAATGTGCGAATCGCAAGGGAACATGGAATCGCACAAGTACCTACAACCTAAGATAAAAATGGATAGACTTTTTAAAATTGAGGAGAATTTGTTTAATAATCTAAAATATATAATAATATTTTCAGTGTTATTTAAATTAACAATATGTAAATTCTAAATTTAATAATTTGTCTATAGGTTAGTTTTAATCATTTATAGGTAGCACCTATTAATAGTTATAAGTCATTGAAAATTTGTCAGTAGGTTTTTTAGCCATTTTTCAAACGCAAACTAAGTTGTATATAAATATTAATTTTTCTCCTAATTTTAAGTATTAGTGGGAGTAACACAAGTTTTAAATGAGAAAGTTGAAAATACTCCTATTATAGTATGATTTTCTAATTTTGTAAATATTGGTTTTTGTCAAATTCAAAAATAGAATCAAATTTTTCATATTATTTTATTTTATATAATAAATACAAGCATATAACGGCTGCGCGGCACAGTGGTTGAGTGCCGACCTTTCATGCGAAAAGCCCGGGTTCGAATCCTAGTGAAAGTGAAAAAACTTTTTTGGTTTTCGACTCGACTCAGCTAACATTTGCCATTGGGTTCAAATTAATGGCATAATCAATAATTAATAATTATATATCTTTAATAAAAAATACATTAATATACAATATAAACAAATCTAAAGTCTAAACAAATAATCTAATTGAATAATATAACTCACAGACATAGAATACCATATAACTCAAATACAAAATTTTACAATATAAAAAAAAAAAGAATTGTATCTATTGAAAATCTAAGACGTTTTTACATGTTATAAGGCTTAGTACTATCTCATGTTTAAATTGCAAGTGGAATTTAATACGACCAAATCTA
This sequence comes from Dolichopus griseipennis, assembly GCA_963082915.1. Taxonomy (NCBI): domain Eukaryota; kingdom Metazoa; phylum Arthropoda; class Insecta; order Diptera; family Dolichopodidae; genus Dolichopus; species Dolichopus griseipennis. The sequence goes on from OY720442.1 coordinate 127,392,487, forward strand.
ATAACACGAATATAATACGACCCCCTGTTCCAACATGTACCTATGTATAGACAGGCTTATTAGCCTAACAGTTGAACAGTTAGCGCTTATGATATAAACACAATAAATAATATTACTTATAAAATTAATATCTATAGTATAATCTCGCACTCCTAAAAATGAATGTCATGCTTCACATCCTTATCGCATTGTATGAGGTACGGGACTATTTATAAATAAATATATAACCATATATCCTATAGTTGCGTGATAATAAATCTTTACTTAAATTTCCTTGTCATAAAATTAATCTTTTTTAAAAAAAAAAAATCTTTTTATCATTTTTCAATTAAAATAAAAAAAAAAATTTTATTTAAATGTGTGTTAAATACAATTAACATAAATAAATATAAATGAAAATTAAAATTACGCTTAAATCCTTTCTTATTTTTGTTTTCTGATATTGTCATTTAACATAAAATAGGAGCAAATACTCAACACAAACACAATCAAAACAATACAATTAAAAAATAAAAAAAACAAAAAACAATTCACACAACCATATAATAGATGAAAAGAATTTGAATTAAAAATCGTTTTTTTTTTAGACAATGGTAAAAAATCCAATACTTTAAATAAATATACATGTATATATACCAACGCATACTAACGTATATACATTTATATATTATATACAATATAAATGTAAATATAAATATATAGATACATCCTTTTAAAGTTTTAAATTTACATAAACATTTGGTAATTAAAAAATTTAAAAATAAAGAATAATAAAAAAAAATTGTGTTGACAGCTTTGCTATCATTTAAAAATCGTTTTTTTACAGTGGGAATCGTTTGTATATAGAATCGATTTTAATCGGAGAATAAACAATTGTTCTTAAAGATTCTTTGTAATAAGTAAATATTATTTAAAAAATTTGATTAATTGTTATTTTTAATAGCATTTTTTATATGCAATTTATAGTTATTTATATTAAATTAAATTGTCAATGTTAATTTAACTAAATGATTTATTAAAAAATATTTAATATATTATTGAGCGTTTAAGTGAAATGTATACGAGAATGTTTATATCGAATATGTATCAAATTAAAATACGAAATCGAATCGAGTACTAGCACTGAAGAATTCTGAATATCGTAGACGAAATACTGGTATTTGTAAAAATAAATAATTTTAGTGAAATTAAAAGGAAATTAATCGTTTTTAATTTTTTTGATTTATTAATTTTTCTTGAAATTGTTTACGAATTGTTTTTACTGCAAGGCTAATTGGGCTAGGGTCATATTGGATAAATTTGAGAAAATATTATACTTATATGAAAGAAATAGACAGAGATAAAAAATTGATAATGTTTGGAAGTATATTTTGAGAGAACATATAATTTTAATATTAGAATCAATCTTATACAAAATTATTAATACTTTGATATTAATAGACCTTAATATTGATTGCCTTAAATTTAATCGAAATACAATTAACACTTTGTTTTAATTATTTAATATAATACAATGGAAGCCTCGGTATTGTAGTAAGTATGCATTTTGGATTGTTAACCGAGCAAATGCTAGTTCGATTTCCGTACAGGCCATAAATATTCAATAATTAAAAATTTGTATACAAAATCTCCTTGGTAACCAAAATAAATAATATTACTTATAAATTAATACAGGTTTTGCACTCCAAAACCAACCTTTTACAAGTCAAAGCCAACCTTTTGCAAATGAAAACCAACCTTTTGCAAATCAAAACCAGCCTTTTATAAAAACATACAAAAGGTTGGTTTTCATTTCCAAAGGTTGGTTTTGGAGTGCCAAACCTGTATTAAGTATTGACAATTGGATGCACATTATGCCACAAGGCCTTCGTTTTAGGACAGCACTTGTTATCTCTAACAATAATTTTATGTTTGACTCTTAGGTTTACGGAAATAGACCTAAAAACAAATAATCCCAAATGAAAAATTGGGAAGAAAAAAAAAAGTTAAATAGCATGTATTAATAAAATGGGTTCATAGCATTTGCACAACAAACAAAATCCCAAAAGGTTTAGAACAAAATATAACGGTTTCAAAACTTTGTGAAAATTAAAAAAAATTCGAATTTAAATATGAATAAAATTTTATATGTTATTTGTACTTTTTAATCTTTCAACATCTTATTATGTTATACTATGTTTGACATATAAAGTTACTTACTTATCTGATATTTATTAACTAAAATACACTAACTTTATCCTATTATATTGTATTGTAATTCAACTCTACAAAATTATAGTTTATCTTTAGTCTAATTGAAGAGAAGAAATTATATGTTAAATTTATTATTTAATCAAATATATTCGTATATTAAATTTAAAAAATATTTTTTGTTTATTTATTATATACGAGTATAACCATAGTATAATTATCTACTCTATATATGCAAGAATATATGAAATCTTAAACGATTCATATATTATAATATCTGTAATCTAAAAATCTTGAGATACTCTAATAATATTAAATAACAAAATATAGGCGGTTGAAATACTAAACTCTAAAAAAGGAGCAGCTCTTTTTTAATGCCAACCACTATGATTTTGAGATAATTTAATATTTATTTCCATTACCAAAAAATAGGATTAAAAAATATTATTTAAATATGTATATTTGTATATATGAATCAAAGTTTCAAAGTTTAAATAAAAATAATAATAATAATAAAATAAACTAAATTTAGTTAGATATTTATGGTTAATATAAAGTCGTATACAAAACCATTATTTTAATAATATGTTTGAAATATTTAAAAAACAAAAGTTTTAATCCTTTTTTTTTTTTTAATTATTTTATTTTTTATTTTTTTTTTTTTTTTATAACACTGTTTTATGTTAATTAAAAAATGAAATTCTATGTACTGATAGATTTTAATATTATATTATAATTGTAAAAGTTAGGAAGTGGTTAATCCTATACGTATTATTAAGAAATTCTTTGAATACATTATTGTAATATTATATTATATGAGTATATACGAGTATATACAAAAATTTAATATAGACAATTAATACAGTGTAGGAAAATAGGAAACTGAATTTTTATTTTTTAATAGAATTTAAAAATTTTATTTAATAATTAAAATAATAAAAAAAACTTATTTTAAAAGCAAAGAAATTTACTTAAATTGCATTAAAAATTAATATACAATAGAATATTAAAAATAATATTAATTGTAAATTTTCATCTTTAGATTAAACTTTATTAATATGGTATTATATTTTTTTTTCCCAGTAAATTACAATGGAATTATTAAAAAATTTTTTTTCACATACTTTTTTATATTTATATATATTTAAATATATATATATATATATTTTTTTTTAATAATTAATATATCAATTAATAATTTTAAATAAAGCACTTAATTTTTAATAATGGAATAATAGCGTTTGTAATAATAATTATAATATAATTAAAATAATTATAGTATTGAATTAATATAAAATTTAATTAATAGTATTAATAAACGTTTTTAATTAAATATTTTACAATTATTTTTTTAATAACGAATTTTTTACATAAAATATCTCATATATTTATTGTATATATAGTATTTAATTCTAATTTCATTTAATTTTCCTAGAATGTTTGTCATGTTTACAAATTAATATAATTATATACTTTTATAATTTAGATAATATTAGTTTGTATATTCGGGGAATTATATTGGTTAGATAAAAACTTTTTTATTAAAAAATTAGTAGTTTTCGTTACTTTCATATAGTATATAGTGATTTAATTGAAAATTATATTCTGAGAATATAAATTATATTAATGAAATTATATTAACTTATATATTATATATACTATGTATAAATAAAATAATCAGTTAAAAAATTTCAAAAATAAATATATAAATAATCAGTACAAAATTTTACAATATATCAAAATGATTAATTGATCCACAGGAATTTTGTATAATTGTGACATAAAATTTTAAATTAAATTAAAATGTATTGTTACATAAATTTAAAAACTACTATATAATATAATTAAAATTAAATTTTCTGTGTAAAATAATAAGTGAATTACATTTTTACAAATTAAAAAAAAAAAATTTTTTTAAAACTTAATTTGATAAAAAACATCTGTGGGAATTTAATTTTTTTTAATCATATTCTGATAAGTTTCGTTATTTGTTGTAAAACACATTGTTGCATACAACACAAATATTTTAATGAAATATTTTGTATGTATATATACTAAATTGTTTTACAACACATAATATATATAATTATGTATATATAATACATTTATATATTCGCATTATTAAAATAAACATATGTACATTATTATTAATGAAAAATAAATGTAATTTCGTATGTTAAACTTAATTAAATATTCATTTGATTTATAAATTACAATTATACATATACATTTATGGTAATAAATTTATGTTTTATTTCTGAATTTTAATTTTTAATTAAAAAAAAAAAAAATTCACAAAAGATTTTATTAAAGAAAACTTAATGAAAAAATTGGCTTTGAGGAAATGAATTTCTAATTTTGAGAATAAAGAGGCATAATATTTTAAAACAAATTCTTAAATTAAAAATCCCATTTAAATTTCAAAATTGAATAAATTATAGAAATATATTACCAACCTTTTATGAGTTAAATTTCTAGAATTTAATTTCGGTTAGGTACGAGATCCCAAATGCAAAATCCCAAAATTGCAAAATCCCAAATACAAAATCCCAAAATCCCAAAATCCCAAAATCCCGAACCACTATCGATATCATAATTCGTTTTGTGACCAACTATAAAATTCCTCCTAGATATTTTTTTATATTAATATATATTGTCAATAATAAAGAACTTCCAATAGTGAGGGTTGCCGCCCCTAAACCCCGCTAAACAAATTATTGAAATCCTGATTTTCTAACCAACTCTAAAATCTCTACTAGCTTAGAATCTTCAACTCTAAAATTCTAAAATTCCTCCTAATTCAGAATCTTGCATAAATGGTTATGCATAAACACATATATATATATATATATATAAATTCTTTAAAAGGCGCATTAATATGATTTTGTAAGCAACTATAAAATCCTACCTGATTCAAAATCTCACATATCCATACGTAAATAATATAAATATTCTGGAAAAAGATATAACCTTGATTTTATAACTAGCTAAAAATTGGTATTTTGCAATTTGGGGTTTTAAAATTTAGGATTTTGGCTTTTGCGATTTTTTTTTTTGGGATTTCGTGGCGCTCCCATTAAATTTCATTTCCAAAATTATTCTTTAATGGAAAGATGAATTAAATCTTTTAAAGATTAACATTTGATAAATTTATTTAAAATTCTAATCAGTATTTAAAGAAGTGAAATTTTTTTTTTTGAAAATTAATTCAAATGCATATTTTTTTTTTAAAAGTTATTCAAATAGTCAAATGCAATTAAAATTTAACTTCTGGTTTTTTAAAAATTTGATTTTAGTTCAAAATGTTTTAATTTCACATTAGACTGAAGTTTTAAATTTGAAATAAAAAAATTTTTTTTTTGAATAATTTAAATTATTTGGATGAAATATAATTTTTTCCCATCAATTTTTATATGGCAACACATTAAAAGTATATTAAATTGTGTTTATTACAATTAAACAATTTTTTAATTAAACATCAAACCAAAAAATTTGAATTTTCTAGGAATAGAAATTATTTATTAAAATTAAAATTCTGAAAAAAAACAAATATTTTTTGTTTTATGATCATAAGAGTTATATAAGTAAAAGTAAATGATTTTTTTTTAATTACTTAATAATCATAGAATATTATTTTATAAAAAAATACACACATATAAGTTTTTTTTATTACATTTCTTGTAATAAACGACTTTGATTAACTTCCCACAAGAAAACATGTAAGAATTAAGCTAGGCAGTATGTTAAAATGAGGTTTTTAAAAAGTGTACAATTTTCAAATTTCCACGATTTTTTCTAAAACTTGGAATATTTTAAATTTTAGCATCAATGTTTTTAATATTTCCAATTAATATTTGTTAAAAAATAAGGGTTAATTGAGAAAAGCCTTTAAAATATGGTTGTTTCTTAATTTTTACATGGTACTGTACACAAGTGCCTAAAAGTATGCAATTTTCTTAGATTTTTTAAACGAGGGAAAAATTCATAATTGGAGCTCAACATTGTGATTCTCAGTGTTGTAGTGGGTCAAAATATGGCACATGAACCGAGAGAGTGTAGATATTTACATATTTTTAATGTATATATATGTATTTATGTAAAAAAATTAAATAATATAAAAAAAATATATAATATTACCAATAGTTGATTAAAATTAGCGGACCTAAAACAGCCGAAGGAGTTGATGGTGTTTGTAATAAAATTCCCGGACAACTTTTGTATATATATTTCTCATAAATATATTATTCTTAATATTAAGATTTTTTTTTTCGAACCATGAATCTCTGCAGTCAGGATCGCAGAATTCATCAAAAATACATTAAACAACATTATTTTTTCATGAAATTTTAAGTTGTCTGACCATGGTCGTAGCTGTTAAGACGCCGGTTTTCAATTGAAAAATTTCCTATTCTATCGTCGATCAGATCATATCTAATAAAAACTTATCATAAATAAAAATTGATATCGTAATATAAAATGAGGTTAAATAAAAATATATATCTATTACTCTAGTCTAAGATAATAGATGGCGTACAATTTAGCGTAATATACAATAGCTACAGCCGAGTAATCAATGGCTTAGAAAACATCGAAGAAACTCATGTCTTGTCTAACAGAATTGGTTGATGCCCTACACTTCTTAAAGGAGTGAAAAAGGTGTGCAAAAAACTTTTCATAACAGTGTTCATAGGATTTGTACAATTTCTTCGATCGGCAAACAAAAGAAAATTAAAGTGAAAATATTTCCAAATTTTTAAAAAAAAATGTATTTAATTACTCCCTTTTAAGTTTAAGTACTCAGAAATTTTCTAAAATCATAAAATTTTTTTAATATTACTGTTTTTTTTCAAAGTCTGTTATAAATCATTGACTTTTCTATATACACTTAATAAACTGTTATACCTGATACATCCATATTATAATTTTATTCTATAGCGGATACTAAAAAATTTTTTAATTAAGTTCTTAAATACACCATTTTGGTGTATTAACTTTTTAATATTATATAATATTGTAATCCCTTTTTAAGGTAAGAAAATTTTTATGATCAAATCTTCAAGATAACGGTAAAAAAAAAGGTAATTAGAAACAATTTTTACCGTTATAATGCAAAATTAAAGTTTTTAAAAAACATTTTTTAAATTATTAAAATATTTATTTAAAATTATTTTGAAAAATTTTAATTCTTATTTTAATTAAGATTAATTAATTATTTTTGACACTACAACTGATAAAACAGTACAACAAAACGTTTCTGTTTTCCGGAAATTTAAATTTATTTTTTTTTTTTAATCCTTCATATAATCTTCGTTGTACTTTGTAATATCTATTTATCTTGAAGATTAATTAATATTTGACGGTATAACAGACAAGAGTTGTATAGAAGAAGTTAAAATAAATCTAAAAGATTATTTGGGAAAATTATTTGGAAACCCTAGAAACTGAAAAAAAAATACAAAATAACGTTTTTTTGCTGATGAAAGTGTTTGTTTTTCATTAATACCCTTTATTAATTATTTTTTTAAGGTACTGTTGAATTGATGTTTTTCGTTTTTGTAATTTTTTTTGTAAGGTGTTAATGTCGCAACACCCCCAAATATTTTTAGAAATGAGAAATGGGAGAAGAAGAATAAAAAGTGTTAAAGGTTAATGTTTTTGTATAGAGGTTTTTTGGTGAATTCATTTGTGTTTTTTGTATGTATCCAGATATTTTATATAATATCTTATATATGTATATCTAATATAAATTTAAGGTTTATGTAATATAGAGCTATATAAAAATAAATATTAAACTTAATAAACGTAATGTAATCTAGAAATTACTACAGAAATAACGAGAAGCATGAGAGTGTAATAATACCCGTTAAAATCTAAATAATAAAGGGCAGGCAGATAATACGGTCGAATGTCGTCAAATATTACCTAGGAAACATAATCAAAAAAGTCAAGGTGCAGAAGAAGATGTTTATAACAGACTACGGAAAGCTAGAGCCGCCATAAATTCATTAGGGGAAAAATTGCCAAATAACCAAAGGAAGCCAAAGTTAGAATATTAAGAAGACCATCAAATAGATCCAAGCATTATCGAAATAGGCGTCGATATGCCGAATATTCTGTTAAAAAAAACAGGAAATTATGGAGGTAAACAGACCGAGAATTAATTATGAGTCAAATAGAACGCTGCAAGGGAAGGTGAACACTCGCCAAGGAAGCCAAAGAAAACATTGACCCTCAGACAGATCCAAGCATTATCGGAAAAGGCGTCGATATGCCGAATATTCAAAATTCTATCAGCAAAATAAAGTAACAACGTATGGACGTCAACAGACGTCAAATAAAACGCCGAAAAAGGAGGTGAATACCCGCCAAGAAAACCAAAGAAAAGATTGACCCAATAACACTTGGCGATAATTATTACCAGTCGAATGACAAGTCCAAAAAAATGTATAAAATGAAACGGCTAAATAACTCGAAGATATGTCCACCAATAACATTTGGAACGGTCTAGCTATAGACAAGGAAACTTAAAAGGGAAAAAAAGTCTTAACAAATAAGTCACACTAATGAAGGAGGAAAAATTGATGCCTTCCCTATCTTCAAAGGAGGAGTAAGAGTAATAATAGCCGAACTAGCGAAACACAAGGAAACTTAAAACGGAACAAAAATTATCAGAAATAACCAAAACCGATGGAGGAGACAAATTGATGTCCCATGCTCTAACGAGCAGTAAGAGGAACAAATAAACATAGATGAATACTATACTGTTTTATTAGATTTATTATACTGTTACACTGTTCTTAAATTTAAATGATAATACCATTCAATTAAAAAGGAATTAAATTTTTTCAACAGAATTTATATTTTTCATTTTTAAAAAATTTCCTTCATTTAATTAAAGCTATTCCAATATAAGAATGCTGACTCTAACACTTTTTTTTTACAAATAAATATAAAAAACATGTTGACATCATCTTTAGATAGGGTTTTACTATGTACTTAGGTACATAGTGATTACTATGTACCTAATTATACCTGTTGCGTGAAAAAATGAATGCGATTAGATTTCATTTTATATCATTATTTAATGTATATAGGTGGGTGGATGGTATTAAAGTAGAATATATATATAAATATGTATATATATATATAGAATGAATTATCTAGTTAGAATGAATTATCACTTTTCAAAAAAAATGTTAAGAATTTCTATAAAGTTTTTAGTTACCCTAGGGTTAAATAATATAACAATTAAATTCATATAAAATAAATAGAACAGTATTTAAGATCATTTTAAATAAATAATTAATGAATTTATATAATGTAATAAATGGTATTTTTGACTTTAATTAAATTGAGGAAATAAATCTTTAATACATTAAATAACTTCTTTTAGATGATCTAAAAAGGAGTGGGTAATTATTAGGTTCGAAATTCTGCTTCTACAAGTTCTCTCATAATTAAGTTACTAATTATCAATTTTTGATATTACAATGTAAGCTCGTCCTTTACATCCTTCAATTCTCTTTTATTTTCTAACTAATAAATTAAATCAATGTTTATAACTAGCCGTATTTTAATTTCAAACTCTCTTATATAAATGTTGAAACAGCTTTAAATCTGTTTCAATTGTAAATAAAGTATAAAATATACCTTAAAAATATTTTTTTCTCTTATTTAATATAAAAATTATACGATTCATATAAAAATGATTTTTGAATTAATATTTAATAAGGATTCCTATAATGTATTATGTAAGTACCAAATGTACCAAAAAATATTTGACTTATTCATAAACCAAAAATCAAAATTTAAAAAGAGAAGAAGAAAATCGCATTTAAAAATTCCTTATAAATATAAAATCAATAAATTGCTGTTTTATATACAGGGGTGGGAAAAAGTAATCCAAAAAAAAAAAAAAGTTTTATTTTTTATTCAAAATTTAGCATTTTTATTGAATTTTAAGAACAATCAAAATGCATTCAATGGAAAACATTATTTTTATTACATTTTATGTAATAATAAATATGGTAAAAAGTATTGTAATACTGTAAAAAATTGGCGTCTGACGCTGCGCAACGAAAATTAGATGACTTTCATCGTCTTTACTTAATGCAAATTTTCATGTGTTGCTTATATGTTCTAAATAGAGCTGTATATTTCAAGTATAACCAGTACCAATACTGGATACTGATTACTTTGACAGGTAGCAAATATTGTCAAATATAAAAGAATCAAGTTAAAATACTTGTAATTTCCAGAAAGTAATTAAATTTTGAGTTTAATTACTTTTGTAATTATTTTTTGATACTCGCCTTGAGTAATGAGTATCGAATATATCAGTATCAATACCTGATACTGATTCCTTTAACAAGTACCAGGTATTGTCAAATATTAGTAAGATTTCTATACTCAAAAAATTTAAGTATAAATAAAAGAATCAAGTAAAAATACTTCTAATTTCCAGAAAGTAATCAAATTTTAAGTTTAATTACTTTTGTAATTAATTTTTGATACTCGCCTTGAGTAATGAGTATCGAATATATCAGTATCAATACTTGATACTGATTCCTTTGACAAGTACCAGGCATTGTCAAGTATTTAAAGATTTCTATCTTAAAAAATTTAAGTATTAATTATAGTAATCAAGTAAAAATACTTGTAATTCCCAAAAAGTAATTAAATGTTGAGTTTAATTACTTTTGTAATTATTTTTTGATACTCGCCTTAAGTAATGAGTATCGAGTTTACCCAGCACCATTACCGGATACTGATTACTATGACAAGTATCAGGTATTGTTAAATATTAGTAAGATTTCTATACTTAAAAAATTTAAGTATTAATAAAAGAATCATGTAAATACTTGTAATTTCCAGAAAGCAATTAAATTTTGAGTTTAATTACTTTTGTAATTATTTTTTTATACTTGCCTTGAGTAATGAGTATCGAGTATACCAGTACCATTTCTTGATACTGATTACTTTGACAAGTACCATGTATTGTCAAATATTAGTAAGATTTCTATACTTAAAAAATTTAAGTATAAATAAAAGAATCAAGTAAAAATTCTTGTAATTTCCAAAAAATAATTAATTTTGAGTTATGCAAGTACAATTACCTGATACTGATTCCTTTAACATGTACAATATTAGTAAGATTTCTGTATCTAAAAAATTTAAGTATAAATAAAAGATGTAAGTAAAAATACTTCTAATTTCCAGAAAGTAATTAAATTTTGAGTTTAATTACTTTTGTAATTATTTTTTTATACTCGCCTTAAGAAATAAGTATCAAGTATACCAGTACCATTACCGGACACTGATTACTTTGACAAGTACCAGGTATTGTCAATATATTTAAAGATTTCTATACTTAAAAAATTTATGTATTAATTATAGTAATCAAGTAAAAATACTTGTAATTCCCAAAAAGTAATTAAATTTTGAGTTTAATAACTTTTGTAATTATTTTTTGATACTTAAGTATTTTCGAGTACTTACAATTATAGTTAAGTTCCATATTACTTAGTTTTATACTTGTATAAGTATAAATAATATTTCCTTGGGATATGCTCAGAACTCTGCACATCTAATTCTAGCATAAGTACTCGTAATTATTGTTGCATTTATTAATTTTTCAGTCTATTTTTAAAATCAACTCCATTAGCAAGTTTCAACAAATATTCAAAATTAAAAGGCAATCGATCAAACGGTTTTAATTTCATAGAAAAACAATCAGATCTGCAGTCTAGCCGTCTATTGCCGAATATATTATCAAAATATTTTTTATTTTTTTGAAACATAAATTTTAAAATCTTAAATATGTTGATATTTTTTTGATGAGGGTCTAATATATCAATTATTAGAAATGATTCCTATAAAACACAGCATTCATGCAATAATACCTATAAAACACAGCATTCATACATGTGATTTTTTTTTTAAAAGTGAGGATTTTTTACTAATTAAAACAATTGAGTTTATTTAAATTTGATTTATCCGATCGGTGGCGTAGTGATTAGGATGTCGGCCTTTCAATCGAAGGATCATGGGTTCTAATCCTGGTCGGGTTATATTAAATAAAATAAATATAATTTATAATTTATATCATAATATAAAAATAAAATAGCTGCCGCACTTGAAAAGGAAAGGGTGATTGACTATACCATTGTTTGTGGTAGGGGACTATTTATAAATAAATAAATATGATTTGATTAGTGATAAATGTTTGGTGCAATAGGGCTTTAATCTCATATCCCATTAAATTATAAAATTCCTACCTTTTACTTATGTACGTTAAAGTCAAATGGATAATACAAATGTATGATACTTACAAAAGTTTTTCATATTTAAAATATTTAAAAAACCCTTTCGATGGAAATTTTTTTTTTTTTAATACCATTGTATTTATAATAATTTTCAGCTTTTTTTTTTTTTCCCCCCCCCCCCTATAATAATTTTTTTTTCCTAAAAGTAAATGTGCATAAAACTTTTTAAAAAAAAAAAAAAATATTACATCATTAAATTGTCTTTTAATTCAAGAGATAAAGTTTTTCAAGATATATTTTATGTGATGTAATTTTTTATCAAGATAAATTTTTTATACATACTATAGAAGTATGAATTGAAATAAGAAATCTTATTCCATCAACGGAAGTTTAACCTAAATATATAGTTTTTTAAAAGAGGTTACATATATATACATATAAACTTTTTCTATTCAGCACATAATAATTCTTAGGGTAGAATTTGTCTTATTTTTTTTGTTGTTTTTTAATTTTTTTTTTGGGTATAGAAAACATCATATGAAATTTACATCCAAATGAGTTGAGTATATAAAAAACTACGGATACGTATTAAAAAAAATAAGAAAAACATGAAAGAAAATAAAAAAAAAACACAAATTATGGTAAAAAAAAAAAAGGATTGCGTAAGAAAAATTCTTATTTATGCTCCCTTTAAAAAAAAAGAAGATTATTTGGGTTCTTTAAAAGCTAGAGATTACCAAAAGTGGTTTTAAATTTTTTTTTTTTTCTGAATATGAAAAAAAAAAATATTTTTGTTTGTTTTCTTTTTTGAAATTTATACTTTGATATATATTGGAAAAAAAAATTAAGAAGTAATAAAAAAAGGCAAGGGCTTTTGAAGAACATATTTCGAAAATTAAACAACGTTTTATAATAAATATTGGGTAAAGAATAAAACTGATCGAATGACGTAGGAGTAAAGATGCTGCCTTTCATGTGGAAGGTCTCGGGTTTGAACTTCGGTCAGATCATATCTAATATTATAGATAATATATAGATAATATATAAAATATCGTAAAATTGTATAATTATATCGTAATTGTTAATATCGTAATATAAAATAAGATTTAATAAAAATATATAAATAATTCTTGTGTTAGATAATAGATAGCAAACAAAATTAACATTTGTGTATTCATAATCTTATACAATAGCTACAGCCGAAAAATCAACGGCTAAGTGAATATAAACGATTAAAAAAACTGAAGCCTGGTCGAAATAGACTTGGTGTATTCCCTATACTATTTAAAAGGGAAATGGAATGGAAATGGAATAAAAAATAAGAATATATTGAAAAATATACTGATTTTGTAGATCTTTTCTATGGTTTGGGTTTGAAATTTCAGGTTAGTAAATCCAGTTTTAGAAAATTTATTTTTTTTTAATATATTCTAGAAAAAGCTTATAATTCTGATTTTGTATCCATCTTTTAAATATTTAACACCTCCTCTAAATATGAAATTTTAAAAGCAAAAATTGCATAAAATCAAGAGACACTTTTTTCAATTCCAAAGATACTCTTTATATTCGGTTGACACAATGTTAGGGGCTCTGCTAAAAAATCCAAATTTTAAAATTCAAACTTTCAAAAAATCAAATATTGCATACAAAACGGAACTTTCAAAATCCCAATGACAAAATGGTATGCTCTGAAAAAAAGTATATAATTCTGATTTTAAATCCAACTCTAAAAAACCTTTAAATTCAGAATCTCGAATAAACATACATACACATAATATGTAAAAGGCATACAGCTCTTCTTTTGAAATCATATCTAAAATGCCTTCAAGTTCAGAATCTCACATGTACAAAATATATGGATATAAAATATTCTGAAAAAAACAAATAATACATTTTGATGTATTCGACCTTCGTAATTTTTGTTTTTGACGTTTTTGAATTTTTGAATTTTAAAAAAAGTTTGAATTTTGACCCATTTTTTTTTTTGGATTCTAAACATCTTTCTATGTTAGAATATATCATTAGAGCTTTAAGTTAAATGTATATAACTTCAAAAAAATTTGAACAGCCCCTTGCAGCTCCTAAACCGATGTCCACACAAAAAATTTTCTTAAATAACTCTTTCTTGTTTCCAAAGATCTTAATTTTCTAAAAACTTCAAGTTTCTAACTTAAATCTTTTAGTAGATAAAAATACAAATAGAAATAGTTAAATATTTTAGAAAAATTCGGTTTCTTATGTAAGGGTAAATTAAAATACTGTGTGGCAATACTATATATTTGTAAAGCTTATGAAAACAGCTGTTTTTTGCTAAATTAAAGATACGATCTAGAATTGGAGTTATAAGAACTTAAGGCTAGAACCTGTTCTAAGTTTTGAAGACTATAGCTCCGTAGTAGTATTAGGGGTGGGACTGCAGAAAATATTATTGCATGAAATTTATTTGTTTTCCAATATCCTATCTGTGTTTAAAATTTCATTACTCTATTTCAAAAGCTACAGTGCATTTGTAAACGCTCGGGCAGACGGTCGGAGTTCAACTAAATAACCATAGATATATTTTTTGAAATATTTTTTTTAAAATCGTGCTAAATAGATGTGCTTTTCTATCTCTTTTAGAACCTTTTTTTGTTGTTAATATTATTCTATGAAATATAATACTGTATTATAAAAAGATTTTGAAGGATTAATTACTTATAATAAGTAAATATTCTAATTTTAAACAATTCAATGATTTTTTCTATGTTTTTTGTTTTTTTTTTGTATTTGTCATTTGGAACCTTTAGATATTGTAATTTTTTTTTTTAAAAATATAATTTACACTTGGATTACGTAATTTTATATATAAAATTGAATATATAATTGAATTTAACAAATTATCAACACAACATTAAAAATCTGTGCTAAAACAAGGTCAGATTTAGATCACTAGAAAATAATAATTGTTATTTTATTTTAATAGATTTTCGCATCCTACAGAACAAAAGTTTTCATTTCATTAAAGAGATTTTGATTCTTTATAATTAAATTTAAAATGAAAGTAAATTTTTTTGTATAGGAAATTTTTGTAGGAAGTTTTTCATTAGGTATAAGAATTTTGTTTTGTTTTTTTTTTTTTATTATTATTTTTTTTTTTTTTTGCTTGTTGCTCAATAAAATCCCATTCAAAAAATAATAAAAAAATGTACGTGCTATTTTTGTGTAAAAAGACATTTTCCAAAGAATCAATTAAAATGTTAATTTACTGTAAATCGAAAATTGAATGTGTATATTTTTCTTTTTCTTTTTATTATTTTTTTTTTTTTTGTTTTTTTTTTAAGAATTTTTAATGTGGAATGAAAGAAAATTATAAGAAAATAAAATATAGAAAAAAAGAATTTTTTTTGGCAAATGGTATTCGGAAATTCAGTTCAATTCGGAATGTCAGTTCAATTTTTTGAATATTATTTTTAATAAATTGGAATTCGAATTGTTATTATGACGTAAGAGTGACCATCATGAGACATATTTTAATTAATTAAAAGTCGCATTCCATCACTTGGATCAATATGGGGAGTAGGGTTAGTGTTTTAAACTCCCACACTATCCAAAGAACTACGTACAGTTTCCATTGTTTATTAGGTAAAGATTCATTTTTAGGAATAAATTGTGAATTTTATTTCGCCAAATTTTAATATAATTCAAAGTCTTTTAACACCGTTAGAATCAAAGCTAAAATTTGTATTTGTATCAGAAGTCCCACGTTATAATAACCATAGTCCCACCATATAAACCATTAAATATTTATTAGATCTTGGGATATATTTTAAATTTTAAATTCTTTAAAGACAAAATTATCAATTTATAAGCAGTTTTTAATATCCAAAGGTATTTAAAAACTCAGTTAAGTGTGTTTTTTAAATAATTGCCTAAAATTATGCAATATTTTTTTGTTTAAAAATCTTTGTTAAATTTTTTAAATTCAGGACATTTTAAGATTGTTACAAAGGCATAAAATAAAATTTAAGTGGTTAATGGTTAAGATGCCGATATTTAAAGGGGAGTTTCATTAGAAGGCATTTATTGACATTTATTAAATTCTCAAGTTCTTTCAGTTTATTTGAGCCTAAATTAACCTTTATTCAGATCCCGATTATTAGTTATCATGATCGTTAAATCAGGAGGTTTTAAATAGGATTAAACTATCTTATAAGACCTCCTCTAAATAGCATTCATTTTAACATCAAATTTTAACTCTTTCCAATGCAATAAAAACCTCAAAAATTTAAAAATACTTCATTTAATCTTGTTTTCCAATTCCTTAATACAAATCCTTACTATGATGTCATAGTCGATATATATATTCACCCAATTTAATAATATGTGACTTATTTGAATGTAAACGGCTTAAAAACCTAAACTTGATGATATTTTAATAGGATTAAATTGAAAAAGCAAAACTTGGAACTTACCTTAAAAATAGATTAAAATAAATTTTATTAGGATGGGATTGTGCCAAGTGACAGAATCGAGAATATATCTTAAGATATAAACGAATTTTTAAAATTTTTTTATTTAATAAGAATTTTCCAGATAAGAACATAATGGTAGAATAATAGATTATATGAACGGTATATGAAAGAATTAAAAAAAAATATATTTTTTGGCAGCATAGTTTTTTCTTGAAATAAATTATTTAGCAAATGTTGTTTTTTTTTATATAACATTATAAATTTATGAGATTTTGGGATATATTTTTAAATTTTAAATTCTTTAAAGACGAAATTATCAATTTATAAGCAGTTTTTATTAACTTAATGTATTTAAAAACTCTGTTTAATGTATTATTTAAATATTTGCCTAAAATTATGCAATATTTTTTTTGTTTGGAAAAATTTGTTAAATTATAATTTTAAAAAAATTTGTTAAATTTTTCAAAGTCAGTACATTTTAAGATTGTTACAAAGGTAAAACTTAGAATTTAAGTTGTTAGTGGTTAAGATGCCAACCTATCAAATGGAAAGGCTCAAAACATGGATTCCCTGGGCTCCCTTAGTACTCTAGGATCATATTTAATAAAAAAATTATCGTAAAAATTGTATAATAATATCGTAATAGTTTACATCGTATTTTATAGACTATAATATAAAAATATATATATATCTAAAAAAGAGGCCTCAGTGATGTTATGGGTAAGCATTTAGCTAACTAACCAAAGGGGTGCGGATTCAATTCCCGTACGGGTAATGAAGTATTTAATTAAATAAAATTTTTCTTATAAATCACCATGGTGACCAATTATATACAAGTAAAATAAAGGGATTTAGATGCTAGTGCTAGTTGTATACTAACTTATTAAATTAGTTAATATATAATACAAGTAAATAAATAAAAATGTATAACTATTATACCATTATTATAAAATATATATATCAGATAATAAACTTATACAATAGCTGCAGCCGTATAATAATCTGTTTAGTAAATATAACGATTAGGGAAACTGAAGTTTAGTCTAAATGACTTGGTAAATTCCCTATACTCCTTAAAGGAGTGAAAAAGAAATTTTAAATTAAAAAAACTTAATTTAAAACTTCCCTATATATAAATCTTATAACATTGCCAACATAAATTAATTTAATTAATTGGGAAAAGTTTTTTTTATTTGAAAATAATTACTATTGATTTTTTTCCATTGAAAAGTAATTGAACAATTTATTTTTTCAAATAAAATGTCGCTTTAAATTTAATTTTTTTTTTCAATAGACAAAAATAATTTATATTTAAAATTTAACCTTTTATTTTAAATGTTATCAAATTTGTATTATATTGGAAATAATTGTCAATTCTAGGTAAAAAATAAAAAAACAATACAACATTTTTATAAAACCTAATTATGTCTAAAAAGTTTTAAAATACTTCTATTGTTTTGGTTATAAAATATATACATATATATTTTTTTCTAAAATTTTTAAAATTGAAAAGACTTGCGTTTTTCGTTATAATAAACATTGTTAAGTGACATGTTGGTTGTCACCTTTTCATTATATACATACCAACTGAAAGTTCGTGGGTTTTTCTTTTCTTTTTTAATTTATTCTATGATTTTTATAAAATATCAATAATGTCCGGTATGGTATGAAATTGAAGGCTACAGAAAACAATGGAAAAATATCTGATAATTTTAGTACTTACTAAAAATTAGAAAAAATTTATTTAATAATTGTAAATTTAAAATTTAAAAACAATTGAACTGAGATTTATAAAATGATATTTATAATTGTTTTTCAATTGTTTATTGATTGAGAGACTTATAATTGGTGTTTAGTTGGTTTATTGCATATTTTAAATTTTTTATTTGTCATAACATTTTGATTGAAGACATTTTTTAGCACATTATCAAAAGATTTTGTAAAAATAGTTCTATATAGTTTCACTCTGTCCGTCCGTATTTTTACAAAAACTTTTACAGCGTTTGAAATAGAGAAAAGAAATTTTAACCGGGTAGTTAGGGTAGGTATTGCAAAAAAAAATAATTTCATAGAACAACTTTTTTCTGTAGCCCCATCTATTTGGGCGCTAAAGCCCACCAAAGTCGTGAAAAGCACTATATTTAAATTCTTATAACAACTGTTCTGTTTGGAGTATTTTCAATCTGAAAACGTTAAAAGACAACTGTCATAAACTTTTTAAATTTTTAAAAGACAAATATATAGGGTTGTCATACGGTACTAAAATTTGCCATTATGCAAAACTTAAAACTTAATTTTTGGTAATTCTTTGGTTCAACATATTTTCTGAACGGTTCAAGCTAGAAACCTTAAATTACAAACTAGATCCTAAGAAACTAATAGGAGTCGGTTAACATATTTTTTTTGTCACGCCCCCTGTTTAGAAGCTGTAAAAGGTCGAAAATTGAAATTTAGCTATTTTTAAACATCTGTAACTTGAAAACCTGTCCAATTTTGGTATTCGATAGTGAAATTCTTAGTCAATTCTTATTTTTGGGCTTCGATAGTAAAATTTAATTTCTGGAACCTAAAAAATGGGGGGGGGATTATCAGAATTTAAAAAATTTACTGTTTTTATAAGTAAGCAGCAAATTAAACGCTTACATTGAAGCTCCAACATTTTATTTCGAAAAAATACTTAGTATGAATATTAACATTATATAATTTTAACAATGTGTTTTTTAAAAACCCTTGGTTTTTTTAATCATTTGTTTTAATTAAAGTGAAGACATTTTCCCTATATTTAAAGAAATTTTATTATAATTCATTCTTGGGATTTCTAAATTTATCTATACACAATTCTTGAAATTTAAGATACAACTTTTTTTGGGAAACTGCTGCATAGCATAGGGACTGCAATCTAAGATTGCGAAATATACCGTTTTTTTTATATACAGTTGTTTTTAATTAATTTATATTAAAATATTTTAATAAATAAATTATTTTTAGAAATACATTCATCTTTTTTCAAATTACTTTTGTCCATTGTTTGAATCTCATCAGTCCAATTCCTCAGACTTAAAATAAAAAGGCGTTTAAATTAAAATATACCAATTTTATTTGAAAATTTGCGATCGAAGTTTCTATATTTAATTTAAATTATTATTTTTTTTAATTTCGAAGATATGTTTTAAGGTCTTTCGAATTGTGTGGGTGGTACCTGAACAACAACGTCTATTAATACCAAAAGGAACGTATGGTGAATGGGAAGGAACGCACTTATCCAAATTTGAAGGTTCTGTCTATATACATACTTTTCTATATCTAGTTTTCTTTCTTTTGTAGGTTACAAACACCTTACTAAAGTTAAAATACTCTTACTGTATCTTTTTAGATATAGGATATAAAAATGACATTTAAAAATGTATTCACAGATTTTGTACTGTTCAATCTCGAATCCATCCTAAAATCCTTTTGTATTTCCATTTCAAAATTGCGAACTAGGTTTTTTAAATCACATCAGTCCGCTTTCTGAGACTTAAAATAAAAAAACCTTAGTATTGGTATTAAAAAATCTGTAACTACATTTTGTAAATTATGTCGAACTCGATTTCTGAGTCCAAAAATTCGGGGGCACTTTTATAAAAAAAGCGATTATTTTAATTTGAAAAAATCCATATTTTTTTTAAAATTGGACAAATTTTATTTAAAAAAAATAATTTCATTTGAAAAAAGATCAATTTCATTTGAAAAAACGACGAAATTCATTTGAAAAGACTATGCATATATAAATTACCTAAATTACTGAACTAATTTACATTTTTAATTTAAATGTTTTCATTTGAAATAAAAAAAATTTCGTTTAAAATTAAAAAGTTTTTAGTCGGAACACACTTTAAAGTGAAAAAAGTATGTTTGTATCTTATTTTACTAAATTTAATTAATTAAAAATAAAAATAAATAAATAAATAGTTTTAAATAATTTATTAATTTTCTTTATTTTGTATTCGATAAAAACAATAAATTTTAAAAATACTTGTATACGTATAGGATATTAAGTAATAAATTTTAAAGTATTTTAAATTAAATAAATTGTATTGTAAAAACGATATTTTTAAAAATAATTTATTCATAACATACAACAGTTTGTAAAAGAGGTCAATAAAAAAGATCAAAAAGTTATGTAGAGTACATATACAATTATTAGTTTTTATAACAATTTGCCAGAATAAATTAATTTAATGTCATACTTGTATACGTATAGGATATTAAGTAATAAATTTTAAAGTATTTTAAATTAAATAAATTGTATTGTAAAAACGATATTTTTAAAAATAATTTATTCATAACATACAACAGTTTGTAAAAGAGGTCAATAAAAAAGATCAAAAAGTTATGTAGAGTACATATACAATTATTAGTTTTTATAACAATTTGCCAGAATAAATTAATTTAATGTCATATTTATATATATATATATATATATATATATATATATATATTTAACATTCAATTTATTTATTGTGTTCCAGTGTACATTCACTACAAAAATAAAGCTGGACATGAACAATTTTGAATTTAAAACAATAAATATAATGGAATTTGGTCATTTGGGATGTCACTCATCATCTTAAAAACTGATGTAGGATCACTTAAAAATTTCTTTTATTATATTTTTATTCTATTTGTTTTCTTTGTTCTTTTTATTTTTTAATAAAAAAAATATATATATGTATACATAAAGGACGTGCCTTGAAAAATAAAATGTTCTTTGGCTTTGTTTTTCATAAAAAAAAAACAAAAAAAACTAAAAGTGAGAGATTATTTTAAATACTATATTTATTGTAGAAATCAATTTCAGTAAAGCCCTCATTAAAATGTTTATTGTTTAACAAAACAAAAAATAAGAATAAAAGAGCACCCAAATAGGGGTTAATAAGAGGATATCCTCCAAAAAACAAAACAAAAAATAACAAAACAAAATTTAAATTAAAATTTTTCAATCCTAAAAGAAAAGTTTTTAGCATATTTTGGAAAAAAAAAATTTAATTGAAAAAATTGTTCCTTAGTATATAGTTTCACTATGTCCTTCTGTCTCTTGGCCCGGCAGAAGGACATTGTTTACAAAACTTCTACAGCGTTTGAAATAAAGAAATTAAATTTTAACCACTGGTAGGAATTCTTCTGCAGTCTTATGCATCTGTTACTTAACTACAGTCCTCAAAAGTTCCAAAAAGCTCTATAATTAAATTAATATAATAAAAGTTCTATACTAAATTTTCAATCTAGAAAAGCCAACTGTCAAGTGCTTTCATAAGCTTTATAAAGAAATGAATGTAAAATAAATATAAATAGTGTTGCCATACGGTATTTTAATTTACAGTTATACGAAATTTAATTTTAACAAAATATTTGATCCTTTTTATTATTATGATTATTATTACTTTAATGTATTATATAAATAAATGTACATATTTCTTTGCGGCGGTTTGCATTTTATGCATGTGGGCCAGCAAACATCCTTTATATTTATCATATGGTTTAAGTAGAAATTTGAAATAAAATTTTGAGAGGAGTAAGATGTTTTTTTGAGAAGCTTTAATGAAGATTAATTGCTTCCACACTTCTAATTCTTAACAATATTTTGAAAAGAGAGAATTTTAATTTAAACGATTCATAGCTTGAATTGACATTTGAATAATTTTTTAATTGTAATCTAGTGTTTGAGAATATCAAATATGTTTAAAAATATTTTTTTTAAAATCTTGAAGTTGAAAGTTTTTATTTTAATTTATAAGCTTTCATAAATTTAAAAAAATCAAACATGTGCGCACGTCTGTTTACAATAATTTGTATATTAAATGGCAATGACAAATGATTAAATGTCATAAAATAAATGACAGCTAAAGCAATAGTTCTGAATTAAAAAGTTTAAATTAAGCATGAGAAGCTGTGAATCGGGCATAAGGGTTTAAAAAATGAAATTTTGTTATTTTTTAACATTTTGTAACTTGAAAAAATGTTAAAATTTTTTTAAATAATATTTAAAATTTATATTTAATTGTAATGAATTTTATTAGAATAAATTACAAAATTACATACACTGCATGAGCTCATATATACCTTTTTTTGAGAAATACATAAAAGAATAAATAAAAATATATAAATATTTTATATTGAAAAAATAATTTTTCTTTACAAATCCCCATGGTGACCAAATATAATTTAAATATACAAATATATAATATAAACAAAATAATTAATATTGTAATTATAAATAAATAGAAAATTTTTAATTTAAGAAACCCAAATATTGTGTCAACAGTTTTTCTTTACTACAAACGACTTCCTTAAAATTGTAGAAAGGGTCTCTTAATTTGTACAACTTTTGCTTACACAATAAAACTTAAGAGAAGTTCTAAGAATTTCTTAAAAATTTACTATATAAAAATACCATATAAAAATATTATAGAACATTGCATATTTTTTGAATATGAAGCTTTTTAAAAACCCTTGGTTTTTTTCATTACTTGTTTATTTTTTTCCAATGGGACATAAAAGTCTTCTGAAAAAGTTTATTTTGTTTTATTAATTTAAATTTTGTTTTTTGTTTTTTTTTTGTTATTAATTATGTATAGTGTAACTTTTATTTTAACGTTTTCAAGTTCATTTATTATACAAAAAAACCAAAAAAAAAACAGAAAAAGAATTAAAAAAATTAAAAAAGTTTAAATTTTAATTTTTATAAAATAGGCCAGGCCCGGCCTTTTTTCATTTTTTTTTACTTAGGATTTGTTTTTATTTAACAAAATTTCCAACTTAATTTATTGAAAGATTTAAAAGAAAATTATTTTTTTTTTGTTTTTTTTTTTATTATTTTTAATTTTCTGTAATTTCCTTAATGACCTAAAGACTTTATAAGAAGATGAAAATCAATTCATCTGTTCAAAAGGAAGGTAAAGAATTTTAAGGATTAGAAAGGAGAAAAAAAAAATTTATTGAAAGACATTGAACTGAAATTAAATAATATCATAGATACTAATACAAAATAGATACAAAATATAGATATAAGATATAGATACAGATATAGATTGAGTGTGTGTGAAGACAAGATACAGATATAGATTGAGTAGTTTAATGACTAATTACAAAGAATTTGAAATTATAGGAATTTTTTCAGTCTTTTATTTTGTTCAAATAAATGTTTAGAAATTTTTTTTATATTTCGTGGAATGCTTTAAAAAGAATTTTAGTAATGGTTGGTAATTACTTCTATACTAACAATTAAGATACATTTTTTTTCATTTCATTTATCGTTGTTTTTTTTTTTTATTTTATTTTTACAAAATAGACTGAATTCCTCTATTTTGTATTAAGTTCAAAACAAAATTGATAAAAATGTACTCTTTATACCCATTTTCTTAGTTACTATAATTACGATTTTTGTTTTTTCTTTTTTAAATTGAAAGTTTTTTTTTCAACTATGATTTACGCAAAATTTCTTGAGTATAAAAAAAAGAAATAATTGGTAAAATTACCCTTATAAATATAATTTATAAAATTATAAAGAAAAAAAAATTTTAATGTAGGTGCATTTTTTTAACCAATTTAATGAAAAAAAAAAAATTATTTAAGAACTCTTTCTTTAAATATATATAATTTGGGTTTCTCTTGGTGTAATTATATACTATTATTTTCTAATTTTTTTTTTTGAAAATTCATTTTGCCCCCACCTTCTTTTTTAGAACATTTTCCAAAAATTTTGAAGTAAATGTCCATATATAAATTTACTCTGTCCGTCGTAGGTATTCGAATTGATAAAAATCAATATTGTTATGGTACAAATTTTTCTAGAGCCTCACCGGTTACGAGCTAAAACCCCCCATAAGTTGGGAAAAGCACTATATATAAATTGTTATAACAAGAGTTCTGGGTGGCACAGTGGTTAGAGTGCTGATCTTTCATACAAAAAGCCTGGGTTTGAATCCCAGTGAAAGTGAAAAAAACTTTTCTGGTTTTCGACTCGACTCAGCTAACATTCGCCATTGGGTTCAAATTAAGGAATTAATCAATAATTAAAAACTATATATCTTTAATAAAAAATACATTAATATGCAAATATCAGCAAATGGAAAATATAAACAAATATTTTAATTGAATAATATAACTCACAGATATAGAATACCATATAACTCAAATACAAAAATATTACAATATAAACATAAATGAAATTCGATCTATTAAAAATCTAAGACGTTTCTACATGTTATAAGACCTAGTACTATTTCATGTTTAAATTGTATGTGGAATTCATTAAGATTAATTCTAATAACACGAATATAATATGACCTCTTATTCCAACATATTCCTATGGTATACACAGGCTTATTAGCCTAACAGTTGAGCCGTTAGCGCTTAAAAAAAACAAAAAAAACGGTAGATATTCAATTTGTAAACTGTAAAGGACATTTGTTTTTATAAGCTTTATAAGTATATGTAAAATAAATATAATATAGGGTTGCCATACTGTATTATAATTTACTGTTATGTGAAACTCAATTTAAGCAAAATTATTGAACCCTAATTTCGTCTAAATGGCTCAAACTAGAAATTTGAAACTTTTGGAGAAGTTAGATTCTTAGAAATTAGTCTAAATGGTTCAAGAAAATTGAATTTTTACGCCCTTTTTAACACCTGATATTTGAATATCTGTTTTTTTATAAAAAAAACTTGTAATATAAAAAAAATGAAGCCTCAACATTTAAAGGTTTATCTTAATCTTAAAGGGCTTCTTTGAATTGAAATTAACTTTTGGAAATTTTTGCTTATATAATAAAATTCTAAAGAAAGATCCAAAATTTTGATAGAAGTCAAAATTTAATTCCTGGTATCTGAAAAGTTTAGGTGGGTATCAATTAGATTATCAATTTTTTTTTATTTATATATATTTTAACCAAAAATAAGTATGAAACATTGTGTATTTTTGAAAAAGCGCTCTTTTTAAAAACCCTAATTTTTTTATCACTTGTTTAGTTTTTTATTTGTTTTTTTTTTTTTTAAAGTGAATTCTCAGATTCTGTGCTCTTGATTAATAATATAAAAACATTTTTATCACCTGTTGATTAGTTCTTTTATCTTTAAGATATTTAATATTTTTAAGTAAAAAATGGAAAAAAAAAAAAATACTAGACAGACCAGAATTGTCAAAATGTTGTAAATAATAGAAATTTTTTTTATGAATTTCAAGGGTATATATTATATACGAGTATTTATTATTTATCAAGTATAAAATGTCTTGAATTATAAATAAGAATTTAATTGGTATTTTTTGTTTTGTATATAGTTGTAGTTGTAAGGGATACTATGAACAACATTTTTTTTTTAATTAACTGTTGATTGTATGGAATGAAATTAAAAAAATAGAATAGTTGTGGTAGTATTTAATTTAGTAGAAAGAAGTTTTTAAATTGTATTCGAGGTATAAAACAAACCAATCAATGCCAAACTGTTGACGTCACTAATATAAGAGTGCTGACCTCTGGCTCATTCAAGTGATCTATTCAGGAATATTAAAAAACTTGAAATATTTTTTTATTAATTTTCAACTTATTAAAACTGTAATTTGAAATTGAGCTACAGTTCACATTTCTATAGTACCTATATTAAACTGTAAATTAAAGGAAATATTTTCATTTATTTTTATAACTCAGAGATAAACAAATAGAATGTTTAATCTTATATTACAAATAGAATTGCTTTAATTGGAATTTAAGATATTTTAGGTACACCTAGGCCTAGCATTACTATCTCATTTGTAAAGTATATTACAAGTAAAAGCATGTTGTGTGCATTTACTTTAATTTCGAATGAGACTGCTATTTAATTTCCCTCTGGATTCGGCCTTGTATTGGAATGAGAAGTTTTTTAAGCATCCAATTAGACAAAATTTTATATAAAATATTTCATTTCACCATATACTTTTAAATTTAAAATGAGCTCCATTAAGATCTTATTTTTAGTTTTAGATGCTTAGATCATAAAGTTAGATTCAAAAGATTCTTAGTTTCTCGTATTGTCATTTCTAGTGTCAATTTTTTAATAATATTGATTAAATGGTACCCTCCATATTTGATCACTATCACATAGGGCTTCAGAATCACAAATATCATCAGTTTAAGGAATTTAATCCATCCATAAGTATGCTGGATGATAGTACTAGGCCCAAATATTTTTCTCATAAGAAACTATTTCATGTCTTTGCAATTTCTACCCAATTTACTTAAACAATTTCACTCCATTTTGCAAATTTTCTTATAAAAAATTAACTAGATTTTAATTTTAAGGTTAAAAAAGATACAAAATTTTTTTAATTTGATTTAAAAAAAAACTATGTGAAAGAAGAAAAATTAAGAAATTCAGGCCTTAAGGGATTATATATTAGCCTTTTTAAAGTTTTAACTTGTATAAACTTTTAAAAAACTTTTACTTTAATTAAAATATTAATTTTTAAAGTGGTAGAAGTATTTATTTTTTTATATTTGATTAAAAAATTTTTTTGCAAGAGTTTTAAAATGCAATAAAAAATTCTTGTTTTACAATTTTTTCAAAATTTTTGTTTTTTATCTGTTTCAACTTTTAATATTGTGGAAATAGGTGCAGGAAATTGAAACTTTTATATTCTAGGGAGTTAAAGATTTACAATTTTAAGGTATTTCCTTAAATTTTACTAAATATTTTACTAACAATTTTATAAAATAAATTTATAAAGTACGAGTAATAAAATTTATATATAGGATATCACTTATCATTATTAGATTTCAAAAAAATTTTAATTTTATTTTTTTTTGAAATTTTTTAATTGGGAAAAAATGTTTTGTAACTTCTTTGTTTAAATAAGACTTTTGTATACAATTTTGAATTTAAAAACAAATAAAATTTTTTGGTAGTAGATTGAGATGTATAATACCTCTTATATATTTAATTTCCATAAGAACTTAGAAAATTCAAAAGTTATCTAATTACATTAATTAATGTAAATTTTGTTTTTAATGTGGTCCAAATATTTTAAATAAAAAGGTAATCTCTTGTTTCAATTTCTATAGTAAATTCCTGAAAAACTTTTTTCAACTTAAGAAATTTTTTTTTAAAACATTATAATCTACTTATTTATTACAAATTTTCAAAATAATTTTTTGGGGAAAATTTGTAAGTATAAAGACTTTTTACAACATTTATTCCAATTCAAACAAAATTGAAATTTGGGTTGGGGGACTAAATTCATAAATTGAAATCCAAAAATAAAAAATCCATAAATTCAAAATTCAAATTTTGCCCATTTCCGAAATATAAATAAATATAAAAATTTAAATAAATGCAATTTCATATTATGAATATTCTGGAAAAGGGCATAATAATTTTTTTTATTCATTTGTGGATTTGTTTTTTTTTGGCAAAAGTCATTATAGATTTTGTTTTTTGTGGACTTAGTCATGAACCCTTTAAATTTAAATATGGCTTAACAGCTTTCAATTTGGCTAATGTGATATGGAAGATATCCACGGCACTAATGTAAAGTATTGCGCAACGCTTCAATTTAAAGAAAAACTAAAAAAATGATACAGAAAAAATTGACTTGAATGGTTTCGATTCCCGATAAAAGTGGAAAAACTATGTTTGGTTTTCGAAATCGACTCAATTCACAATTGGGTTCAAATTAATGGCAAATAATTATATTTCTGGAATGAAATAATACATTAATTTAACAATATAAACAAATAATTTAATTTAATTATATAACTCACACATACAGAAATACTTTATAATTCAATAACAAATAGACTAGTATCTATTTAAAACCTAAGAAATTTCTATATGTTTTAAGGGCTAGGGTGCTATCTCATGTTTAAATTGTATGTGAAATGCCTCCCTCCTTGTTGCAATATATACCTATGGTAAAGACAAATTTATTAGCCTAACAGTTTAAAATGTAGCGTTTAAAAAAAATGTCAAGTCCAATTTCTAGCCTCCTTCGAGAGGGTAATAGGCATATAACTTTTTGTACTCCAGATTAAATTTTAATAATTCTATATATATAAAAGCGAAAGTTTGTTTGTATGTAGCTAATAGACTCTTAAACTGCTCAGCCGATTCTCATGAAAATTTGTATATAGAGGTTTTTGGGTATGAAAAGAAATCGTGAGCTAAAAATTTTGCTTTAACGGACCGCCAAGTTGAGACTGTAGTGCAAGTATTGAAACTTTTTTGTTTTAAAATGAAAATTATTTGACCGATTGATTATAAATTTTGCATACTTGATGCTTCTTGAGAATTGTGCTGACACTATTAACAGTTTTGAAATTTGTTAACCCATGCCGGCCCAACGTTTGGTCAAAAAAAATTTTGGAAACAAATTTTGTCCAATTTTGCGAAGTGCTGCTTTGGCTGAAAAGAATACCTCGTGCATTCATATATTTTACATTTGAATACTCTAAATTTTTGAGTTGCACATTGCTGCACAGCGGTTTTTACCAGATTTTTTTGTTACTTTACTCTTAATTAGAAACAATTTGACCGGTTGATATCAAATTTTGAATGCGTGAAGCACCTTATTGATTAATAAAATTTATTTTAATATGGAAAGTTTAGTCTAGAAGAATTTTATCCTGAAATACTGTAAGAAATCACTCCTTAATGGATTCTCTATCCAAACTAAATTATACCTTGTATACTGTAAATTAATTTATTTTACTTTACTAAGTGTTATTATATAAATTTTAATAATATAAATAAAAAGAATAATTCCAATTTTTATAAAAAAAAAAAATTATCAATACAAAATCAACTGAATTGAAATAAATATTAAAATTAAATCTGTAACAAACTTATTACTAATAGTATTAATCAGTGTAATAAACAATGATAAGCTTATAGATACTTTATGAATTCAAATATCAACTAAATAAATAAATTTATATATAAAAAGATTATAAAAATAAATAATTGAATTGAATTTTTTTCAAGCATATATTAAAACATAATATATTTTATTTCATATAGTGTAATTTTAAAAACTATATGTTATAAATAAATCACTGATACGTGCATTCATATATTTTACGTTTGAATACTCTAAATTTTTCCATTTGCTCGTATATGTAACATACCATACAATATGCATTGTATTTTACAATTTTAAATTCAGATTTTACTATTTTAGAAAATCAAATATTCAAAATTGTATTTCTTTAATATTTTTTTATTTTATTTTGTTTTTCTACATTACCAAGGTGATTTACTATACTAAAAACTAAAACTAATGATACAATTTATCATATAAAATTTATTGAGGGTTTTTTTATACCCGTATGACTATATAGTCAAAGGGTATAATAAATTTGCCATTACGTTAGATATAGACTCAAGTGTATGGATCGGATCAGAATCGAAAAATAAATCGATTTAGCTATGTATGTCCGTCCACCCGTCCGTCCGTCATCACGATAACTCAAAAAATAAAGGAGCTAGGATTATGAAATTTTCACAAATTCGTTTTTATGCAAAAACCGGAATCGCTATTTAAATTCAACCTTTTTGGTCCACCGGTTCGAGTACCGTGCATACAACTTCTAATTTTATATGAGCATTACTCTACACCTATGGAACCTGCGTGTCTGAAATTTTGCCAAAAGTAGTTTAGTATAATGGACCAAGTTACTGCAAAATTTGGTTGGTCTACTGCAGAGAGTTCGAGTAGCTGCCATACAACTCCTTCTTTAATATAAGCTTTACACTACACCTGATGGAGCTAAGTGTCTGAAATTTTGCAAAAAATAGTTTAGTGTAATGGCCAAAGTTACTGCAAAATTTGGTTGGTCTACTGCTGAGGGTTCGAGTAGCTGCCATACAAACGGATAATATAATGTATATGTTACGGTCATGCCGGTATCCCAGAGTTGACACAGTCTACTCTACTACACTCATCCTCGTTTTTTTTCTGAATTCAGAATTCTGATTCTGAATTTTAAATTTTGTTTTATTTATATATTTATATACATATATATATATGTATGTATATTCTAGAGTATAATAAGAAAAGTGCTTAGTAACAGTTTGAATTTATGTGCATTGTTCTAGGTTATAACACGAAAAGAATTAAAATACATTATATAGTAGGGGCGAAGCGACTGTTGAAATGGAATTACAAAACTATATTATATACAATATGCATACATAATATATAAATGTATATGAATGTAAATCTGGTTAAATGTGGCCAACAAGTGGAAGTAGAAATCCGATGATGTGATACTTTTATGTTTTTTTTTTTTATATATTTTGTATTACTTTGTATATACGACCTTAAGGTAAAAATGACAGAAAAAGAAATATTTTTTTTTTAAAATGCAACTGGATAATTCTTAAAACTTATTGTTTTCATTTTTTTTTTTTTTTTTATTGTTTTTATTATCCTTTTTTTCTACTTTATGTATTTTTTGTTTTTGTTTTTTTTTTTTTACACAACCGAACGAATTTATAGCATTGTTAACCAGTTTCACTTATCTTTGTAATGTATTTATTTTATTGTAATCGTTATTTCTGAAAAGTATTGTTATATTTCGAAAAAACAAAATTGGTTCATTTCAATATTAGTATTTGTTTTAGCTGAATAATTACTTACATCGATAAAGTTATTAATATTGATTATTTGTTAAAATATTGATTCTATGTTTAGATTTAAAGAAGTTGTACTAGTTAGTTCTATGATTACAAATCATGTAATTCAAATAATTACAAATCATGTATATAATTAGTCAACACAATTTCAATAGAGTACTTTTAAATGAACTAACTTTGATGATTCCAATCCCATTAGTCTTAATATAATTAGGGAACTTTCATTAGCTTTAATATATTTACCAGTATCTTTAAAAATAATTGAAAGTTCATATAAGTAATCGTAGTGTTAATTGTACTGGTACTTGATTTTGGTCAGGCGATTATATAGTAGTAATCAATTACAATTAGTAATTACTAATTTGAATTAAACATTTTTGGTGCAAAGAAAATAAAAAAGTAACTAAATTTTTATTATAATTACTTTTGTAATCAATTTTTGATACCCGATTACTTTGAAGTACTTAAGTACCAATAAAAACCTCAATTATTAATGTATTATATTTTCAAAGTATCAGCACAAAAAA
The DNA here is from genome assembly GCA_963082915.1 of Dolichopus griseipennis. NCBI lineage: Eukaryota > Metazoa > Arthropoda > Insecta > Diptera > Dolichopodidae > Dolichopus > Dolichopus griseipennis. Next base: position 127,424,572 of record OY720442.1, read on the forward strand.
ATTTTACTTGTATATATAATTAATAAATATTAATTACCAAGTAATTAAACTTTATGCAGTACTTATAAGTACTAATTTTCTCGTTACTTTATAGGTACAATTGAAGTTTAGAAAACATTCTACTTAATATACCATCCTTTTGAACAATTTAACCTTTTCTTGAAAGTGTATGCATGTGATAACTTCTAAAAAAACTTTAAATACTAATTGTAACTAAAACAATATAAATAGTATTCATTTAGAATATGTAATTATTTTATTTTCAATTAAATTTTAATATTTCTTAAAATTAATAATTTTCGATCTTTAAACTTCTACAAAAAAAGAAAAAAAAAGAAATATTCAAACAGAAGAATACTTATTCTAAAATTTTGTCTGTTATCAAAACGTGTTCTTACAATTTACTTTGAAATTTAATTTAATAATTGATTGGATAAGATAATATTTTATAAAAGTCTCAAATTATTTAAGTTTAAAATTAAGTATAATTTTATTTTATATACATATAATATTTATTTTTATCTATTAATTATTCCTCATTTCTTCTTTTTTCCAAAATTTTACATTGTAAGAGAATTTTGAATTTTAAGGTAAAATATATTATATAAGATATAAAATGTAAGAAGATCTTCAGATTTAAAAAAATATATTAAATCAACAACAATTACGGAAATACTATATCCTCTTGTTAAAAGAATTAATAGTATTTACAAATGTCTTTACAAAGGTCTACAAATACATGGTAAAATATAAAAATACATAATATGTAAACATTAGAAATTATCATTTAAATATATATACGTATATATTTAATATCTAAAAATTTATCTAAAAATTTTTTTTCTTAATGCCTTATAATCTTTGTTTTTAAAACCGGATAAAAATGCTTATAAAAGTCGGAAGTAGAAAATACTTTTACGGAAGTAGCAGTACTTATCATTTCTAATATTAAATAAAATACTTGTATATTTTAATATGAAAATATGAGTCTGACAATTATCAGTAGATATATATGTTTAAAAATACATATGTAACAGATATGTGTTTTAAAATTTAAAAACTATTTACATCGAGATACAAAAAAAAGTTAACTGGACAACAATACTAAATTTAATATTTTATATTTTGCATTGTGAATGTGTGTATATACACATTCACAATATGAATAAAACATTAATATTTTGTTATTCCTTTAGGTTAAATTTGTTTTTTTCGTATATAACTTTTGTTTTCCATTTTAATGATTTTGTTAAAATCTGGCTTTTTGAAAAAAAACTTTAATAAATAAAAAAAATAAAATAAAATAAAAAAAAAAATAAAACAAATTAAAAAAAAAATAAGAAAAAACAAATAAATATGTTTTAAATTGGTAAGTTAAAAAACTGTTACTTCACGGTACAAAGTCATAAAGAAGTAAGTGATGAAAAAAGCTAAGGGTTTTTTAAAAAAGCACATTTTCAAAATTATACAATGTTTCATATTGAGTTTTGAATAAAATATATATATGTATATACATGCAAGTAAATTGATTATGTACTTATTTATTTGTAGTACCAGATAATAGTAAATATGGCCTGATAGTATTAATCTTTTGCCGATTTGACATTTGGACTTATTATTAAATTATTGTAATATACACTATATTTTTTTTTCATTAGATATGATCCGACCAGGGTTTGAACCCGAGACTTTTAGATTAAAAAGCCGCCACTTTACCACTGAGCTATCGGTCAGATTAAGAAAATTAATCATATATATATATTACACAAGTGTTGGCGAGAATTTGCCAACATGTAAAAAAATTTTGCACAACAAAGTTATTATAAATATACTTCACACAATAAATATTGATGGCAATACTCATATTTTTAAATTTATTATTATGCAGAAGTCTTTGGTTTACATTTTGAGTTGTATCGTGTATGGGCAAGTTAAACAACTTAAATGTCATTTTTTCCTTTTTTTTTGTATATTACTTTTTTTTGACACGTAAGATCGTTGAGATATTCCGATTTGAAAAAATAACAAAACTATAATGTATAAAATAACAAAGAATTAAGTAAATAATTTTAATTAATTATAAAATTAAGTAAGAAAATGTTTTAAAATATAAAAAATTTACATACCTACAAATTCATTACAAAAGACTTTGCTATTTCACATCACAATTCATTTTCATACAATGTAATTTGATCATCAATTGTATTGACAGAACAGCAACAGATATGTATTTCAAATAGAATATAGAGACAAATATAAAACAAAAATTAATATGAATTAAATTTTTTTTTATTTTTTTTAAAATTGTAATTGGAAAGCAGGTATGATATCTAAAAAAATTTCAAGGTAATAAAAAGATAAATTTTAATAATATTTATATAAAACGTAATTTAAATATTTGTCGCAGTATTAAAAAATTTTCTTGAGTAACTCGGTATTACAAAGTACTTTTAAATGACAGTATTAGGTATCTAATGCTAGAATAGATAAAATACTTTAGCAAAAATGCCTAAAAAAATCTTTGCAATTGCACAGGGATTATACTAGTAATATTATAATTTATTTATTTCATTTGTTAATTATAAATTGTGGATAATACTGAAATCTATATTTCCAATTCCAAGTCCAATGTAATCATGATAATTTGTGAACCAATATCGTAACATATAATGTAAGAGATTCAATGTTAACATTTACCTTGGAAATGTATACATCGCCTACGTTTCTGATAGTTCTTGTAAAGGCTGCGTGAAGGTTGCTATTAGCTTCGGAAATTTAAGAATACGAATAACTTCGGGAGGAAAAGGAAGACTTCGAAATTTTCCTGGTCAAACTTATGCAGGATCTCAAGGATCTATTCCCTCCAAAATTAAATTTGGCTTTCATTTTTGTATATTACTCCAAAAAAATTTGGATAGGAATTTAAGTTACATACGTTTTGACTCCTTACAACTCCTTAACAGTGAGTGCCACAAAAAATTTATTTTCTTGAATGACTTCCTCTAATTTCTAAAGATCTAACTTTTTCCAAAAAACTCAAGTTTCTAACTTAAACCCTTTAAAAGATATAAAGCATCAAAAATATTTTCGGATCGGCGGACAGTTTATATAAGCACATTTTTTTTCAAATTCCTTTCTTTTAAAATGTTTTTAGTACATTTTTAGTACTGTGTATAAAATCAGAATACAAATTAAAATAAAATAAAATAAAAAAAACTGAAATTAACAAACTGATGACTGAATGCTTATCGTAACGGAAAGGTTCTTACTAAAATTTAAAAAAATTAAATTTTTTTTTTACGTGAGTTAATTTAAGCAGGGCATGTATCAAAAAATTGAACCCAAATAATATGTTAGGCACCTATATACGAATGTCTAACAAAATTCCATTTTTATTTCCAACAAATTTAATTGAATGTTTTCTTATTGTTTTTTACTTTTTAATTTGTAAGTCAATTTAATTAGTTTTAATTTAGATAATGAATAGAATGAATAATTCTATAAATATATACATATACATATACAAATATAATTTTATATATTAATATAAATACACATATACATATATACATTCATATTAAATTATCCATAATGAAATTAAAAAAAAATTTTTCACTAACAAACAAAAGAAACATCTTGAGAATATTTAACTTAGTCCTTAAGGACAACATTTCCTTTATCGTTTTTTTTTTTTTAAATGTGATTCCAGACAATACAACAACAACAAACAAAAACAACAAACAAAAGCAACAATATTATTTTTTTCTTTGACTTTTGTTTTTGTGATTTTGTGTTTTTTATTAAAATGGGCAGTTTTATTTATTTCCTAAGGCTATTATTGAAGATCTTTTGTACGCTTACGATTTTTATGTTTATTTTTTTTTTTTATTGTATTTCCTCTAAATTTAAGAAAAAAAAAGAACTTTTAAGAAGTTACGCGTTCCACTTTTTTTTTTATTTGTATGGCAAGGGTACTTTAGTCTTAAAAAACAAAAAATTTGATGGTTTTTTTTTTCACTGTTTATATGGTAAAAACATGTGCGAAATTCAAAACCATTGTGTTAGAATACAAAAAAAAAATCAACTTGAATTTAAAAAAAAAAAAATTTTTATTTGAACGTTTTTTAAAATTATTGTTAACGTTTATTTTTTTTTTGATTTTTTGTTTTTTTTTTTTGAAGCAGATTCAATTTACTGTTTTTCAATAGATAAAATATCATCGCTGATTGTTTGTAGATTAAATTGCTTCTATTTCAGTGTATATATATAAATATATGTATATATTTATGAAAATGTTTATTTCGCTGAAATATTTTCCCAGAATACATATACTAGGCAGTGTGGGTGAGAGACGCGTTTGACTAAATCTAATTGGCTTAAAGATATTTTGACTGATGCCATATGACATAAGTGACTTATATAGTAAAACGTCAATTCATAGATTTAACAAAAAGGGGGGTGCTTTGTAAAATGATTTTTAACATAATGAGCCTATTGCAAGAAGACTTAAGCTACGAGGGGCACTTCTCTAACAAGTATTCTGAAAAACAGAAATTTTTTTTATTTTGATCACAACTCCAAAAAGTATTCGCTGTAATACTGGCCAGCTTTTGACATTTAATAAAATCATAAATAATTTTTCATATATTTTCATACAAAGATTTACGTATAGCTATGTATTCACAAAGCTCACTTCACTGAAATACTCTACTCTTCATAATGAAGAAATGATGACATTTTATTATTTCCATGGCAACCAGCAAAATTTCTTCTTAATGACAGCTTCAGTAATAAAATTTTATGAATGCTATATTCTTGTTTTCATGATGATATTTCAGCAAATATTCTTAACTTTAGAAAGAGGGGAATATAGTATACTATCAAGAAGCAATAGGAAGTGTTAAATAAATAAAAATAAATTACATAACCTTAATGCATTGATCAAAATGAGCTTAGCTATGGAATCGAAGTTGCAAAATGTCAAAAAACGTAGCTATCAATTTTTTTAAGCGTAATGCAACGCAACGTTGAAAGCGTATATTTAATTTTTTCAAATAGTGAACTAATAGTAAAGTAAAAATTTAATTTAATTTTAGATTTAATTTTATTTTACACGATAAATAAATTCAATATTCTCCAATAAAATAATAAGTTATTATAGATATAAATGGCCGATAAAACATAAACAATTATAAGCTGTCAAAGGAGCGCAGAAGTTAAAATTTAAGTAATTTTTGCGTTAAGCCGTTCAAGCTTTGTTTAATTCAACTTTGTGCTTTGGGGGTATATAAAGTATTCATATTTTTATATATTTAACTGAAAAAACAAAATTTGTAAGGTATAAAATAAACAAATCCTATTTGAGTAGATATGAAATATAAATTTATAGGTTATATTTTGAGCGACTTTTATTTTTTTGTTATATGTATATAATATATCTATATTATGAATTGCGGAGAGTTGCCATTTCATACTTAACACATTAAATTAATTAATATAAACAAATATATTATTCTGGAAAGTGATTATGAATTTTATAATAAAGTTTATAATACCTAAGAAAATTTTGAATGCTCTATAATGTTAATACTCTCTAAAAGGACACAAAATTCCTTTAATAATAATAATAATTCTATTCTCAATGGCAAAATATCAAATCAAATTAGGTAAAAAATCATTTTGCAAACTGAATTTAAACAAAACTGATTTTCTCCCTATATATACAATGTAGAATATTTTTGTAAAATAAACAAAAGAAACATGTACTTTTAAAATTTGTTTTATTTTATGATATTTTATGATAGTTCAAAAATAAATAAAAAAATTACATCAGTATTTTGTTTTAAATGTGTGATTATCACTGCATCATAATTTCATGTCGAATATTCAGAAATATTAGCATAAAAAAAACTTTTTTTAGTTGAAGAATATTATGTACCAAAATTTATTACATCTATATATATATATTTTTATTATTATATATGATACTTCATCATAGGTCTATCTCTAATCTATGATGAATCATGTAGCTTGTTAAGGATTAAAAGGACTGAAATAAGTATTTACTATATATATATGGAATTTTTTTTTTTTAAAAATTCTTTTAATGTTATTAAGGGTTTTTTAGGTTAGAATTATTGGAGAAAAGTGATTTAAATAAAATGATTGATGATTTAGTATAATGTTTTATATAGAATTTTTATTCAAAAATTTTGATAATTTCTCCATTTTTTTTTTAATATATTTAAAATAGCTTCCAATGGAATAAGATCAAAGTTTTCGCATTATATTAAAAATATTTTATGGTAATAATTGAATAATATGAATAAATTTTATATTTCATTGAATAAAAACACAAAATATTTTTTAAAAACCATATTTGTGTAAAAAATATGTATATTATGTACATATATAAAAGTATTTAAAACACTGTAGTAAAAAAGTTTTTAAATGTTTAAAGATTAAAAATGAAATTTTTGAAAGGATTTGGTATAAGTGTTCAAATTGTGCTAAATGTTTAAACAAATAGCCTTCATTATCAAATTCGATCTAGAAAACTTTTAGTTACTTAATACTGAGGTCACTTAATCAATTTGAAAGTTTAAAAAAAGGGTCTAAAATGGAAAGGGCCTAAAATTTATTTAAACTTTATGATGTAAATCTTATAAATATTATTGAAATTTAATCAAAAGTTCAGAGTTAGAACTAGAAATATTTTAGTTACTAAACACAGTCAATTTGAAAGTTCAAAAATATAAATAAATAATTCAGTGATCAAAAGTTCCAGAATTGATTTATAAGTTTTTTAAGTTGATGACTCCAGGCTGTTACAGGTTATTCCAAGAATTAAGTATTCGTTCAAGTCTACCTTTCAGTAGAAGCAATTTATGAAAAATTTTTATTATTTTTTTTAGCAACCTTGTGCTTTTAAAAATATTATAATACTATACTCTTTTGTTTAACAAATTTTTGTAATTCTAGTAAATTCAGTAGAATTTTAACCCTTATGCTTCAATAAACACAGTAATTTTGAATATTTCATGATCAAGGAATCTTTTGATTATTTAAACCTTTTTTTATTGTAATTTAAGCAGAATTTTACATCTCATGGCTTTAATTAGTAATTAAATATTTCAATAAGTACTGCTGTTTTGATCAAATTATTGCCTTAGTGTTTTCAGTAGAGTTCAATAACTTTAGGAGCACTTTAAATAAGGTTTAAGATATTTTATAAATTCTAAAATAATATAAAATTATCATTAAATTGATCAAGTTGTTCTATTTCCAAATAAAATTATTTCAACTACTCTAATCAGGCATGTTTATATTAGCTTCCAAAAACTACATCAGATTAAAAGTGCGTGCTCTATATAAGATTATTAAATAGTTTGAGCTCTAAAACGATACCAGAATTGTAAATTCTCTCACAACTCTTACTTACTTACTGGATCCTAGAACCCCTGGTGGGGCATAGGGCGTCTCTCTACTATCTACACTTACCACTCTACTATCTCATATATTTTATATTAAAAAAGGTTTTTTTTTTAAAAATCGTTTTAAAATTTTGTAACCATGTTGTACCTATTGATGTTTCATTTTATATGAAACTTTTCAACCCAAATACGTTATTATAAAAAATAACTCGATATTCAAGGGGTACTTATAAAATTACCATATCATATTTAAATGTAATCAAAATTCATAAAAAAACAGTAGCAAAAAAAAACACAAACGACATTTTTATAAAATTATATTGAATAAAAAATTTATTTTCAAAAAACCAATAAGTCTTTTGAACCAAAAAAATATGTTGAATGCACATACTTGTGGCTTGGTTACACCTTTACAATTTTTTTATGATATATAAAAATTAATTAAAGTACTTGTATTTTAATAAATATTCATTTTTCTTTAATACTATAAAAATCAATATACAACATATATATATATACAATATATATAAAATTATATATTTATATACATTGTATGAAAATAACTACAAAATTTATTTACTTTAATAATTTGAATATATATATATGTATAAAATTTTTTTAATGAATATGTATAAAATAAATTTTATGGTTTGCCAGACCAAAACTTAAAAAAAAAAAAATTTTATATATTTTGTTAAAAATTTAACAAAAAAAAAACTTACAAGTAATTGTATGGAAAATTGGGATTTAGTGACCGGATGTCCTTTTTTTTTGTGGGTTTTTAACACCCACATTTATATACTTATACGTATTGGAATGTTCATACAAAAAAAAAAAAATAAATACTGTAAAAAGCAACAGTTGTTTTATTTTGTTTTTTATATTAAATATATGTATATATTTAAGTGAAAAATAAATAAATATTCATACATATATATATACAAATCTATATGAATATCCATGGGTACTCATAAGTTATGCGATTAAAAAGAAAAAGGAGAAAAAAAAAACAAACAAGTCAAAGGTCTGACTATTTAACCACTAAGTTACCCTTTATTTAATATTAATATATCAGTATATATGTTTGTAGAAATATAATATATACATGTATATTTGATAATGAAAATAATTAATTATAGTATAATATTATATTGTATCACTAATATGTGTAGGTTAAAACAATTTTTGTTTTTTGTATTTTTGCATGAATAAATCAAAGGAAATTTTTTTTCTATGTATAAACAGTTGATAACCTTGATTTTTTAATAGAAAATACTCCAAAAATAGGATAATTATACAAATATATAATATAATTTTGTATATATAATTTTGTATATATATATGTTTATCTTTTTATTCTTAAGATATAATATAGGTATATTTAAAAAAATTAAAAATATGTTGGACCTAGTATTTTAAAAATCCTAGTACTGGTACCCACTAATATTTTAACAAAATCAACAAGTACTTACCAGTATCAACCAGTACTTACCAGTATCAACCAGTACTTTCCAGTTTCAATCAGTAATCATCAATACTAACCAGTATTTACAAGTATTATGTAGTAAAACCGGTAATTGAGAGAACTTATTAAGTACTTAATTAATATTTTTTATATTAATACATACTGATTTTTACCAATATTTTTACTGAAAAGTGAGTATTTTTAATGACAAATGAGTATTTTTACTGAAAAATGGGTATTTTACTGAAAAATAGGTATTTTTACTGAAAAATCGGTATTTTTACTGGAAACTGAGTATTTTACTGGAATTAATATGTTTCAGTACTACCATGTACTTGTAATTGAATTTTACTGGCCCTTGTATCCGTACTGATACTGGTTTTCTGATCTAAGTACCAAAATACTGGAAATTCACTAGCTAAGGTACAAAAATGTAGGTATGGTACATTCAATCATATTTATATTAATCAACTTGTATACTTATTTTTTGTATAAATTTATTCCTTTTTTTAAAATATAAATATTTTTAATTTAAAAAAAATATAAAATTTTTTAAATTTATAATTGAATTTTATTTCTTTTTTTCATTTCAGGTTTTATCACATTGTGATTTTTTTTTTACCTTAAAACCTATGAATTACTCAAAAAATATTCAATTATGAAAATGCAATTAAGAAAATTTTTTGAATATTTTTATGGTAAAAATAATCAAATAATCACTATCATCAATATCCACCATTAATATCAGATCAGTATACTAAGATAAATTCAATATAATTAACCAAAAAAATTGGAATTAAATTGTAAAAAAGAGAGAAAGAAAATTAAATAATAAAAAACAATAAAAAAAAAGAAATAATTATTTTCTTCTTTATTTACACAAAAAAACACTTTTCATACAATTTTCATAAAATATAAAAGAACAAAATCAAAAATAATAATATTATATTTTAAATATAATTTTAAAAAACAAAAAAAAAAAAAAAAAAAAATTAAATTAAAACCAAATAATGGAAAATAATTCATTTGTGGATAATAGTAATTTAACAACAGTATTTTTATTAACAAATATCACAGAACAATGGGATACAGAAATTGAAAATAAAACAGTAACAGCAACAGCAACAACAGCAACAACAGCATTAATAAAACAAAATAATAATATAATAGGACAAAATAATACTGATTTAATGGATAATACAGCAATTCAAATAATTTTTGGTTCACTTTATACATCAATTTTTATATTGGGAATATTTGGAAATTTTCTTGTTTGTTATGTTGTATTTAGTAATAAATCAATGTTAACTGTTACAAATTTATTTATCAGTAATTTAGCATTATCTGATATTATGTTATGTATATTGGCAATACCATTTACACCATTATATACATTTTTAAAAGAATGGATATTTGGAAAAGTTTTATGTCATGTGGTAAGTTTTTATATAATATATAATATGTATATTATAAAATTATTAAATATTATCAAATAAAATAATTGAAAGTTTTATAAAATATTTTATGATTTTATTTATAAATTTATTTGTAAAATTATTATTTTATTTTGGAAAATTTTGTCTACCCTGCACCTAAATTTTTATACCCTGCACCTTAAATACGATGGTACTATATATGTTGTTTTACTTTGGTATGTTGTTTTTTACTGCCAAAAGAAAACACGTTCTTGAAATTAATATTATAGGTTACTAATAAGGAACGTAAGGCGGATATTGTAAACAGGATCGATTCGAGATCGGACCATGGGTTCGGATTCTGGCAGCTTTCAAATTAAATCAAATTTAAACGATCATATCTATGAGACCAATAACAATAGAACTTTCAAATTTCGTAGAAAGGTGATTGTCCAAGTTGCAAATGGGATCGATCTGAGATCGGACCATGGGTTCGGATTCTAGGAGCTTTCGATCAAATTAATATCAAACGATTATATCTGTGAGACTAATAAAAATTAGGTAAATGTTCATGTTTTCCTTGCTTCACTGGAATGAATTGGAGCGAAGGTTTGGGTACTTATCACACATCTCACAAGATCTAAGAAGCATATCTTCTAAATTAATATAATTAAAAAATTGAAACTTGCCACAATTGGGTGATCTGTCATGATTTCATTGTACCTGTGAAATTTGGGATGAATTGAGGATGAATTGGAGTGGTAGATAAGGCACCTCCCACGCACCTCCCAAGATTCAACAGGCATATTCTCAAAATTATTAAATATAGAAACTTGAAATTTGGTACAAGAATGTTTTGATTTATTTTCATAATATCTCCGAAATATGAGGTGAGTTGGAGTGGTAGATGAGGCACCTCCCACACACCTCCATAAATCGAACAAGCATATCTTCAAAATTAATAAAGTTAGAAAACTTAAATTTAGAACAAAAAAGCTATGCCCTTTTTGGTAAATGTTTCTGGAATTTAAGATGAATTAAAATGGGGATTTGTTTAATTGTCACACCATCCAAAACAAAAATTATGTCCTTAATTGCACAATTATGGTCTATTAATCTAACATAAAATTTTATATTTTCTAAAATTAAATTTTTTAAAATTAAATTGAAATTTCCAGGTTTAGGGTATTACTAAGGAGTTTGTATCGACTTACTACTGTTTAATCACTTGTTTTATTAGTATTTATATAGGATGAATATTCAATGTGCGGTATCCATAATTTTTAAATTTAAATTAAAAATTTAATTTTAAAATAAAATGTAAAATGCAATTAAGTTTTTTTTTGAGGGCAAATATGGTTATTTAGATTTCAAATAATTTTCAAATATATTATATAAAATAATAATTTGGAAAATTTTTTATTATTTGAAAACAACAGTAAATTGGTCTAATAATTATCAAATTAAATTTTAATTATATTGTTAAAATTTCCATTAAATTTAAAATGGTCATCTATAGGTTAAAATTAGAATTTTATTTTAAAAATTAAATAACATAATTGAAATTTAATATGGGAATATAATCTAAATTAAAAATGTTTTTTGAGAACTGTTTCTATTTCTAAAATATCTAAAGTATGTCTTATAGCCTATCAATAACGCTCTCATTACGTAGCCAACAAAGGAGTATTCAAAATTAAATGTACATGACAGCTTTTTTTGACATTGTTTTGTTTACAAATTTCATAAATTAAAAATATTTTTTAAAGCTCAATTATAACCGTTTCGCTCTCATTACGTAGTCAACAAAGGAGTGTCCAAAATGAAATGCACATGACAGCGTTTTTTGACATTGTTTTGTTTACAAATTTCATAAATTAAAAATATTTTTCAAAGCTCAATTATTTGACTTTTGAATACGTAGAGAAAGCGAAAAGATTAAAAGTTAAACAATTTTTTTAAAGACTGCGTAATGGCTGCGTCTGTGTAGACGCTTTCATACAAAACGTGCAAAGAGCGAAACGAGAGCAGTCATTGTAAATAGGCTATTTAATATACAAAATATAAAAAAAATATTAATACTAATATATTTATTATTATTTAAGTAATATTGTTTATAATTTTGATATTCGTAAACTTAATTACAAAAAAGTTGAAGTATAAATAAAAAATAAAAACTTCATAAAAAACAAAACAAATAAAAAAATAAACAAGAGAAATCCCAAAGAACGTGTGGTTTTATACAGAACGTGTGATTTTGCAAAATGTTGGTTTTTGTACAAAAACAAAAAAATTTAAAAATAAACCTTCTGAAATAAAATTGTTTATCTTTTCACTGTCATTAAATTTTTTTTTTAAATTTTTGCTTTAATTAAATTTTTATGCACATACTTTTGTATTAAAAGTGCTTTCATTATATCGATATAATTATTAATTAACTGATTAATTATAGTATACGGATAGTAAACTCAATCGAACAAAAGCATTTTTTAATAATTAAAATTTATATATATATATGCATAAATACATATACACATATATTAAATAATATTGTAAAACCATAATTAATTGGTAAGTTTTGTTAAATATTGGTAGACTTTATAAAGCTTGAAAAATCTTAATTAACTGGTTTAAAAATCTTTATAAGCCTTCGTAAATAAAAATTGTTAATTACAAAATTGATTGCATACTTTTAGGGTTATTTTCATATTATATTTTTTGTTACTTTAATGGAAATAAATTTTAACAAAACTCGGAATCCCTTAAAAGCTGGAAATAAATTAAAATAAAACTATCGGATCGTCGCAAAAAATGCCGCAAAATGCCTGGGATGGTTAAGCATGAATAAAAAATACTCTACATCTTTAAATCTACTTCAAATATATAAAACCTATTTTCGACTGAAATTTGAGTATAGTTCTCACATATTTTTTTAGCGTAATCAGCACCCTTTTTCAATATTTCTATAAGATACAAAAAGAAGAAAGCTATTCGTATTAAAAATTAAATTCACAAAATACTTAGCCTCATTATTAATTAGTCACCGCCGAAATGTAGGAATTCCATGTCTGTAAATATCTATTAAGTAGTACTTCAGGAAAATTTAAAAATATTATGGCAAAAATTCTACTCTTTCGACGTCACCTAGAAGCTCAATTTCATTCATATACTATAGGGCTTTGTCGAGCTATAACTCTGAAATATAAGAACTCTTTTATACATCGAACCCATATATTACCCCCATTTGTGTTTTACAATACTACTCATAAAAGGTTAAAAAAAAAAGCCAACTTATTCCGTCTGGATTCTCAATTCAACCCTTGATGGATATTTATAAAACCTTACCTTAAGATAAGTTTAAACTTTTACCGTAACCATTATTTTGGTTACGGGCGAGTTTTTTAAATGAGCAGGAATCTTACATTATGGGAAAGGGTTTAATTTTTCAGGAGCCTTTTAAAGGCTTTCTTCTCTCTTAGGATTTAAAAAAAAATCACTTAATACTGCAAATATTACTTACTTTTCACATATTGAAAACTGACCTTTATATTTTAAGCACTAGTATAATTATCAGAACCATTATGTGATACTTGTCACCTAAGTACCAATTTAATAAGATTATGATTTGAGATTGTAAACTCAAGCTCAGTTCTATTTATTCAATTGATTTTAATGAGTATTAAAAAAATACTTAAATTCATGATACTTAAATATTTCCCGGTATAAAAGTACTTGAAAATACTTTTAAGTATCAAAAATAATTACCAAAGTAATTAAATTAAAAAATTCAATTACTTTCTGAGAACTAATAAGTAAAAATTCTTAACTTGATTGTATTTCAGTATTTTACTTAGACTTAAATATTATAAGTATTAAAATCTAATATTGGTACTTGACAAAAAGTAATGAGTATCAGGTAATGATACTGAGAACAGTACTTAAGTACCATTTTACTCAATATTATTTTATAGGTCTGATTGAAAATATAAATTATAAGAAATATTATACATATATATATATTTTGAAAAAAAATTTCAAATATATATTAATGTGTAAATTCTTTTGCACAATTTACCTATACATGAAAAAAAAAAAAAAACAAAAAATAAAATAGAAAACTTGACGATAAGACACGGTTCACAATTTTAATGTAAATAAAAATTTTTTTTCAATACGTAGCTATTAAACAATTTTTTTTTTTTATTGTATTAAGGTAATTTTATTTTTTTTTTTCTTAAGAAAAATTGTTTTATTATTTTCAATATAAATTTTCTTTTATATAAAATAAAAAAAAAAAAAAAAAAAAATTAAATTAATGACATTTTTTATTTTATAAAATAAGAAAAAAAAAATATTGGAAAAATTTCTATTACATAATAAATCTTTGAAAATGAATGAACAGAAAATTAGAACTTCAATTACTTACTGGAATTTTATTTTCCATCTAATCAATATAAAATAAAAAATTAAAATAAAAAAATAAAAAATAAAAAACAAAACCAAGAAATTATAAATTTTTATTCGCTTAAATTTTGTTGAAAACGATGAATTATAAAAATGGTTGTCCGGAAATGAAAACCACTATGGAACTTATTTCCGTATAAAATTTAATGGAAGAAAAAGAAATAAGTAAGTTCTTAATATACATGTAAATATAATATTTATATATGTATATATATATATATATATATATATATATATCAGCAGGTGACAAAAAAGAAATAATGTTGATTGACATTATTACCTTTTAAATTCAAAAAAGAAACTTGCTTTTGTCTTCATCATTGTTTTTCTTCGAAGTTGGGACCTACATTTAAAATCTCCTTCACATTATTAAGAAAAATATATTTTTTCTTTTTTTTTCTGAAGAAGATTTAAACAGACATTAGATTAAAAGCAAAAAAAAAATAAATAAAACAAATTTTTATTTTAGATATATACCTTACGGAGAATAAATTCAAAGTACATTTCACACAAAATATACGACATTTTATAAAGAACCTAAATGTGAAATTTTTTATAAAATTTTTATTTTTTTATTATAATTTTTGTTTTTTTTTTGATTTCAGAGAAGACAATTTTTTTTTGGGATTGTAACATTATCTTATATGGCAAAATCTTATGCGACAAAATATTGCATACTTCCGAAGTGTTATAAGTTCTTATGGGTTGCTTCCATCTTTGACAACAAAATCTACTAGGATTAAAACCTGTATGTTACGTAGTTACATATTTTTTATGTCAAACTCAGTTCTTGAAAAAGTGGGAACTGTTACCCCCAATCCCATCGTTAAACAAATTAAAACCTTGATTTTGTATCAAATTCTAAAACATTAATAAACATCCATTCAGAGGGGGATTTGAGCGTGCAGGATTCAGATCTTAGATCTCAGGATTTACATTCGCTTTCTAAATTTTTATTTTAAAACAACTCGCATATACATCAATATGTATATCCATCGATAGAACACCATATTATCTATTTTTTATATAAATATATAAAAATAATCTGTTAAATGCTTATTTGAAAAAAGTATAAATATTCTGTAAAAGGCGTATAATTCTGATTTTGAAACCATCTCTAGAAATCTCCTTAAGTTTGTTCATAAACATGGCTGTGGTTTTAATTTTGAAGTTCCTTCGATTACAAAAAAATTAAAAATAAATTTTATTTAATTTATGAAACTACTATGAAACTATTGAACAATTTTTGCCTTCCATTGCCTTGCCGTATAAAGGTTTCACATCCCTTTTTTAATTGTAAATCCTTTATTCATTCTCTACTAAGTTTGAAAAAAATCAAATAAAAATAATAATGTGAAAATATACAATTTAAATTATATTTGACTTTAGTTAATGCAAATTGAATCATGTAAAGATTAAAATTATTTTATGAATTTTTAGTTAAGTTTATTTATATATCATTTCTTTAATTATTAACATGTATAACAGTTAATTTTACAATTTTAATTTTCGTTTTTTACAAAACTTTACTTTTTTAAAAAAAAATGTAATCAAAATTGGCTTTACTTTGCTTTTAAACAAAATGGAATCAAAATTTACTTTACTTTTAAATTTAAATGCTACTTTTTCATTTCCAAAATATAGTTTTTTTTTTTTAAAAAAAATGTTTATCCACGTTCCCTTTACTACAAGTGTTGAACAAAAGAAAACAAAACATGGGATGGGATGAAAATATACCGCAATCTGAAACTTGAATGTCACTTCTGTACAAAATAGTGTTGCCATGTAAGCTCAGTAGAATAATTTGTTTTAGTTTAAAATTTAAATCCCACAAAATATGAATACATTCTTTAAAAACAAAACAACAATCTATTTTCGAAAATATTTTGCAAGATTTTATCTGTGAAAAATTTGGTTATTCAAGATTTTAAAGAGAAAAATTTTATAATGCAAGATGAAAAATAACAAGATTTTTTTTTGTCAATTGTGACCCACTCCCTAAATTTTTATCTTTAAAAACAAATTTTTTTTTTTCCTTTTTATTAACTTATTTGGGAATTGTAAATAATTATATGAATAGCTGTTATTATGTCAGGTGCTATGCTCATTATATATACATATATGTATCTAATTATATATGTACATAATATATAACATAAAAAATTTATAAAATATATAATCAATTGAAAATTCCCTCTTATATTTATATGCGTATATATTCAAAAATATATTTAAATGTGTACTTAAAGTAACATATGTTTGTTAATAAAATTATTATTTTTTTTTTTTATTATATTCTAAAATTGCTTTTAGCTTTGCTTAATAGCTAGTCTTTGTATTAAAAAAAAAAAAAAATTTTTTTCAGTATTAATAAAAAACAAGTAAAGAAACAGTCAGTCGGTGCAACCGACTTAGAAATACCCTACACCTATTTGGTTCAAATTTAAGGACATATCCATAAGTCATTTTAACACCATAAAAGCTGTTATTAATTTGATCGTAAGACATAGCTAACCAAATTAACTTTATAATACTAAAAACATTTTCTAATTATATTATCTATTAAAAAATATTACAAATTCTTACTAATTTGTCTATTTAAAAATATTCAAAAACAAGCAAACTTGAAATAAATGAAAATATATTTATTGCAACTCAATTACAAAATGAAAAAATTCTAATTATTAAATTTTGTGATAAAAAGATAATCAAAGCATAATATATTTAATAATCCAAATTTTTAAAAATTGCAATTATTTTAAGTTGTTAGTTTATATACCTAATAGAAAAGCTTACAAACGCAAAATATGCAATAAATGTATTTCTAAAATACAATTACAAATTTAAACCTTATCATATAATTCATTTAAATATTCAAATAAATTTTACATAAATGCAGCAAGTACCTTTGAATATAGCTGAACCACTACAATTAAGTCTAGATTTCGGAGACACATAGGACATAGGAAATATATTCTTTGGCTTTGAAATTAAACTCAACCAGAACCAATTCCCATGGTACTTTCATTACTAGTAACCTAGAGTTTAAATCTCATCAAAATACCGGCATTATTTTTTGAGTTATGGTGTTTTAAGATATATGTTTGTTAGTCCTTGAACTTTTCAAGGGTTCCAGAACCCCAAACCATGGTACGATTTCGCCCATATGCAGTCCCGTCATACTTTCAATACTAGTTAACCCTTGTATACAATTGGAACGTTCTATCTTAATTTTAAGTTACTAGTTTTATTAATTTCGATGATAAGCTTTTACACATTTGGGGGTCTAAGAGAGGTCCTGAACCACCACTCCAAATGATCCCAAATTAGGGGGGCATGGAAGAAATAGTAAAGAACACCCTGGGCCAAATTTGAAACTTCTACATTTGTTTCAAGTTACTATTTTTATTAATTTCGAAAATATGCTTTAAGGTTCTCGGAACTGAGTGCCTGGTCCTCGACCCACTAGTCCAATGGGGTCCAAATTTCAAAGATACTTACGCAATAGGAAGGGACACCCTGATACCAAATTTGGAAGTTATATCTTCATTGGTTTCGGAATTACGCTAGTTTGGCCTAAATTCGATAAAAAAGTTCTCAGTTCCGAACCCATTGTCCAATCCTCACCGTACGTAATCACCGCCGTAGTTTCATTACCAATAACCTACAGCACAAATTTTATGAAGATAGCCTCATTAGTTGTTGAGTTATCGTGATTTTTAATATATGTTCGTTATCCCTGACCCCGACTAAAAGGTCCAGAATCTGAACCCATGGGCTGATTTCGCCCTTATGCAGCCCGCGCTTTACTTATAGTACTAGTTAACACTTGTACACAATTTAAACGATCTATCTTAATTTTAAGTAACTATTTTTAGTAATTTCGATTATAAGCTTTTAAAACTTGGGAGGTCTGAGAGGGGTACTGAACCACCACTCCAATTGATCCCTAATTAAGGGAACACGCAAGAGATAGTAAAGAACACCCTTGTGGCAAATTGGAAGCTTCTACACTTTTTCAAGTTGTTATCTTTATTAATTTTAAAGATATGTTTTAAGGTCTTCGGAAATGTGTGGCTGGTCCCCGACCCAGTAGTCCAATGGGACCCAAATTCTCAAGACACTTAGGAGATAGGAGGGGACACCCTGATACCAAATTTGGAGGTTCTATCTTCATTGGTTTCGGAATTATGCTCGTTTGGCCTAAATTCGATCAAAAAGTTCTAGGTTCCGAACGCATGGTCCAATCCCGACCTTACGGAATCCCCGAAGTAGTTTCATTACTAGTTACCTACAGCACAAATTTGATGAAGAAAGCGTCATTAGTTGTTGAGTTATCGTGATTTCTTATATATGTTCGTTAGCCCTTCGATCGATTAAAAGGTCCAGAATCCGAACCCATGGGCCGATTTCGCCCATATGCAATCCCCGCCGTACTTTCAGTCCTAGTAACCTACAGTTAAAATTTCATCAAGATAGCTCCATTATTTTTTGAGTTATCGTGCCTACGGACGGACGGACGGACGGACGGACGGACATGGCTATATCGACTAAGGCGGTCACGCTGATCACAAATATATATACTTTTCCATATCTAGCTCGCTTCCTTTAGGTGGTTACAAACACCATACCAAAGTTAATATACCCCTTTACCTATTCTATAGGTGTAGGGTATAAAAACCAATTTAATTATAGAATATTATTCTTTTTCATTATTCCCATTATTACAATTTTCTCCAAAAAATAGAATTAAGATTAAAAATGAGATATTTAATTTTGAGCCCCAAAAAAAAAATAAACAAAAGTGATGAAAATAACCGAAGGTTTTTAAACAAGCACATTTGGAAAACTATACAGCGTTTCTTTCTGAGTTTAATTTTGGGAATATATGCACTGGTGACTAAGTTACTGATTTATAAAATGGGAAATTTTTAATTCCGAATAGTCTTCAATGGGAAATGTTCCCAAATTTTTACTAAGTAAATTATGGTAATTCTCGAAAATCTAACTGCATCTCCCCCCTTCCAAAATTTTGAGGTTTTAGGAATTAAATTGTGACTTACTGTAATATTTGGAATTTAACTTAGAATTTTATTATCCAAGCAAAAATAGTTAAGACTAAAGGACACTTTCTTTAATTTTAAGGACCCTTGAAAACTTGAAACACTTGTTAAAATATAGTGTTAAGTTTTGTATGGTACCAAAAAAAAATTTGGACAGAAATTCAATTTACAAATGGTTCAAAAAAGCAAAGTTTCAATTTTCGACTCCTAAAAGCTCCTAAAAAGGGGGCGCGACAAAAAAATTTTTTAACCGACTCGTACTAATTTCTGAGGATCTAATTTCTCCCACAATTTCAAGTTCCTAGCTCAAGCGGTTCAGAAGCTATGAGAGTTTAAAAATTTTGCAAAAATTGAGTTTTGTATAACGGTAAATTTTAGTACCATATGGCAACCTTTGAAATTGCTTCAAAAAGTTATAAAGCTTATAAAAGCAGCTGTCTTTTACCGTTTCATATCGAAAATAAACCTAAAAAGACTCTTGTTATAATAACGTAAATTAAAAAAAATTTTCAGCCTTTGAAGGGCTGCAGCGGGCTGCAGCTCCGTAACGGGTGGAACTACAAAAAAATTTTGTTCTTCAATGAAATTATTTTTTTTTGCAATACCTATCCGCGGTTAATTTTTTTTCTCTATTTCAAACGGTGTAAAAGTTGTTGTAAACTTACGGAAAGACAGAATAAAACTACATAACCACATTTTTACAAAATCTTTTGAAAATATGCGAAAAAGTTAGAAAAGATACACAGAACAGAACAAAATATAATTTTATTTTTTAACTTTTCCATTTTTTTTTTGGTTCTTTTGCAGGTACCAAAAAACGTAATTTTTAGGTTTACTTTTAGGTTTTTATTTTATTTCTGTTTTATTTCTGATTGTTTCTTTTTCACCTTCTTCATTTTGTTTCTTTGTGTTGGATACATTTAAAAAAATACTTTTCATTTTGGTTTTTTAAGATTATATTTTTGAGCCCATGTTCAACATTCATTTAAAGTCTGATTAAATAATTTTCTTAAACCTTAAAACTTTGTACATCCTTAAGCTTTGTTTACACTTGACATAAAAATATCATGAAATCAAGAAAAAATGAGACAACGAGAGTGAAAATAAAAATAAAAACTGTAAAAAAAATTAACAAAAAATTTGAAGGAAAAATGTCAGAACATGTGAATTCCTTGACATCTGTGTCCTTTATTTCAAGTCATTATATTAGAAGCAAACATATTAACAAACAAAAACAAAAAACAATGAGAAAAATAATTTCTTTTTTGGGTAGAGGACGGTTACGTATTTAAATTTTATAACAAGTATATATATATGTATATATATATATATATATATATATATTTATATATATATTATAAAAACACATGTATGAATATGTTAAGTTCAAGTGTCGAATGCCATAAGAACATTTTACATTTAAAGACTGAGAAATTTAAATATTTATTTAATTTAATTAAATTTAATTTTTGGGTAAAATTTGTTTATGAAGTTTTATAATTATATAAATATTGAATATTATATTTATTATATTAATTAGAAGTGTTTAATAATATTGTGGATTGGTTATTATTACCGAAATTTATTTGATTAGAGAATCTTTATTTTTGTACTAATCCTAGAAGTATGCAATTAATTTAGCTAATTACATATTTCTTGCGTTTTGAATAAAAGTTTTATTTTCTAGATTAAGTATGTATTAAAAATCTAAAAAAAAACTAAAGTTTAATATAAAAATATTAAGGTATCAATTAACTCTTCTGTATTAATCTGTAAAAGTGATGATTATATTCTGACTTTGATTTTTTTGAAAATTTTGACAGTTGAAATGAACTATACTATTTCTTATGGAAAATAGAGCTTGACTAAATGCATAAAGTATTCAAAGTAATCAAACAAAATAAAGTAATGAATTGACGAATTCAAAATTCTCATTTTAATACTTTACATTGTTAACTTTGACAGTATTTATAATTCATTTTATTAATTATAATATTATTTCATATATTGTGATGATAATATATAAAATATTCAAAATTTCTTTTAATCAATCGTCCATTACAGCGTGTAAAATTCTATTTTTAAATTTTTTAAACATCTTTCTTTGTAAAATTTTAGAAAATGTCAAAGTGACATCCTAAACTTTCATATAATCCTGTAGGAAGTTGCATTATACAAGTTAAATTCATATTTGTTCAAAATAATCGGAAATAGTTTAAAATTATACAAATTTAATATAAATAGTTGTAATATAATACAGGGTGGCGCCAAACTACCAATATGGTTTGAATGTTTAATGTCTTTTTAAATTTATTTATATTTTTTATTTTTATTATAGAATTTTGTGAAGAAAACTTGGGGAATTGGAAATGGAAATGGAACAGTACATAACAGAACAGCGATCAAAAATTATGCGAAATATGAATGTGCGAAGCCGAAAATGGTGATCACTTGCGGGTTATAATTTTTCATACTTAAGCTAAAAATATCCCCCATTAATATGCTGTATAACAAAAAAATAATAATAACAATTAACCATTAAATAAAAAAGTTATTAAACATTCAAACCATATCGGTCGTTTTGCGCCACCCTGTATATAAGTAATTTGGTTTTGTTAAACGGAACATGCTCTTTAAATTTAAGGTTTCAAAAGTTTTACTTGAAATTAATTGTATAGAATTAATTTATAAATTGCTTGAAAAAGAAAATTCATATTAAATTGTATTAAATTTTTGTAAAATCTCAGCATATTATAATTCAATACTGGTGTTCAACAGAAACTTGTTTTCTGAGTGGAAATATTTTATTATAATTTTTTTTAATTTTAAGGTATAAATGTGTTTTTACCTTTTTTGGAATAGGAGTATATGTACCTTATTTCAATTATATCTTTTTAAATATACCTTTATACCAAAATACAAGTACTTGAATTTTTGAACTTTAAAAAGAATAAAAACCTTGTGACATTTTGATATGACATTTTTTATCTCGTATACACACTTCTTTGTGTAGCGTGAAACAGACAATTTTATTTTTTCCCTATTATTATCAAAGAATTTATTTTTAATTTTTCACGTGTAATTTAAAAATTTTAACAAAAATTCTACCCTGAATTATAAAAAAGTTTTATAATTTTTTCCAAAAAACTTCTTCATCCCTATGAGATCTTAAATACGTTTTTAAATAATATATTACTTTTGATAATAATTGAAGTACTTACATTTATTAAATATATACGTATAACTTTTATTTTTAAAAATAATAAAAGTTATTTTAGTAATTCAAATAATAATCAAATAATTGTATGTAATTACTAGATAAAAAAATCAATGATATTTTACTGACCATTTGTACATTAGTACATACATATAATTATCTAATATTTATACAATCAGATATAAATTGTTGTTTGGTTAATATAATTAACTTAAAACAAACCAAATAGTATTTTGAATAAAATCAAAACAATTTTTGAATACCCAGTTAATTGATTTAATCACTCACGGTTCAATAAATTTCATATGTTTATATGACGTATTAATCTCTTATTAAAATATCATAATCCACGTAAAAAAAATAAAATTAATAAATTAAAATTACTAAAATATAGTAATCTCAATATAAATTACTTTAATTATTTTGCATACACACATGAGCACATTTAATATTCAGATT
>OY720442.1:127448287-127668988 GCA_963082915.1 Dolichopus griseipennis
GTTTATGAAATATGAATGCACAAATGTTAACTTTGTACGCCATCTATAATCTTACACAAGAATTATTTATGTATTTTTATTAAATCTTATTTTTCATAACGATATAATTATACAATTATAATAATTTTTATAATTATAAAATATTTTTTTTGTTAGATAGGATCTGACCGGGGTTTGAACCCGAGACCTTCAACATGAAAGTATATATTACCCCTACGCCATTGGTCAGAAACTGTAAACCGATTTTAAATTAATGAAAAGAACTTAAGCTCTCACAGAACAACATAAAATATCCAGCGGCACTTTGAAGTTTATACTATTCCATAATCCACTTTTAAAATTGTATTTTCTACTTTTGATAGAACACATGTCTGATAGACATGTTTTCTATTCCATAGATTCTTAAACTATTGGATAAATGGATGCACAAACATACAAGACGAACGTGTACGTAGCCAATTAAACAATAGATAAAACACCACACAAACAAAATACAAACTAAATTATTGTATCAAATTAATTAGAATCCGTACAGTACAGTAATTAATTTAATTTGTTTTTTTTTTTTAATAACGGTAAAAACGGGTTATAAAATAAAATAATAACAATTCTCTTCAACCATAGATATCTGGGTAAAGT
Organism: Dolichopus griseipennis; assembly: GCA_963082915.1. NCBI lineage: Eukaryota > Metazoa > Arthropoda > Insecta > Diptera > Dolichopodidae > Dolichopus > Dolichopus griseipennis. Next base: position 127,448,927 of record OY720442.1, read on the forward strand.
ACATTACAGACAATGGAATAGGTGTCAGTCGTTAACAACAACGGCATATCATATATTAAATAGTTAGTTTAATATATATACGAGTATAACATTCTAAAGTTATATGTTTTCTATTCATTTTATGATGTGAAAACATGCATTATACATGAATAAAAGATTTTGCAATTTTTGATACTTGATAGACTTTACATATAAATTTTTTTTTTCATCTTTTCATTTTTTTTTTTTTTTTTGACAGATTCTAAATAAATTGAATGTATCTGATGTATAATTTTAAATTCCCTTGAACTTAAAAATTTAAATTTTCAAAAAACAAAGAAATTTTTTTAAGTCTACTTTATGATTTTGATAACATTTCAATTTGTAATAGATTTTAAGATTTGAAGATTCTATCTATTGAAAGTATGATGAAATAAGCAATAAATGCTTAATTTAAAAAAAAAAATAAAAAAAGAAAATAATTTAATAAATTTAAAAAAGATTTTCGTATAATAAAGTTTTTAAACTAAATTGAAGTTGAAGTTGAAATATATATTACACATCCCTAAATAAAGGTTTTATATTTAGGGATGTGTAATATATTTTATTAGTTGTTTAATAAAAATTTTATTATTTCATTTAGATTATTTGAGTGACACTGTATACATATATATATGCATATTTATATATATTTATTTATAGTCAATAATATATATATGTATATATATATATACATGTATATTTATGTATTTACTATGCTAGTTAACATTTTTTTATATGCTTTTGGTTTCTTATATCGTTTCAAATTCCATTATTAGTCATTTATTTTTCCTTACACGTATCGGATTTTCTCTGTAAATATTTTTTTTTTTCAAAAAAAAAAAATAATAATAAAATAAAAAGGACATTTACGAATAGACAATAGGATAAATAAATATATATATATATACATATATAGTATATACATATTGTTATCCTAATAGTTATCATATTGAATATATGATAAGTTAACAAAAAAAATAAGCAAAAAATAGAACTAAAACAATATTATGTACCTATAGTATGCATAATTCTAATGATATTTTCTTGGCACCGAAATCAGATTAATTTTAGTATTATATTTTGGATATATAAAAAAATATGCTGTATTCAGATTACAGAACCAACCGCTATTACAGGAAATGGCTAAAGTGAAAATTCTTTGAAAATTTTATAATAATTTTTAATAATTTTTATTAAAGCAATATTAATTTATTATTTAAGGTAAAGTAACTAGTTATTGTGTAAATAATTTGCAACAAGATTTTTGAAAGATTTCAATACATACAAAAATAATTTTACAGTCGATCAGTTTCACGTTAATATTTTTTTCCAGCTAGAATGTGACAAAGCGTCGTGACAAGAGCAAATATTAATAATAAAAATTTGAAGATATGCAATTTATTTTTAAAATATGTACGCAATTTATTTTAAAAATATGTATTAAATTTAGACAATATTTTAAATTCAGTTAAGAGAACTTAAGGCTAATTTTCATTAAAAACATTTCCTGGGCAAAAGTTAGAGCATAGGCAAAAGATGCAAAAATACTATTCGTGTGACAAAGAAAAAACGGTAAAATTACTGTATTGAGAGAGTTACCATAATCCTTGGCAAAAAGATATTCTCTAAAGTCTTTTTCCTATAAAGTTGCTACTACATACAAAAAAAAGTGTATTCTACACATAAATTAGAATTGGTATACATTGACATTTTATGGATACATGACATTTGAATTTTGTAAACAAACAAGAGAATATCAATAAAGAAAAAAAAAATTTTATATTATGGTTTGATGAACGAATTTTTATTTAAAATTATTTGCAATTGATTAAAATTTTATCATTTATTTTAAATTAATAAAATTTTAACTTTGAATTGAAAAATTCGCGAAATATAAAATTAAAAATTAAAAAATAAGGTTATGTAATTTTTTTTTGTCAAAACATATAATAAAATTTTAATATAAATTTAATCATTTTGCTCTTTCTCTCCTATTCAGAGTATACTATATATCTCTCTTTCTAAAGTTAAGAATAAAATTCTAAAGTTTTCTCATGAAAACCTGCCTTTAGAAGTTCTTCGGATTAAAAAAACATCCTATGGCAAAATTGCAACTCTTTATTTGTGTAACAACTGTTATTTATAATAAATTTTTTTCGGACAATTTTTTGATTTATGAAATATTTGCAGAAAACCTAATAAAAATTAAACTAGAGACCTAGATTCCGCTTGGTATTATCTGATTTTTTCGAAAAGCTTATCAATTCAAGATATTAATATCAAAATCTTATGCGAATATGAAATTTGAAAATATTCCGCTCAGCTGTTTAGGCTGTACATATGTATACAGTCAGACACACACACAGCCGGACGTTATAAAACACACGTCCGTCTTTTGAGTTCTGCACACCGGATTAAAATATATTTGCAAAGATCTCAGATTCCATTTTTTTGGGCGAATACTAAATTTAACGCTTATTATATTTCATATATATAGCGGTTGATACTAACGTAGTACAAATACGCATATAAATTTAAATTTGATATATTCAGTATATAATTTTATCATATTATTACTTAAAAACAAAAGAAAAATACTGTCAGAATAATATTTATTTAAGTTTTAAGATTTTTTATTAAGCATATTTAATTCGGAGGTTTTTTTTGGAATAACTATTTTATTATGAAATATATTGTCGAATTTTTTTTTTTTTTTTTGGTTTATTATCTCTAGCTTTATACAATATTTTGGTGTTTTTTTCAGCTCTATACAATATTTAATATTCAGTATTTGTCATAATTAAATAATAATAAATTATCTTTATCTGCAGAGAACGAGTCAAAAGAAAAATGTCTTTTCAAATTCAAGGAAAAATAAAAACAAAATTTACTTTGCATACAAAAACCATTTTTTATAACAAAATTATGAACCACACTGAATGGTTTTAGTACTTTTTACCTCAAGAAATTTCAAGAAAAATTTAAATTTAAGTGGATATTGTGAATAATTTTTTTATATTTTTTTTTTTTTTTTTTTTTTTGATGGGATTTAAGTTGTCTTGTAAAGATTTTTTTTTTTTTACTGTAATAAGTATGAAAAATTTGTAAACGTTATAATGTTGCAAGAATTATAAGCTTAAAAAGGAATAAGTAAAGTATTTTAAAAAAGAACCATGTCTAGATTTTGAACAAGTATAAGAATAAGAAAATACAAAAATAAAATATTTTTTATTGTAAATTTGAATAATTTATATTTAAGTTTAGGTATTTTATTAGATTAAAAAGTATGAAGTTTTTTGTAAAGGTTAAAGTAAACTTAAATTTAAACCTTTAATAAATTCATTAGTAATAATAATTGGAATTATGTAATTGGTGTAGATTATATAACTTTTTTTGAATTTTTTATTAAGTGATGATACAGATATAAGAAACCGAAAAATTTAGAAGTTATGTTATATTTTATATATTAGGAGTAAGCGAGGGATTTAAACCAGATAGTGAAATTAGTATCACAAATATAGTGTTTGTGAATTGAAAGAATTTTTTGAAAAAATCATAAGGAAAGCTTCTTTTATTTAAAAGGCTTAGTGAGTTAAAAAAGTTGTTGAACTTTGGACTTTGTAAAAATTTAAAGCCTCTGGAAGGCACAGTGATTGTAATGCAGACATTTTAATTGAGAAGCCAAAGTTCGAATTCTAACAGAAGTGAAAGAAACTTTTATCTAATTTTTGACTCAATTCTGTTACAATTCCATTCCATTTACCATAGTAGTATTCAATTAAATATTAATAAATACAAATTATTAAATAATTGATGGCTTGGTGGCACAGTGGTTAGAGTACTAACCTTTCATGCGAAAGGCCCAAATTGGAATCCCAGTGAAAGTGATAAAACTTCCTGGTTTTCGATTCAACTCAGCTACCATTCGCCATTGGATTCAAATTAATGACCTAATCAATAAATAATAATTATATATCTTTTAATAGGTACAGAAAAATACTCATATAAAAAAAGAAGTTGTATGGCAGCTACCCGAACCCATGGACCAAAATGGCTGGATTTAAATAGCGATGACGGCTATTACAAAAAAACGAATTTGCGAAAATTTCAAGATCCTAGCTCCTTTAGTTTTTGAGTTATCGTGCGGACGGACAGACGGACGGACGGACGGACGGACGGACGGACATACATAGATAAATCAATTTATTTTTCGATTCTGATCCGATCCATACCCTTGAGTCTATATCTACCCCCCTTCCTTCTCTGCGTCACAAATGTAATGGCAAATTTATTATACCCTTTGACTATATAGACATACGGGTATAAATACATAAATATAACAATATAAACAAATGCAAAATATGAACAAATAATTTAATCGAATAATATAACTCACAGATATAGAATACCATATAACTAAAATACAAAATATTACAATATAATCAAAAATTTGAATTGTATCTACTGAAAATCTAAGACTTTTCTACATGTTATAAGGTCTAGTACTATCTCATGTTCAAATTGTATGTGGAGTTTAATAAGATCAATTTTAGTTACACGAATATAATATGACCCCCTGTTACAACATGTACCTATGGTATAGAAAGGCTAAGAAGCCTAACAGTTGAACAGTTAGCGTTTAAAGGAAAAAAAATATATATATATATATAAATAAAAAAATAAATCCAAAAAATCAAAAAAAAAAAAATACATACATTTCATATTTTATCTGTTTCCACTGAAAAATTTTACAGACTAAACGAAGGTCATAATAACTACAAATCATTGTTTTTTTTGAATCGCAAAGACTGAGTTATGGATAAAAAAATAATAATTTAATTTGTATGACAGCTCTTGTAACCCATTGCACTTGGACGGACAACTATCACATCACACATCCGATCCATACACTTGAGTCCATTTCTAATTCGACCCTTTGCACATGCGGTTATAAACATATTACACATGAAGGTTACGTCACACATCCAAGTATAAAAATATGATAGAGAAGAAGATTGTTTGAGAGTCCTTGTGTACGTTTTTATTAAATCCTTGTTATTTTCCTTTAGGAAAATAAATTTTTTTTTGAATTTGGATTTAAAAAAAAACCTTCAATGTACTGGTTTTAAAACAAAGGTTAAGATAATAATTACTTTTTAGATGCGTACAATTCAAATAAAATGATTACATCAAAAGAAGTAGACATGTAAATGCCTCAGTTGTGTTTGTAAATTTCTATATGGCTATTAGTTATAAATTATGAATGAAAATGAAGTCATTATTTTATTAATACAAAAAAAAAAACGTTCTTTAAGAATAATTTTTCAATTTCATTAAAAAATATATTTTATACACATATATACATATTTAATATATATGTCAATATTTAACTTAGTCAACAGAATCAACATAATGATAAATTACTGCAGATATTATTCTTAATTTAAAAAAAAAATAAAAGGAAAAATATTTATTTATATTTTTTATTTTTGAACTTAAAAATATAATTTTTAAACTTGTCACGAATTTTTGATTATTAAAAACAAAATGAAGTTATGATTATGGGAAGAGTAAAGAAGAAAAATACATTTTAAAATTCAAAAAAAAAACATTGAAGGTTAGACCCGTAATAAATAAATCTAATTTTTAACTTAATATATGAAAAAAAAAACAATTTATTTTATTTCTACATTAAATGAAACTCATTTCTTTTAAAAATATTTTAGAAAGACTAATATAATAAAATTTATCATATACGAGTACTCGTATAATATGTCTTCGTGTTGTTATATGAGAAATGAACATAACTTTTACAATATTTAAATTAAATTAGATCTAATTTATATTAAAGGTATATTTATTAATAATATTTAATTTAAGATTTTGATAATAAAAATTTGAAACTGAAAACTTGATGAAGTATGGATATTTAACAGAATCATGAGTATGATTACTGATTATATTGTTTGTCATTTTAATTTTTGAAAAGTCAGTTGATATTTGAACTTTAATTTACTTGAATTAATCATGTAAAAGTCTTATATATAGTATAATAAATAAAGTATGAAAGTGTGATGAAAAAAACCAAGGGTTTTTAAAAAAGCACATTTTTAAAATAATATAGTGTTTCATACTAAGTATTTTACCACCGGAATATAATGTTGAAGCATCAATATTAACATTTAGTTTAGGAAATATATACGTTGGTGACTATGTTAAAATATAATGTTGGACCTTTAAATTTTGTATATTAAGGAAAAAATATTTAAACAGGTATTCAAGTTGCTCCTAAACATAGAGCTTGACAAAAAAAATTTTGTTAACCGACTTTTACTAATTTCTGAGTATCTAACTTCTCCCAATTTCAAGACCCTAGCTTGAGCCGTTCCGAAGATATGTGTGACCAAAAATTTTGCGTAATGGTTAATTTTTGTACCGTATGGCAATTCTAAACATTTGCCTTTTAAAATTTTATAAAGTTTATAAAACCAGCTATCGTTTGCCGTTTTCAGATTGAAAATATATTTAACACAACTTTTGTTATAACAATTTCAATATAGGGCTTTTTCCAACTTTGGGGGCCCCGTAACAGGTGGGGCTACAGAAAAAAATTCTTCTACGGAATTATTTTTTTTGCAATACCTAACCATATTTAAAATTTTTTACTCTATTTCAAACAGTGTAAAAGTTTTTAAAAGTAAACAGAGTGACAGAGTGAAGCTATATTACAAAGTGACAGGACAGAGTGAAGCTATATTAAAATTTTTTGAAAATGTGCTAAAAAGCATAAAAGTATAAAAATCATAGCTTAAAACCTTTGTAAATATCAAATGGCACGTCATATATTTTTTTTAGGAAATTTGAATGAAATATTTAACACATCTTTATTAAAAAAAATACTAACAAAACTTACTTTTACTTTATAGTTATTGGGTTCCAAAGTTGTCTTACGACAATATCAATTTGAATATATGAAACCAAATTGACGGATGCATTTCTAAATGTCAGAATATTTTTATCAATTGTAAAATACCAAAATAAAAGTTGTTAAAAATTTATGGCTTAGTATAGAAAATGCTTTAACTTTCAATATACTCAATATTTTTGACAAATATACCTAAGTATAAAACCAACATAACACGTATGACATATGTCATTCTAATCTGGTATGATTTTAACTGAAGTCTTATAGACAGTTTCGTATATTTGAAAGAAAGATATATTAAAAACAACGTTAACAGGCACTGAAGCTACGGAGTAACGCATCTTTTTACACAAAATTGATTCAAATCTTAATCCATGTCCCCTTACTTTATCAATATAAAAAGCCGGACTTTATGTAAATTCATAGAATTTAGTTCAGGCAGAAAGGACTTCGATTATGTGTGAAGAAAGTTTAAAATACAACAAACAGTATAACTCCAGCGGTACAGACAAATTAAGAAAAGAGATATTTGATGGTTGAAAACACACGGACTAATTTCAACCACACATACAATTTTTTTTTTTAAATAGGCTTAGTTTTGTAAGTAAGGATATGTAGGCAAGGGTATATTAAGTCGATTTTATTATAAAAATAAGGAAAAAATATTGATTAAAATATAAATATAAATTAGTAATTCATAATATAAATGTAATAAATATATCATAAAAAGTTTTTTTAATGCTGACTAACGCCAAATTATAAGTTTTGCAATAAAATTTTGCAATTTAAAACTAAAGGATGTCAAGATTCTCTTATTATCTTTTTTTGTATGTCTAGATTTTTTTAACGGATCAGTGAAATAAGGCCCTGCGAATTAAAGCCCCGACTTTTATTTCTCATATATTGCGGTTTTATATCTTAATTACATTTGAGAAGTAAAATCCCATTTTGATTTAACTTTTCACATTTTGTAAAATAAATTCCCGGGTTGTTATTTCTCCTTTAATTAAACTTTTGACCTTCTATGAAATAAAGCCCTTAGATGTTAACTCCCACATATAGATAATTTGCAAAAACATAATAGATATTTTCCTTCATCCCAGAATTTTAAATCTTAAAAATGTCTTCTATTTCATAATTTCACCTACAAATTCATAAATTATCTGGAAAAGGATATACCATGATTTCCAAGGCAATTCAAAAATTCTTCCTAATTTAAAACTTTTCTTATACTTCCTCTTAAATGTGAAATAATACTACTTATTGAGAATTAAGTGTTATTTTTCTTTTCTTTTAATTTAATCTTTGAAATCGACTTCTTGAGAAATAATACCTCGGGAAATAACACCACTTTCTCAAAATCGCAGGTGAAACTAAAATAGAAATAACACTGCGTGGTTTAATTTCTCATTTAATATGAAATAACACCCCGAGGTCTTATTTCTTATTTACCAATTAGAATTAATCTACCGAGGGCTTTTCTTCGCAGGACCCTTTTTCATTTCTCCTTTTCTAAAACTTTTCAAAATCTTTTTTTTTCATTTTTTATAACAAGAAAATTATTTTGTATTTTATTCTAATCCTAAAAGTAGGCAATAAAGTATATTATCAAGGTTTTTCTTGCTTCCATGTTCTTCTACAAAAAACTTTTTTTTTTTTTTATTGTGCCATCAAAAATATTATTAAAAAATGTCATTCATTTTTTGATTGATTCAATAAAACCATTTTGTCTTTTATTTTTTTAAATGAAAACTTTTGATATGTATTGACTTGAAATATGCTTGAAGTTTAACCCTTTAAAATTATTTACATATATATATATATATATAAATTCGCAATTTCATTTTTAATATGACTATAAATAGTTTTTATACAATTTTTTTTAAGTTTTTTTATTTTTAAACCTTGATATAATCGATGATCGTCTTAGTTAAAAATTAATAGTGCATATCAATTTACATGATTAGTTTTGTAGTTATTAATTTATTTATTACATGTAAAAACTTTTATCAAAAAAAAAATATTCAAATTTAGATAGTTTTTTATATAATAAAAAACAAAACTTAAGACAAATAAGTGTTCTTTTAATTTAAATATTTTTTAACACTTTAAATTCCATAAATTTTTACTTGAAAATTTACCAAAGTATTGAATAGATATATAAATTATGAGAAGATATGGGAAACTTATATTAATATTTAATTCAAAACAAAAAAAAACTTTAACAAGTTTAATTTGTTCCAACAAGGGGTTGACAGATTTTAAGGATTTTCAAAATTATTCAAAAAAAAGGGTTTAACTGAGGTAACTGAGGTAACCCCAAACAGTCAATTAAAATGTCAAAAAATTAAAAATTAATTTTGACATTTTCTCTTTTTTCTTAAATAGTATTTTAAAATTTTTTATACCCGTATGACTATATAGTCAAAGGGTATAATAAATTTGCCATTACGTTTGTGACGCAGAGAAGGAGGTGGGGTAGATATAGACTCAAGTGTATGGATCGGATCAGAATCGAAAAATAAATCGATTTAGCTATGTATGTCCGTCCGTCCGTCTGTCCGCCCGTCCGCACGATAACTCAAAAACTAAAGGAGCTAGGATCTTGAAATTTTCGTTTTTTTGCAATAGCCGTCATCGCTATTTAAATCCAGCCATTTTGGTCCATGAGTTCGGGTAGCTGCCATACAACGCCTTCTTTTATATGAGCATTACACTACACCTAATAAAGCTTTATGTTTGAAATTTTGCCTAAAGTAATTAACCAGATGATATAATGTATATGTTACGGTCATACGGGTATCCCAGAGTTGACACAGTCTACTCTACTACACTCTTCCTTGTTTTTTGTTTATTTTTTAATTAATATAAATATTTAATATTATATACTTAACATTAAATTATATACTAAACATTTAAATAAATTATTAATTCGCAAAATTTATAATTTATACAAATTTTTATTTTTAGGTACCATATGCCCAGGGATGTAGTGTTTATATATCAACATTTACATTGACAGCGATTGCTATTGATCGTTTTTTTGTCATAATTTATCCATTCCATCCGAGAATGAAAATAAGTAGCTGTGTGTCAATTATTATTATTATATGGATATTGGCATTAGTTTTAACATTACCATTTGGTTTATTTCGACATGTATATGTAGATACAGATATAGCAACTGATGTAAATACAACATATTGTGAAGAATCATGGCCAACTGAACATATTCGTAAAGTATTTGGTTCAATAACATCAGCATTACAATTTGTATTACCATTTTTAATAATATCATTTTGTTATATTGCTGTATCAGTGCAATTGGCGGGACGTGCTAGAGCAAAACCTGGTTCAAAAACATCCAGACGTGAAGAAGTTGATCGTGATAGAAAACGTCGTACTAATCGTATGTTAATTGCAATGGTTGCAATATTTGGTTTCTCATGGTTACCAATAAATGTTGTCAATATATTGAATGATTTTTATGCAAAAACCGATGATTGGAAATATTATAATTTAATATTTTTTATTGCACATAGTATTGCAATGTCATCAACATGTTATAATCCATTTTTATATGCATGGTTAAATGAAAATTTTCGTAAAGAATTTAAAGTTGTATTGCCATGTTTTAATCCATCAAGAGGTTTAACAACGAATACAGAATCAAAACAACGATGGAAAAGAGAACATACAATTAATTGCCAAGGTGAACCTCATCAAGAATCCTTACTAACATCCAGAGTATCTGTTAGTCAATTATCAATGAAAGATATTAGTCAAGGATGTCCAACAAAAAGTTCATCATTACAACAAACAATTTTTGTATCACCGGACACAATACCATCGAATATTAAAAAAACCCAATTTACAGAAACAACAATTTTACCGAGCGGTGTTATTGAAACTAATTTTGAAAATAAAAATAGTATGTAAGATTAGAAGAAAAAAAACAAAAATTAAAAATGACAAAAAAAAAATATATAAATAATTATTTTTTTAATTTTTTATAATTTATAAAAAAAAAACAAAACAAGAAAAATTTAATTTAATACAAAGCTTTTCAAAAAAAAAAAAAAATACATAAAAAAAAGAAATTTATTAAAAAAAAAATGTAGAAAAGCCAAAATAAATTATTTAGAAATTATGTAATTAATAAAAATAGTACTTGTAGATAGGTAGATTGTTAATTTTTTAAAAAACAAAAAATAAAGTTTAGTAATTAAAATGTACTTTGGTATATTAAAAAATTTAAAAAAAAAAAATATTAAAAAAAAAAAGACAAAAATTAGAAAATAAAAAAAATAATTGTGAATTGTAAAAAAAAAAAAAAGCAAAAAGAATATTATGATTTCCGTTTAATTATTTTCCACAAATTTTAGAATATTTGATAGCCTATCTGCAATGAACGCTCTCGTTACGCTCTCTGCACGTAGCTATCTGTCAAACTAAGTTAAATGTATTGAATTGTATGAAAGTGTTTACAATAGACGCAGCCATTACGCAGTCATTATTAAAGTTGTTTAACTTTTAATTTTTTTTAGCTTTTTCTACAAATAATTGAACTTAAAAGTCAAATAATTGAACTTTGAAAAATATTTTATATTGGAAAATAAAAAAATATATTGTGAGAATAACAAATTAATAAAATTATTAATTTTTTTTTTCTATCTAGGGTTAAATAATATCAAACCATTATTCATAATACCTATACAATAGATTTTAAACTATTGAGTATTTTTTAATTCATGAAATTTGTAACAAAACAATGTCAAAAAACGCTGTCATATAGATTTCATTGTGGACAATCCTTGGTTTACTACATAATGAGAGCGAAACGAGAGCGTCATTGTAGATAGGCTATTATAATATTTTTAATTAAACATTGAATATCTTTTGACTTATTTTTCCTTGTTTATTTTTTTAAAAATTTAGATTGCAAATCAGACTAACTCTATTTATGATTTTGTCAATTTATTAAATTATTTTCAGATCCCTAAAAAGAGCCACACAAATCTTTTTCTTATCATATATAATAAGAAAATACATGGTTGAAATGCCTTTACCTCTATAAAATATTTTTAAAAAATTAAAAAAATAACTAGACTGAGTAGCATAGTGTTAGAGTGTCCTAGTTTGAATCCCAATCAAAATGAACAATTTTTGATCAGGTTTTTAACTTAACTCAGCTACATTTCGTCATTGGAATTCAAATTAATGGCATAATCAATAATTATTTGAACATATATCTTTAATTAAAAAATTTATTTGAATAATATAAATCGTAGATACAGCAATATCTTAAAATTAAATCAGAAATTTATTACAATAAAAAACAAATACCATTGAATGTATTTAAAATCAAAGACATTTCTACAAATTATATGGTATCTAATGTTTAAAATGTATGTAGGTTTCATTAAAATCAATTCTATAATAATATTAAAAGCCCACCATGAACTTAAACAAGTTCAATTTTTATTTATTTAAAATATTCTATAGATATTTGGATTTTATATCTATACTATTTATTTTCCCAAGTATCATTTTAATCTGCTGTGACTATTCCATAAGATTATAAAACATACGCATCATGTATATATTTTTCAAAATTTTTAAACATTTATAATCTGGTAAAAATGATATTTTCCTAAAATTTATTTTAAATTTCATGACGTTAGCCTAAATAGAAAATATTTCAAATATCAAAACGGTCAGGTTAAATAACTTCATATTTTTTTAAATTTTTTTTAAAAGGAAATTTTCTTTAGAACTATTTTTAAAACTTTTTAAGATTAGCTTTAATTTCATCAAGATATATAATCATTAAGGACGCTAAACTAAATATTCATTTAGTTAGTGTCATCAATCAACTTTAATTATAAATTAAATTTTATTAATTTTCGTATGAAATTATAAACTTCTTCCAGATATGAAAATGTTAGTAATTTTAAATAAATATCAATTGAAACTCAAATTTTATGCCCTTAAAACTATTTGGTGAAATCCATACAATTGTATTTTTATTTTATTACGTTTTATTTCACTAGGATATAGGGATTACTTTTATAAAGCTGTATTAATTACTTCATTTTTCCCAGGACCTAATAGTTATCTTCTTATTTATTTATTTATTATAAAATGGGCTAAGTTTTAATGGAAAACAATGGTTAGTTAAAAATATTTGGTTACAAAGAAGATATTAAATAAAATTGGTTTATTTCTATTAAAAGCAGTAGGAACTGTAAAGAACTGTATAAATCCAACCTTCTTTTAGTTGTAGGTCAAACCTATAACGCCTACCGCATCTAGACTAATGTTTATTCCCTTAATGATAATCCTAAAATTTTTCTACTAATTGTAATTCAGGAGGCAATGCCTTTTATTTTGATTAGTTTAACAGAAAAATAATGGGTTCAAACCCGATAGGGTTAATAAAAGTTTCTTCTTAACAAATATTCCAACTAAGCAACTAAATGTTATATAAAAATAAAAAATATTTGTCATAGTTAAATACTAGCGTCGAGCCTATAATGGTCTTGGTAGCCGTCAATAAATGCATAATATTAATTCATAATCTCTTTTTCATATGTCATTCAGTCAATAATGCAATCCTAGTTTTTTTTATTCCTTTTCCACTCCTTTAAGGAGTGTAGGGCATTCACCAAGTCTATTTAGACTGAGCTTCAGTTTCTAAAATCGTTATATTCACTAAGCCGTTAATTTCATGGCTATAGCTATTGTAGAAGATTATAAATAAACAAATGTTAATTTTGTGCGCCATCTATTATCTTACACAAGAGTTATTTACATATTTATATTAAATATAATTTTATATTACGATATTAACTATTACGATATAATTATACAATTTTACGATATTTTTTTTATTAGATATGATCTGACCGGAGTTTGAACCCAAGACTTTCCAGATGAAAGACGGCATTTTTACAAATACGTCATTGGTTAAATAAAGTAGTCCTATTAAATTTGTAATATTAAGTAATATAAGATTACATATATTAAAAATAAGTAATTGGAATCTAATAATATTCTTAGAAGACCATATTTAATTTCCCAAGATACATAATATAACATAATTCAGAACATAAAAAAACTACAAAAAACAGAACATAAAATTCTAATATGTATTATTATGGAATCAAGAATCAACTAACATTAAATATGAGAAGAACTAATTACCATGGAGCAAACTAAAAGAGTTTTTATTATAAAATTCATAAAAGAAATGAATACCAACATATTTCCCTGCTTTTCTAATTTTGTTCAAATATTAGTTTATGATTAAATTATTATAATGACACTTCCATTATTGTTATGTTGTGGTAATTTTCATCATAAAAATATATTACAACTCACATTGTTTTAATTTATTATGCCTATATTTCATTCATTATTTTATATTCCCTTACAAATTACGTTTCCTTATTACAAATTTTACATATCGAATTCATTAATAAATACTAAAATGTATTATTAAGATGATTGATGATTTATTGATTATGTCGCAAAGTCTAAAAATATAAAGTTAAACTATTTGATATAAAAAAAATAGTCCAACTTTTATTATATCATAAAAACTAGTAAAAAAATGGTGGACTTTTTCTAAAATAAAATACAGGATATAAATAGAAATAATTACACACTATGTGAAAAAGGTTTTTTTTAATAATATTAAGAGAAATATGAAACTATTAGTTCTTGTGAGTTTTTACGAAAATTTCGAACTAGTGGCTGAACAATATAATTACTTCATTATCCACATAATAATTATCTAATATTGATTTTATAGAAAATATTCTTTGAAAATCAAGAAATTTTTCAATATAAATATTAATCTAAACATAATGAGACATAAGCACTACAGTCAAAAAGTGTTGACATATGTACTATTTCAATCAGGACTTTTTCATTTAATTTTGACAATTGACAGTTATATAATGTTTATAAACAATATGAATTATTGCATTTGTAGCATTTGTCATATTTTAGATTATCAATAACTTTTTATGAATTATTGATCGAGTACAAAAACACAGAAGAAGTCTGCAATTCGTAGACGAAATACGTATTTGTGTTTAAAAATAAAAAAATTTGAAATCAAAATTTGGCTTCTAGTTTTTTTTTGAATTATATGTCAATCTGATTACACAGAAAATCGTTTTCTCCTTACTGGAGCATCCTGTGACATATTTCATAGATACTGATAGGTCATATTTGACAATGTTTTATAATTTTGTTAATACCAGAAGCCTTTGTTTTGTTTTCTTTTAACTTTGGTTAAAAAATAATAAAAACTGAAGTTTACTTTTTTTGACTTTCAAAGTGTCAAAATGGTAGTCATTTTAAAATAGAGCGCAGGCAATTATTTTAACAAATTAATTTTCATTTCCTCATAATGTAACGGTTTTTGCTATTTAAATTTTATATTCAAATAAAATCATTGAAATTGCTTTAATTTATTTGACAGCTGTATGACATTTAAACATTAAAACAATTTTTTTTATCACTTGTTTAAAATTAATATATCCAAAATGGTTGGTAACCAACATAAACCAAAATGGTAAGTGTTTTACAATTTAAAAAAGAGTTGCAATTCTTGATCTAAAATATTGGCATTTGCGAAAATCAAAAAATATTCAATTTGTTACAATATTTAATACATATTTAGAACTTTGAGACTTTAGAGATATCCAAAGCTTTAACCTTAACATTCACCTTAATCTTTAGTGAAAACAAGGTCTTGGATCCCGGTGACCAGAATCGCTATCAAAAAGAAGTTTCCTTCCAAGCCAAAGAACTTACAATAAAAAAATCGAAGTACATTTAAAAATTTCCTCAAGAAGTATGTATTATAAATCTCTTAATATTTTTAGCCTACAGTTGATGAGACTTGGTTAACTTGTCTAAAATATTTCGAAATTTTTAAAAATCTCCTTATGACTAACGCATAGAATTCCCGATATTTATTTCAATATAAATACATACTTCTAAATTTTCACTCCCATTTAAGGACATTATTGAAAAATTTTTTTAACTCGATAATTTAAAATTTGAACTTAACGACTGTCAAATTTTAAAAATTTAAAAAAAAAGTCGTTAATAATCGTTTTTTTCAACAATTTATTGTATTCAAAATTCAAATTGTGAATACAATAAAATTTAACAGTAAATTGGACAAAAAAAAAAATAACAAAAAAAATTTTTTTGACATGTGCATTTCTGTAAGTTTTCAATAATTAAAAAACCTATTATACAATAGATGTCGCCTTACATAATAAAATATGATATTAATTGTTTTTTTTACAGACTTTTTTTTGCTAACCTTTTACAGACATAATGAAAAAACTTTTAAGGATGCAATTTATTTTTACACAGAAAATTCCACCTTGTACTTGTACAATTAATTGAAAATCGCTTGGAAAAATTTTGCAAATTTATTATTAATATTTAATCTTATCAGTATAAATAAATTTAAAATATTTTATATCCATATGGTTGGAAAATAAAATTCAACAGAACGGTACTCTTAAACAAATTGACGTTTTTTGTTTTGTTAAATACATATATGCAAAAATTAAATTACATTGGGCGTAAAATATTTAAAGATAAGAAAAATAATATTTTGTTACCCTTGTTTTATTATAGAATAGATACTAATGAATTTAATTTTTACGGTAGTAATTTTTTTTAAAACATCAGTTAAACAAATGTTTATTTAATGTTAAAAGGTTATTATCTACTAATTGAAATTTTAGATAAGTTATTGAATATTATAAGTGGAACAATTTAAATATAATATATGATAACAAAGAATATAAAAGAATTAGCGCCATTCATTCGACTTTTAAGGGGTTTCATTCATCAAATATTACAAAAAAAAAGTTAAAGATAAAATATATTCTTGATTAAGTATGAACATTAATAATTTACATTAATGTTAATTTGGCTTACGTAATACGTCAAAGTATTTGACATAATATTCCAAATGTTTTTTATTTTATCAATATTAAATATACATAGATTTTATATGGTAAACTTTAATTAAAATACGAAAAATTTCTTGAAATTAATAAAAAAGGTTTCAGACGATTAAAAATACTGAAAATACTCTAATTAATCAAATTTTTCAAAATACAATCAAATCCGAAAACTAAATTTTTTAATATTTAAAAATCGCATTGAATAAAGATGTAAATATATCCAATATATATATATATTTTTGATTTGTTAACTAAAATTAGTTTATTTTAACTTCGTTTATGTTATAATTTGTTAAACATTACCAAATATTACTTTTTAACTTATGTTCTAAGGTTTATTGAAATTGGTAAATAAACCTTATTAAACTTTGAACCTTCTTCTATAAGGTGGTACTAATATATCTATTGATTTTCATCATTTAGTACCTTTAATTGAAAAGCTGTTGAAAGGTTGACAATTTTTAGTTTTTTTAATATTTTTTTTAAAATAATATAGGAGTCATTTTTATATTCGCCTTTGCTATTAAAAATTTTCAAGGTTCAAGTAGCTATCATATAACTGCTTTTTTGAGCATAACCTAATATCTAACCAATCTGACCATCTGAAGTTTTGTCAAAAATAGTTAAGTTTAATAGTCAACATATGCAAAAAATATTGTCGGTCTAGGTAGTGCAAAAGGTTCGAATAGCAGTCAGATATCCTAGGGTTGATGCAGTCTACTCTTTTTTCTTTTTCGTTTTATTTTATTTTTTAAAGAAACGGGATCACCGAATTGACTTATACAGTTTTTTTTTTTTTAAGCGCTAACTGTTCAACTTTTAAGCTAATATGCCTGTCTATACCATAAGTAGATGTTGAAACAGGGGGTCATATTATATTCGTGTTATTAGAATTGGTCTTATGAAATTCCACACACAATTTGAACATGTGATAGTATACTAGGCCTTATAACATGTAGAAACGTCTTAGATTTTCAATAGTTATAATTCTATTTTTTTTTTGTTTATATTGTAATATTTTTTATTTGAGTTATATGGTATTCTGTATCTGTGAGTTATCTCACAATTAAATTACTTATTTATATTTTGCATTTGTTTATATTGTTATATTAATGTATTTTTTATTAAAGATATGTAATTATTAATTATTGATTATGTCATTAATTTGAACCAAATGGCGAATGGTAGTTGAGTCGAGTCGAAAACTAGAAAACTTTTTTCACTTCCACTAGGACTTGAACCAGCACCTTTCGCATGAAAGGTCGACACTCAACCACCCACCCAGCCGTTGACTTTGCTGAATATCAACTTTTACTTGAAGCACCCCTTCAATGAATATTATCAATTATAATGAATTTGTCAACGCCCTGATAATTAAAAAATTTTTATCTGTGAGTTATAAGTAAAAACTTAGTATATACAAGATTTTTTTAATATAGACCTGTTAAAATAAATCAAGCCTATAATCTTTATGCCTCAATTAATAATTTATTTAAAGTTTCATAAGTCCCATGTCCTATTCTGTATTTTTGATAATGATATTATTAAGTATAAGTATCTAATTTAATTCATGGTATCATCTTTAAACCTTCTATTTTCTCTTTCTCTTTAAATATAACCAAAAATTTTATTTCCAACTTAATAAATGTAAAAACTATTTAAATTTTCAATTATAATTCGTTTTCACACATGAAAGTTCCCAAAAACCACTTATACTATTTTTTAAATATTATATATTTAATATAGTCTTTAATTTTAACAATTTATGTTCTTCATATTCAATTTACATATTAATTTCATATATGGTTTCTATATAATATTTAAATAATCTATTAAATCTTATGTTATATGTTATAGTGTTGGTTATTCGTATTTAATGTACCTTCTTTTACGTATTTAGAATATAAATGACCTATTTATTTGATCATTACATATTACACAGTACACATATTGTTTTTCTTCCATAGTTATAATGATTTTAATGAACTTAAAAAATTTTCTCTATATTCTTTTCCATTTTCTTTTTTTTTTTAATATATGATTCATTATCACTTTTGATATTTGCTTTTAACACATTTTCCAAATACGATTTTTACATTTTACCACGTCATAATAATTCTATTAGAATTATAATTTAATTTCATTACCACAAAAAGAAAATAGTTTTTTCTGGTTTTTTTTTTAACTAAAACATTGTAATGGATGTAACGATATGTGAATTATATAATGAATTTAAAAATAATATTCTTTGTATAATTTAATTTAATTGTTTTTTTTTTTTATATTTTCAAGAAAAAACAATAAAATTAAAATCAAAGAATTTATGATACATGTACATATGTAATAGTTTGTAGGTCATAGAAGGATGTTCATTTCCGTCTTATTTTAAGATATTTTTGGTCCAAAGAAGCCATACAACAATCTGTCTATATAGTAAAATTGACTTCCAAAATGGATGATTTCCAAAAAAAAAATTTTAATGTTATTTTTAGATTTTAATGTTCTGACCTGATTTTATATTTACATTTGTAATGCTGAAAATTATGCTCATGGCTACTGTCTATAAATATGTGTATTAATAATTATTGATTTTAATTAATTAAAAAAAAATCTTGAATTGTGAATCAATTTTCTAGGATAAAATTTAACAAATAACAGACTTTGAACTGACTTTTGCATATAGTATAAAATTTAAAATGTAGTGCAAGAGAATTCAATAATTTTCACAGTTAATTTTATGAAAGTGGTTTTTTGAAATTCGATCTGGAGTTTATTTTGAAATATGATTCCTTAGAATATTGCTACTTCAGCCTTAAGTATTTAAATGTCTTTATGTTTCTTAATTTATTACTTTACAATTTACATTAGTGTCCTGAAATAGTTGGTTTTATTTTACCCGACTTTATTAAGTCCGAGCTGAAGGGAATTAAATTTTCCAAATAAATAATTTTTAACCAATCGAAATCGATTCTTAATCGACATTCATAACCAAAATTGAGAGGAAATTTCAATACAATTTTAATTTTTATTTAATTTTTTCGAAAGGTTCTGCGCTTAGATAAAAAAAATTTTGGTGATGATTCAATGCATACTTTTCTTCTTTTGCCCCGTATACTTTGTAAAAGTAATTAACAAGACTAAAGTAATCATAGTAAGTACCTATACTGGCACAATTCATGATTGTAAAAACTGATTTTAAAATGTCTCGTACGTCATTTTGTGAAACGTCATGAACATTTTTTATGCTTACTTTTCTTCTTTCACCGCGTTTACTTTGTAAAAGTAATTAAAAAGACCAAAGTAATCAAAGTAAGTACCAATACTGTCACAATTCATATTTGCAAAAGCCTGTTTTGAAATGTCTCGTACGTCATTTTGTGATTTGTCATAAACATTTTTTTATTTGTTTTGGAGAAGTAATCAAATTTTTTTTAATATTTAATAACTTTAATATGCAGGCAATTATTTTAAGAAGCAGAAGTCGGACCAACGTAATATAAAAAAACTAAACTTACTTAACTTAAAAAACTAACTTTCTGACATTTTAAATCAAATTATTTAAATAAAAATTCGTCAAACGAATACTTTGATTACTATGGATAAGCACTTTGTTCATTTCGTATACAGTATGAATATGAGTAAAAGGTACTCATACTGCCAAAGTACTGGTATTTACAGCACTGGGGTATAAAGTATCAAGTAAAATAATTATTGAACCTTTTTTACCATATATGAATTTACCTTAAGTGTTTACTGACAATAAAATCGATTCGCAAAACATTTTAGGTATTGGATTTTTTTTATTAATTTATTTATTTGTAGTACCAGACAATAGTAAATATTGCCTGATAATATTAATCCTTTGCTGATTTGACATTTGGACTTATTATTAAATTATTGTAATATACACTATATTTTTTTTTATTAGATATGATCCGACCAGGATTTCAACACGAGACTTTTCAATTGAAAAGCCGCCACTTTACCACTGATCTATCGGTCAAATAAATATTGGCTTTTTACCTTCTAAAAAAATATGAAAATGATATGGTCTTATTTCTTTCATCTTATTTCTGACATATTTTCATGTTATATTTAAATTGTGCTTAAGCATAAAACAATGATTGTAATCTCTATAGTAAACTAAAATACCTTTTTCAAACTTATATAAAATTTAATTTAGTTTAGTAACATTTTTATTTACTTTAAGTTATAAATTATTTTAATAAGGAAAACTTAATTTAAATACTTTTATTTTTATCCATTCATATATATAAAATTACTATTATTAAATATAAGGTCATTTTTCATTCTGAAATAACGTTATTAATCAGAATCTCAGGATTTTTTCATTTCCTGGCAATGAATAACTAAGTATTGACACACTCAACGAAGTTGGGATTTAAAATTGATTTTAATTTAAATTTGTTTTTTTATTTTTTCATATTCTTGAAGATTGTTGGTTCTCTTGACTTGTCTTTCTTCATTTTTTAATCTTTTTGACGCAAATATTTACATTTTCATTTATTTTTATTCACTTTTTTTTTTATTTAACTATTATGTTTTTGTTTTTTTTTAATTCTACATTTTAAATATTTCCTTATATATACATAAATATAAATTTAAATAACTTTTATAATATAACTTAATATATATAACTTCTAATAAAAAATTTTTAATTAAAAGGTAACCTTTTTAATTGAAAAATTATGATTATTTTTACCAGGAAATGCATTTGTCGGTCTGTCACATATTTGTTCTAAAAAAATTTTCAAACTTGGTATAAAGCTGAGTTTTATTAGACTTAAAATACAACAATAATCAAAGTGAATATTTTGATATTAAAATTACTGCATGATTGTAAGTATTTGTAACCTCCAAAAGCTTTATCTTATAAATGAATTATGCCTAAAACTTTCTTTCAGTTTAAAGTAAAACGTTACATTTAAAAAACCTTGATACTAAAATGGTTGTTAACTATGGTTATAATATATATTTTTCACTTTAAGTGAAATCATTTGTATTTTAAGTGAAAAAAACTTAACTAAAAATGAAAGAATTTTACTTTAAAAAATCTCATTTTATTATATACTTTTATATTAACTTGCCTGTGTCTATGGGTTTATTTTTCATTATGTCAATTAGTGATACATTAATATTAGAAATCTGATCATAAATTCAATTAAACTTAAAATTTCCTCACTTATAAATAAAAATTATATTCACTTAAAGTTAAAATATCTTCACTAAAAGTTTTGAAGTTAAAAAAGCATAATTTGGGAAGATAATTTAATCATTTACGTAAGACTAAAGAATAAATATTCAAAATTTATGTTAAAAAACCTTACTAAGAAATTATAATACAGATATATTTTAGTACTACTGCAATGAATAGTAGATTTGACCAAAGGTGCAGGGATTAAAAGGTGAACCTTTGAAGTAAAACCTCTTAAATTAAAACCTCAGTTAGTTCATATACACATAAAAATTGTATAAATATGTCGTAATATAATATAAGATTACATAAAATAATATATAATTAACTCTTGTGTAAGATAATAGATGGCGTACAAGATTTAACATTCTTATACAATAACTATACAGCCGAGTAATGAAAGGCTTATTAAAAATAATAATTAATTGAGTTAAGGCTTAATCTAATTGACTTGGTTAATACTTTATATAATTTACAGTACCACCGAAAATCCCCTATTCTGAAAATTTAATTCAAATATAATAATTCACTTTATGCTCATTTTTCAAAATATATACTCTGAAATAAAATACATATAATTAATATTTCATTTTTTATCTGCCCAACAATTATCCTGCAATAAATTTAATAACAAATAGCTTTTAAAAAAATTATAGCTTTGACACAGGAAATGGTTACAAAAAATTCATAATAAAAATGTCATAAATGTCATAAATTTTTAAATGTCAAACAAAGTCTTAAACAGGTTGAAAACGCAATGAAAAATATTTAACTGTAAAATTATTACTTTGATTTACGTATAAGATAAAAGTATTGAACATCTGAAATAATTTCATTTGCAACGAATTTTGAATTTTTATTTTCATTTTGCAATACATACATACATACACACATACACAAAAACAAGGGAAAATCTCTACAATTGAATAAAAAACACGAAAATAATTTGTTAGACTTTTATTTAAAATGCTTTCAATTGTTTTTTTTCTGTTTTTGTATTTTTTTTATTTTTTTTTTTTGTTTTTTGTTTTTTTGTTTTTTTTTTTTTTTATTGTGATAAAGTACTCTTGTTCAAGTATTGTAATATAGTCGTAGGTTCAGGATTTCAATATTCTTCTGTTGGGTTTTTATTTTCATCTCCTTCAAAAGTTCTTATTTTATTTTTGTACTTTGGTTTTTCTTATTTTTTTTTATTAATTCAATTTACTCTTATTTTCTTAAAATATATTGACGTTTTTTTTGTGCGTTTTTTAACGCATTTGTTTTTTTTTTTTGTTTATGTGTTTATCGCTATATTTTAGCATGTTATTATTCCCCAAAAAAACAAAATTTATCTTCAATTTGGTGGTAAATACGGATAATATTATGACAATAATAAAAACATCTGAAGAAGAAGAACAAGAAGGAAAAAAAAATTACCAAATGTATTGATAAAAAAATTGAGTTTAAATGCCTATAAACAGTCTTAACAATGTTGTAGATTTTATGTTGATTATATAATGTATAAATATGTTGATTGTATATGTGTTTTATTTTAAAATTGATTTTTTTTTTAACAATGATATGAATAAAACGGTTTGAATTATTTTGAAAAAAAAAAAATTTTGGTGAATGGTTTAATTTTTAGGTGAATTATAAGTAAATATATATTGATTTTTTTGTTTTTTTTATTTTTTAATTTTGTTTTATTTTTAAAAAATTTTTAATACGTTTTTTTGGGAAGATTTGAATAATGATGTCATTTAAAAGGTATTTAGTTGGAGATTATTGGTATAATTTTTATAGGATATTTAGGAGTAGGTATTTGTCGGTTTTAATTAATTTGTCGGTCGGTGTTTTTTAGTTTATTGAGTATTAAAATTTTTGTTTAATCTTGAGGTGATGACTTAATAGTCGCTTTACTTATAGCGTTTCTTCCAGCGTCATTTCTAGCGTTGCATTTTAAGCAAAAGAAAAACCAAATGTTAGTGTCGCTATTATTTATAAATAAAATAATAATAAGATTTTTAATATTGAAAATTAATTTTAAAAAAAAAAAGCGTCTCTTTTACTCAGATCACGATCTAGTGTCGCTTTTCTATTTGGTCAAGTTTCATTTCAATCAATGTATTCTACTTGAACGTCAAAGCGACGCTAGAAGCAACTTGAGTTTTGGTCATTGCCATGTTAAGATTGATATTATGTAGGTCCTTTGTAATAATTTTCGTAATTTTAATTTTTAAATAAAAATTTATTTAAAATAACACTAGCAATTAAGGCTGTAAAGTTGAATTCAATTGGTGTTATAATTTTTGATCAAAATTTGGGGAATATATGATTCAGAATAAAATAGTTATCAAAAGAATTGAAGTTTTAAAATATATTCAAAAAGTAAACAAATTAAACGTAGCTGAAAGTTAAGAAATCTACAAAATCTACGACTTTATTATAAGTTAATGACTATTTTTAGTACAGCTATCAAATTTTAACGTTAAACACCAAAATTTGTGTTAGTATTAATACTAAAATAAAAAAAATTGTTACTTGGGATACGTTATCTAACCAACAATTATGTCTTTTTATTAATTTTTCTTTATATATAGAAAGAGTATGTCGCATTTTAAATGTTTTTCATTGAATTGTTTATTTTTATTTTTAAAACCGTGGTTTGTTTATAAAAACAAAAACCGCGCTACCGCAGTCCTGCGAAACACTTTTCTTTGGCGTAAAATCGGAAAAAAAATATGTTGCATACTTTTAGGTGACGTATTTTAAAACCTTATCACAATAAAACAAAAGAATTAATTTTACTATTGTGTAACAATATAATAATTTTATAAAATAATGCATTATCTATATAATATTTGTAGTTTGTAGTTAATTCAGTAAAACTTTTAAATTTTCCAAGAATAAATGTTCCATTCACTGTTTATGCTAATTTGTTAGTTAGCACTTTTACTGTTTTTTTTTTGAAAATAAACTTATTTGCTTCAATTGATTTTAAAAAAGTTTTTCAAAACTTTAAAGAATCTTTTAACACTGGTTTTTTGCATTTACACTAATTTTTCAAATAAAAATCTTACATAAATGTTTTACTATTGACGTCTGGTATATAGATTATTGGTTTATAGATTTGACTATTACATTAAATTTTTTCTTTAAAAATTGAATATGATTTTACAAAGGAAAAATTGAAATCTATATAAAATTATAAAAGAAAAAAAGTTAAAACCAATTATTCTAAAAACTTTTATAAAGAAAAAAATTTTTAAGTTTGTACTAAACTATTGTAAAACTTTGATATTCATTGATCTTTAAAGTTTTATTCTTTTAGTTAAAGTGTTTTATTTTAATAACATTACGAAATTTTTATTTGTAAATTTTAAATATACTAAAATAATTTGAAATTTTTTAATTTACAGATTGATTTCCATGTTTTAAAATTGTCACCTAAAAGTATGCAATACTTTTTTAATATGGTATTTAGCAATTAAAAATTTATTAAGAGGCCTCAGTTGCTCAGTGCCTGACATATAAAGAAGGCGGCTTTTGAAACTCGTACAGATTGTAGGTTTTTTTTTCGAATAAAATAACTGTACAAAGTAAAGATCAAATATAATAATAGTATAATATAATTAAATAAATATAATAAATAGTATTGATAATCTAATAATAGTATCCAAACCTATAATATGGTCAGTAACCAATTGTTTTAAAAGCACAAATGCATTATAATTTATGAAATTAAGAAATAATATTTTTGGTAATATTAATAAATAAATAAACGATAATTTTGGTAAGGTAAAATTTGGTATGTTTTTGTATTATACAATAAGATTGTATCTTAAGTTTTTTTTTCGGTACTTCCTGTAAGAAAGGAAACTTAATTCTTAAAACCAATTTTATTTGAAAAAATTATTTTTTTACCTAATTACTAAATATTGTAGTTTTTAAAAGTTAAATTATCTCTTAATTGTTTTAAAATTTTCAGTATTTATAAAATTTGGAAAATACATTGTAAAAATATTAGCATTAAGCTGGCAACACTGGTCATTAGTGTCAGACGTGTTTAAATTACAAAAATAAAAAAAATAAAAATATTTACAATGAACTGTATGACCAGTGATGAAGAAGATATGAGTGTTATTGTGATAATTTTGTTGGGCCCACATAAAATGTTTGATGTTTGAAAAGATTTAAATAAGGATAAAATGTCAGAATAAATTAACTACACAAAAAACAGGTTCTAAAAATAGCAGAATTAACTTCTAAAATCAATAATTCTAAAATTTGATTAATTCGATAAAGTTATATAAAATCCGAAAGACTTTGTTAATTTTATTAATTACAAATATGAGAAGGTTAAAAATAAATTATCGAAAGCTATAAATGAAAATAATTTGATTAAAAAGGAGAATCTCTAATAAACTTATCAGCATAAACAAAACTACTGACAATAGCAAACAACGTGGTAAAAACGTGAATGTCAAAAAGTCAGATGTGGGAACATTTTAAATCAGACGATCAAATTATATTAAAACAATTTGATGCAGTAAATAATATTAAAGTTAAATTCAAAAATAATGGTATTGTTTATTATTAATATTATTATTATTATTATTATTATTATTATTATTATTATTATAATTAAAAACGAAGCTTAATACATTTACAAATCCCGAATATATTTTTTAAGTCCGGCCACTTTAAAAAAGAATATTTAATTTAAAAAAATAATTATAAAAGTCTTTTAAAATTTTAAAATAAAAATCAAAAGTTTTTATTTTAATTTAAAGAAAAGTTTTTAACTAAATTTCACTTAAGAATTATTTTTTTTTTAATTTATAGGGATGAAATTTTTTTGGCAGGAATTTCTAATTTCTGTCATTTTTAAAATAAAAAGTTTCAGATTTTTATTTTTATTTATTATATTTATTATTAATTATATTATTTTCTTACATATATGCGTGCTTAATCTCAAACAAATCCAATATATCAAAGTTTTAATTTTATTTATTTTAAAAAAAATAGTAAATATATCAAAAAAAAGATATCCATCACGTTTTTAAACAAATTTAAAAACTTTTTTATATTATCTTTGATCTTTTTTGACACATTATTAAAGACAATATTTTTATCCTAAAACAAAAGTATCTTTAATTCAATTAGAAAATTTTTTTTTTAAATAAAACATGTTTTATAAAATAAATATTGAACAATATATTATTAAACATATATGTACAATATAATATAAATAATCTTGAAAAACTAAATAATAAATATATAAAAAGTTACATATGTGTACTAGGAAAAAATAAAATAAATAAATATATACCTATTTGTACAGAACAACGATTATTTAGAATAAAATTAATAAACAAAATAAAACGAAAAACTATTCAAAATACACACACATACTTACACATTTTAATATTTAAAAAAATCCTTCAGATAATTAACTAAACTCAGCGATTTTTCACGATATACAAATTATACCATTAATACAAAATCTCGCAAAATTTTTGGAATATGTATGTATATATGAAACAATATACAAATGAATGTGAATAACAAAAGCAAAGAATTTTTATTAATGAAACAAAAACATAAGTTGAAATAATACAACTAATATAGATGGGGTTAATATAAAAAGAAAATATTGTGTAAGTGGTACTTCACATAAGATTTTTAGTTTATTTGGAAAACCCAAAGATTACCCAAAATTTGTACGAAGTTATTTGGTTTATTACGCGTTTATGTGTATAATAAAACTAAAACGTGGAAAAGAGTAGAGTAGACTGTGTTAACTCTAGGATATTCGCATGAACATAATATATGATCATAATATCATCCGGTTTAGGGTATTCATTATAATTACTAGAGTATTATAAATAAACACATATCGCACATACTAGAAGTAGAATATGATGTAGCGACTTCGTTCATTTTATACAATAACACGATACTGTCATTTACACCTATTAAATTTGGCACATGCAATACTTTACTCTTTTTACTGCGAAATTTCTGATTAACAACTAAATTAGACATAAAAAGTTCGAACAACCTATTGCCTTAAATGAATACAATTTTATGTAGATGTTACCTATAAAACTAAACTACTTTTTACAAAATTTCAAATATCCATCTTTAAATATTTAAAATCCCTATAGAAAGGAATTTGTTAAAATTTGAAAATTTAAAGTTTAAAACACTCTTTATCGATTCACATTTGAATTCTGATTTTATCGACACACTTGATTCGACATCTCTCCCATCATCAACGTAATGGCAGATTTAGAATACCTTTAGAGCTGCCACTTTTGCACAAATTCAAACCGTTTTTTTATTGAAGAAATGTTTTTGAGATTTCTGATACTTTATATGAAATATGAGAAGTATATATACAGGAATATTTAATCCCAATGTTTAGATAAATAGTTGCTTCAACATTTAATATTGATTTGTGAATTATTTTTTTTTTTTTGTAATTTTTAATATTATTTAGTATTAAAATAACTTTGGTCAATGATATCATATGTTCTATAATAGCTAAATATTTCCTTAACGTATTAAAGTTTTTATATTATTTTTAACACGTGAGAGCGCTTCAACACTTCAGAGAGTACGTGGGAGCACTTTATATTAATTGTACTTTTAGAAGCTCATTCTAGACAATTTAAAAAATTTATTAAAACTGGAGTTATTTTTAAAAAATTCCTTCCCTAAATGATAGCGTCTTTTTCTTGCCACAGCGACACTGACAGACTAGATGGGTGAATGTTCCGTGGTTTCTATGTCGCCAATCTGGTATTCTGTGGCTGTGAGTTATATTATTCAATTAAATTATTTGTTTATATTGTTTTGTTAATGAATTTTATATTAAAGATATATATTTATTAATTATTGAACCCAATGAATGGTAACTGCATTCATGGCACCCAATGAGTTTAGTTTAACACTAGATTTAAATTTTTAAAGTTGACTGGGATCCGAATCCGAATCTCTCTAATGAAATGTCAGCACTCTAACCACTCAAACCACTGTGTCTTTTATTAAGGTAGGACTTTAGAGGATTGTGGTCTACCATGAAAATTGCTAATGACTTAAATTTTAATGTTCAATATTACTTTAAAAATTATTTTTTTATATTATAACTTAAGATGAAAAATTTAAATTTCAAATAAATATCATATAGCCTAAAGTAAATATATTTAGGTACTTTTCTTTTCAGAATTATATATTTCAGGTGTAATCCTCTTAACGTATATATGTTTTATGTACGTGGGTTATATACTTTTACATAAAATTCAATATCAAATATCTATAAATATTCTTTTTTGACCATTTTGACGAATTTTGTGTCTTTTATGTTTTGGAAGAAGTTTAAAAAAAGGTATTTTCAAATTAATAAAATAAACCTCTACATTTAATATTAATTTTCTTAATAATTTTAAGAAAATATTTTATTTTCAAAACTTGAAATTTAAAATAGAAATTAGAAGTTATAGAAATAGAAAATACAAATTGACTACACTCATTAAAACAACTAATAATTTTAATTCATATTGGGTAATTTTGATTATATATATAAAAATGAACTACATTTTTCAATTAAAGATGGCTATTGTTTACTTCCCATTCTTAAAGATTTAAATAACCTAAGTGCAAACTGGTTCAAACCCCGGTCAGATCATATCTAATAAAAAATTATCGTAAAATTGTGTAATCATATCGTAATATAAGATAAGATTAAATAACTCTTGTGTAGACAATAGATGGCGTACCAAATTAACATTTGTGTATTCATAATCTTATACAATAGCTACAGGCGAGTAACCAACCTCTTAGTGAATACAAGGATCAAATAAACTGAAGCCTAGTCTAAATAGAATTGGTGAATGCCCTGTACTCCTTAAAGGAGTGGAAAAGGAATAAACAAAACAATTAATTGTACAAAAGTGCAGAAAATCTCTTAATGTCTTAAAATTAAATTTAAAGATTTTTATACAAAAAATTCATTTTTATATCCAATTTTTGGATGTGATCACGAAATAACGTTGTTGTAATTCACTACGCCAACTTTGAATTCGTTAGCAATACAACTACTTTTAATTTGTCCTTTAGGCGGAACAGTTTTAGCAGTTGAACAGCATGACTTCAAAATTTGTATTTGTTTTGCGGAAAGTTCCCTTGATCATAAGGACATTTGATTCAAAGTTTAAAAAAGTTGCTTTACTTTAATTAAATTCCTACGTATTAATTTACACGATTATTGAACACCAAAACTCCTTAAAATTTATACATTCTTCATATTCTAAGTAAAAAAAAATTTAATTTTAAATTAAAGTGTGCAACGCTGGGTATTTCTGCAAGTATATATATATATACACACTTTACTACTACAGCAATCTGTTAACACAAGTGAAAGTATTTATACTGAATAAAAGACTGTTATAGAACTGAAAAATTAAAAAAAATTGTAATCTAAAAATAAATGGTATTGTCAATGTTAATTTTAGAATGCACTTTAAAAATCTATTTTAAATATTAACAATTGTATACCTCATTTTTTCCAATTGAAAATCTATGCTAAAGAATTAAACAAATATTGATTTTAATTTAAAAATACAAAAAAAATACAACCTCTTAAAGTTTTTATTAAAAATAGGTTATAGGTTTGTAATAGCACAAGTATAATATTATTACATATATTTACTCAAAATTTTAACAATGGTTTAATATTAAATTTATTAATTAAACATACCAAACCAGCTTATTCAACATATTAATATGATAAAAAATAACAAGTTATCAGATATTTGTAAGCCTCTTTGTGTCGACTCTAAATAGATTTCCAAAAATTATTTTAGATAAAATTCTAAATTTTAATTTGCACCTAAAAAGTTTAAATTAAAACAGCGTTTCAATATTAAATTTATAAATTAATTATTTTGATATAACAAATTATTTTGACACTAGCCGGCTTGTATTTCTAATTAATTAATAACAAGTTATCAAATATTTAAAGACCTATTTTTGTGGACTCTAAATAGTTTTCCAAAAATTATTTAAGATAAATTGTTAAATTTAAATTTGCAGTTCCTAAAAAGTTTAAATTTAAGCAGTTTTTTAATATTAAATTTGTAAATTAAGTATACCAAGCCGATTGTCAAATTTGTAATTACAAATTATTTTTATATAAGCCGGCTTATATTAGTAATCAATCTATAACAAACCATCAAATGTATAAAATATTTGATGGCTTATTCTTGTTACTCTAAATAGAATTCCAAAAATTATTTTATATAAAATAATGAATTTAAATTTCAAGTTCTTTAAAAAAGTTTAAAAAATATTTTTTAATATTCTTTTTTTTTATATGTATTTAATGTCATTTTGAGAATATTTACATTATATTTAGGATTAATGGTCGTTTAGTGACTTTTAATAGAAAAGAAAAAAACAAATGAAAATAAAATACTCGTATTGATAAAATTTAAGAACAATAAAATTATTTTGTATTTTTTTTTTTCATTTATTTTTTAATGACTTTGAATATAACTCAACCACATCATATAATTTTTTAAAGCAAGATATTGTTAAATTATATTCAACGAATTATTTAGAATTATCCTAGGATTACAAAACGTAAGGAAATATAAATAATATAATAAATACTTATTTATATTTGCATAATTGAATAAATGATTTAAAATTTTCTAATTCGAATGTATGTCAAAATCATAGGTTTCAATATTCTGCCAGCTCTATTCAACTTGTTATGAAATTTTTAAATTAAAAAGAATTGAAAGTAAATTAAAGGAGATTCTTACTTCATTATTATTTTCTTTCATTTTAAATGCAAATATGAGATAAACCTCAAATAAGTTTAAAATTTTAAATTCGAATATAAGTCAAAATCATAGGCCACCTCGGTTCAAATTATTATAAAATTTCGAAATTGGATGGAATTGAAAGTAATATAATAGCGATTATTACTTCATTATTATTTCCTTCAATTTTAAATTTTAATATGGGATAAACCTTTAATAAGATTAAAATTTTAAGTTCGAATGTAAGTCAGAATCATGTAGATTTCAATATTTGTGTCGCTTTTTTCAACTATTACAAAATTTCGAAATTAAAAAGAATTGAAAGTAAATTAATGCCGTTTCTTACTTAATTATTATTTCCCTTCATTTTAAATTCATATTAAGGATAAACCTTCAATAAGTTTAAAATTTTAAGTTCGAATGTAAGTCAAAATCATAGGTTTCAATATTCTGCCAACTCTTTTGAACTTTTTATAAAATTTCGAAATTGAAAAGAATTGAAAGTAAATTAATGCAGATTTTTACTTCATAATTATTTCCCTTAATTTTAAATTGTAATTTGTGATAAACCTTCAATAAGTTTAAAATTTTAAGTTCGAATGTAAATTAGAGTTATAGGTTCCAATATTTTGCCAACTCTTTTCAACTAACTATAAAATTTCAAAATTAGTTTAAAGTAAATTAATGCAGATTCTTACTTCATTAGTATTTCCTTCAACTAAATTTAAATTTAGAAAAATTTTAAAACTCTAATGAAATTCATTTATATTCTACCCTTTGTGTAAATTTTATGTTTTTTTTTTATTTTTAAGAACAATAAATTAAAAGTCGTAAATTGATGCATGATGGTTATAAAATAAACCAGAAAAATTTTTAATAAAAATATTTCCACGATTTTAAATGAACTTGTCGGATATAAAAAATAAATGTTGAATTGTGACGTGGTAAAAGCTGAATTGTGACATTGAATTTCGGGAAGTTTATGAATTCTAAAGATCATTTTTTTTTAATATAGTTTATATTTTATTAAAGTTATTGACCCCATTCAATGAAAAACTGCTAAAAATGATTACAGAATATATGAATTAATATTTGAATAATTACCGTAATGATTAAACAATATAATATATTACATAAGTTGAATTACATTACATAAGAATGGAAATTACCATTCAAAATTTTTTATTATCTATTTTAAAAATTTTCCGAACTCTAACTTATGTTAAATAATTTTATTCGCTGATGCTACAGTGGTGAGAGTTTTATCCAAACTTTGAGTCGAGTATTTTAGGTTTGATTCCCATTCTGTTTTCGGTTTAATTTGTCTCCTATACTATTGATTGAGCTCAAATTAATAAGAAAGTATTTAACCAAATATATACATTTTATTAAATCAATTACGAAATGGAATTCACGTTGTTGTTAGATATTAATTCAACAAGCTCGATTGTCAAAATAAGAATAATCTATTTCTAATTTATAACCATTTCACCAAATTCCAACATCCTTCCCTATACTAACATATTCCTAAATATTTTTTTATATATTGCATATTATCTGTTATCGTAATATATTTCTAACATATGGTACCTCAATGTGTTTATTTGGACCACACAGACTTGGTGGTCCAAATAATTAGCTGATCAGTTAACCACGAAAAAAAGTTGAATAATTTTAAAACCAAAATAGGGTCTCTAAAATTGCGCATAATAGAAGGTATAGTATAAGCAAAAGTGAGATAAGGAGCTTTATAGTTAAGTCGAAATCAAAAACTAATAACATAAATATTTTTATTAACAATATAAGGATTTTAATTATTAAATTAAATTTATAGGGAGAGTTAAGAGCGAGATGTGCGAGAGTTGAGATGCGGGAAACTTTGAAATTACTTTGATACATTGTTTGGTTTATTTGCTAAAGCAAAGCAAAAAATGCATCAAAGCGTACTCTGGGCCTTCGCCCTTATTTCAGATTTTCACTGAAAATAATTAAGACTTACTAAACTAATGTTGCTGTGTAGAATAGTCTTCTTAATTTTTATTTACAAAATGTTTTACTGTTTATTGGAAATTTCCAGAAAATCATCTGTGACTTTTAAAGCTAAAATGAATTAATTCATAAACTAATACATAAATTTTATTTTATATTAAAATTTTTTTTTTTTTTTATTTAAATAAATAAAATATCTTTTGGCCTGCTTATGATAATTCTGGATATTTTATTTATTTATATAATTGAACACATCCAACCAAACACATTTCATTGAATGCGTTTGTTACACCTCATTCTAGACAAATATATTAATACTTATCTTAACATTAATTATAATTTTTTATCGAAATTATATTTCGAAACAAAATTCAGCATCAAAAAAAAATTTCAGTTACAAAAAGAAATTTACTTATTACAATATGTATTATTGTTAACAAATCATCGTATTGAATTTTGTTAGGCACAATTTCAACATATGTTCTTTTATCAAATTACTATATTATTTTATTTAAATGAAAAAAGGTTCAAATGCAATTGAACTTGTTATGCTGATTGTACAAAAATGTATTTAATTGCATTTTTGTATAAGAATGAAAAAATGAAAAATAGAATAAGAAAAAAAAAAGAAAAGAATAAAATAAGGTCATAACTAAGTTTGTTTTATTTAAAGAATATTATTGTTTTAGATTTTATATTTGTAAAGTGAATTCTGTTGAAGGTCAGTTATATTATTTTGGGTAAGAGTTACCAGCTGTGGCGTAACTCGCTCTTATTTAAACCCCCAGTGAAAGTGAAAAAATTTTAATATGGTTTTCGATTCGATTCAGCTACCATTTGACGTTCGGTTCAAATTAATGGCTTAACTAATAACTAATAACTCAATAATCTTTCAATATAATCTTTAATAAAAAAAAATACATTAATATAACAATATAAACAAACAATTAAACAGTTTTTATACATGTTATAAGCTCTAGTACTATCTCATGTTTAAATTATATGTAGAATTAATTAAAATCAATTCTAATAATAAGAACATAATATGTTTCCCCTGTTTGGTATACGCAGACTTACTAGCCTTTTACACTTGAACACTAAGCACTAAAAAAAATGCTGCTTTAAGAATTTAAATAAAGTCCCGACCAATTCTACCATGTTGCCATTTTTATTTCGAATTTAATTACAAGCTATATTTAACAAGTTATAACTACAAGTCATAAATATCAGCACAAAATTTAAAAATCTCAACTCGCTTTTATTGCACATTCTTTTAATATATGTATATATATATGAAATCACTACTTTCCTCAGGACCTATTTTCAATATATCTTTGAAAATACAATATCAAAATCCTACAGTTTTCAATATAATAATTCGGTGATATTAAAAAATAATTACACCAACAAAAAGACAATTTAAAAATCATTGTCCACCTACATCATAAAAATCAATAAATGAGGCATTTTTTAATTAACCCTTAATAAATTAAAAAATTTTTAAAAAATAAAATATCAAAATTAACAAAAAAGAAACTTTTGTTTTAAATTGACATCTGTCAATTTAATAGACAAAATAAAAAATAACAAAAATTCGGGAGAAATTACAAGATCTACAAGTATACATATACATTCTTATAGTATTATTACTGTTAAAATTTCAAAAATTTTACAATTTTTGACTAATCATTCTGTTTTACATTATATTAATTATTTTAATTTTGTTTTTTACACTTTATTAAATCTAACTTTTATTTAAAAAAAAATTTTCTAAAATGATTTATTTATTTGTTGTTTTTTTTCTGTTTTTTTGTTTTATTTTTTTCTA
Source organism: Dolichopus griseipennis (assembly GCA_963082915.1). Lineage (NCBI taxonomy): Eukaryota > Metazoa > Arthropoda > Insecta > Diptera > Dolichopodidae > Dolichopus > Dolichopus griseipennis. The sequence goes on from OY720442.1 coordinate 127,484,727, forward strand.
TTTAAATCCGACAAGTGTTTTTTTTTTCAATAAATTTATTTCTGTTTTTTATTTAATTTGCAAATATTTTATTTTTATTATTATTATTGTTATTATTATTATTATATTATTTTATTAATAAGTAGGTGGTTGATATTTTACATATATATATATATTTATATACTTTTTAATAGACTTTTAGAAACGGAATATCCAAAAAAAAAAAATAATTTATAATTATATATGAAAAATTAACTTAAATATCATTGATTACATATACATGTATAAATATAATTTCACTCATACATATTTAAAAATAAAAAAATAATGTTGAGGTTCTTTTTCTTCTTATTCTCTGTTATTTTTTTTTTTTAAATTGTTATTGTTATTAAGAAAAAAACTGAATGATAAGTTACTTTAAGGTTTTTTATTTTTGTTGTTTTTATTTTTTTTTTGCATTTTTTTTAAAACGCTTGCGCTATAGATCCATTCAAAATTCTAATGGTTAATATTCGTTCTATATATAAGGAAGGGTAATTTGGAATTCCGGTCAGTTAAAAATTTGAATTCTAACTGTTGCATTGTTAATAAATTACAAATATACAAACAAACATACGCAAGTAAAAGCTAAATTGAAGAAGATCAAATAAGAATTCAAACATTAATTAAAAAAAAAAATAAAAAACAAAATCAATTAAACATCAAGGAAAAACCAAAACTAAAATTCCGATAATTTTTAAAAAAAAAAACTTAAATTGAGTGTTTAACTTAATTTGAAATTAATTAAAGTAAATTCAGAAAAAAAAATTAATTAAAATATTTTAATTTAAAAATTAAAAAAATTTCTAATTTTATTTTTTTTTTTAATTTCCTAAATATAATTTTATAGCTATAAAATTTTGTTTTAAAATGGCAATGAAATCATTTTGTGTTGTTGCATTCTTGGTTATTTTTATTGGATACAGTTTTGGTATTCCAGCTAAAGTAAGTTTTATTTTTTTTTTAATATACATACTAAATTAAAATTTAATTTTTTTTGAATTAATTTGATTTTTATTTTTATTTGTATTTAAATATCAAATTAATTACAAATTTATAAGTCACTAAATATAAATTAATTTAGTCCAATAAACCAGTTAGATAACGTGCATATTGAATTTAATTGAAAAAAAAATTAATAACGTGCTATACTATTATAGTATAATTAAATTTAGTTGAATTTATAAAATTAAATTTTTAATTATTAATAATCCTATAATAATTCACATAGCAATCATTTATCATTGAAATCATATTAAAAATATAATAATTAAATAATCAAAGTTATATAAAAGTGGTAATTTAATTTTTAATACAAGTTCAATTGATCGTTTCTATTTCAATTAGTATATGAAATATTAATTTAATATTTTATAAGTATACTATTCAAATATTAGCTTAATATTTTATATCAATATTCAGTATTTTTATTCTAAGTGTGAATTTTTTTTTTTTAAATTAATTTAATTTTTGTAAAATAATTCAAAAGATTCAAATTTAATAAATTCTCTAATAATTAAGTGAATTAATGAAATTTGGAAGTTTTAATTCATTTGATTTTAATAGGCTGAGATTTTTTATTAAAAACTTAAAATCATAGCCGTGTTGAACCAATAACTTTTTTTTTCTTTACTTCTCTTGGGAGCATAGGACTTCCACTTGGCACCTCCATCTCACGCGATTCCGCGTTAATATTTTAATGTCATCCCAGAGATGTTGCATTTAGCCATTTCTTGATAAATTGTACCAATAACTTACCACTAATTAATCATTTTTTTGATTAGTTTTTATTGCACTAAAGCCATATTTGACAATTATCCAATTAATTGATTTGTAAAAAAGGTTTACTTATCAAAAATATGATTAGTGATAAATATCATATTTAGTTTGAACAATTAGTTTTTATGTAACAAAAATTTTAAAAACACATAATATTTATTTTTTATATACGGGTAATCGATATTAAGACAACCTGAAGTTTAATTTAAATCTGATTTTATAAAGCAATTTTTAATAAAAGTTAAATTAAATCCTTTAAAATCTAGAATTAAAGAAATAAATTTATGGTTACATTAAATTTTTATATTAATATAATTTAATAGAAACGTACCTAGACTAATATTTAAAACTTTTAATTCAAAATTGTTTTTTAAAATAATCATTAAAATTGAGTAATTGTTAATATTTATATTCAGTGCAATTAATTCTATTTATAAATGCACTGTTAGTATATTTAAATTATAAAAAACAAAAGTTTTATTTAAAATAAACATTTTATAAATATATACTTTTATTCAAATTAACTTTTTTTATTGTTTATATTATTAAAACTAATCAAAGTAAAAGTTTTTTGTTTGAAAAAGTTTTACTTTTGTATTTCTTTTGTTTTAGATTATCTTTTAAAAGTAATACCTATTTATATATATGATAGTTATTAGTAGGTAGGTAGTGCATTAAGTAGCTATTAGTTTTTTTAAATCTTTGACAAAGGACTATTAATATAAAAATATCTACTTTTATTTTTAAAAACATACAGATAAAGGCATATAAGTAATTTTGAATTAATATTAATCTTACATTCTTATTTAATGTAGAATATTATAACTTATAAAATACATAAAAATTAGAAATTAATAATCGAACTTCTTAATATCTTAAATATATATAAGCAACCTCTAATAACTGCGTCTCCCTTGGCTTTCGATTATTTTATCAATAATCATAGGATGCATCAAATGCAATATTACATTCGAATTTGATTTTTTTCAAAAACTGTAAAATAAAATTTGAATGCAGAATTCAAAATTTTTCAAATGGCACTGAAAATTGCATTTTCTATTAATATATTAATTTCTATTAATAAAGTAACAGGACACCTTTTTTTTAATTATAGTATATTTTAATTTAACTATTAGATAAAATATAAAACCTATCTTAAAAGCTATTAATTAAATTAACTTTTCAATATTGTATATATATGTATATATAGGAATATATAAATAAGATAAAAAATAAAACCTTTTAACTTTTTACATTCTATTTAAATGAATTACTTCCACTGAAACCTATATATATATATAAATTTTGAATCATTTAAAAAGATCAAAAGGCGATTTTTAACACATATTAAAAATATATATATGTTAGTATTTTTCAGTCAGGGCTAAAAAAAAAAAAACCATTTCGCTTTTAAAACAATAAAGTACTCATCTTTAATAATTCGATAATTGAATTACCAAAAACCAAAAAAAAACTAAAATTTTAGTATTCGAACATTTAACATAGTATGTATGATATGTATATCATATAATTCAATGTTCCAATGATCCAATTTGTTGAACACAGGTGCGTAAGAACACTTCTATTGGATTGAAATAAAAATTAATAAAGATGATATATATAAATATATATATATATATATATAATATACATATATTACTACCGTATAATACTAAGTACCAAAGGTAGAAAAATATATATAAAACCATAATTCAATAAATGATAGATCACAATATATGTTATAATTATTATTATATTAATACTATATACATACACATCACAGTTAATTTACTATCAACGTATATGATAGCACTTCATATTTTTATCCTGTTGTCCTTTTTCCTGTTTATAATCTCTTTTTTTTTTTCTTTTTTTCGTTATACTTTTCTATTGTTAGGCGATTATTTTCAATATTTCACATGTAATTGGCTGCCTGTAAAATTGATTTTTTTTTACATTCTATTTTTCCTGTTAAATATTGGGAATATTTTTTAAAGTGCTTTTACAGTTTTTTTTTTAAGTCGATTGGGAAAAAAAGTTTTGAAAATTCTTTTGAATATCCATGGCACAAAAAAAAAACAAAAACTATTCACTTTAATCAATTAAAATTATAAAAGAAAAAATATAGAAAAACATTTAATGGATTATAATAAAAAAAAAACAAAAAACCAAGCATTTATGGGGCAATCTATAGTATTTATTAAACGTCGATTAAATTCCCCGAAATGTATGTTAAAAATTTCATTAAATTCAATTTAATTCATTACATTTAATAATAATTAATTAATACTATTAATTTAATTAATAATAAAAACCAAAGCATTTAAGGGTCTTAAAATCTTTTAAAGGCCAGTCATTTGATGGGTCAATTGAATTCAAAGTATTTGTAACTAATGATAACCTTTTGATTTCCTTGAAAAAAATGTAAATGAGAATATTTGTTAGATTCAAAAAAAGAATATCATACTTTTTTTTATTATAACAGAAAACATCGAAAAGAAATCAAAATACAAATAATTAAAGGTATTCCTACTAGAAAAAAAATGTCAAAACATCAAAAAATAAATCTATTAATGTAAATAAATATACATCAAACGTTTAATATAATTTTAGTTTTTCAAAAGAATTTCGAAAATATATATTAATGTATACAATCATTTTTATTTAATGGACAAATTCTATGTTATTATAGAATAAAATGTAAATATAATTTATATTAATTAAAATCAATAACCTTTTAAATAATTAATTTTAAAAATAAATATATCAATCATCATTTAATAATAATTTAGGTTCTAAGTGGAATACTAAAATTAATATTAATATTATAATATTAATCAATAATATAAAGTCACCTGTATGAGGACCACAAATTGGCTTTATTAGAAAACTAATATTAAAAATTTTATTAATATTGTAAATGTTTATTTAAATTTTCTTAAAAAGGGCTAATTTTATTTGAAGGACTCTCCGCAAATTTTAATATAATAAATATTAAAATACCAAAACACCTTCATTCGAAATTCATTAAATTGGTATCCGAATCTGAATATAAATTATCTGATAATAACTGTTTTAGGTGTATAATAAAAGTATATAATAAAAATAAAGAAATAAATTTTCACTCTGGAATCCTACTTTTATATATTTTAAAATTTTCAATTTTCATATAATAAAAATGATAGCCCATTAATATTTTGAAATACAAATTCATTTTATTAAAAAAGTTTTAAATATAAATATACGATCTTCTTTGGGCCTGCACTAAACTTGCGCATTATTAAATCAAAACTTAAAATTAAATGTTAATGATTCGGTCAATTAATCTAATATGGAAATCTAATGTCTTTAGTACCTAAATTGATATGAAATTTCCAATATAAGATCACATATTATTTAATATTTTTTTATAAAATCACTCCACTTCAAGAAAAACCTCAAAATTTTAATTTCACTTTTACACCTGCTTCTCCCTAAACCTGCAAAAGTATATACTAACATTTTAAAAACATACTTTAAAAAAAAATGCCCTAACAGACTGACAAAATAATAAATATTATACAATTTTAATCATTTTAAAAGTTATTAAGTTAAAAAAAAATGTTTAATCAAAATAAAAAAAAACCATCATGTCAGCAAAATGATCGCTTTACAAATAACAAAATATTTCAATATGAACTATTAATTCTTAACATGAATTGTTATACAAATATGAGTATGTATACACATAATATTGTAAATTGCTGAAAAGGACAGTCCTTTTATATTTCAACAACTGGACGTACATATATAGTATATATATATTTTAATAATTTTATACAGACTTTATTATTTTTCAAGTATGGATAAAAAAAGTCCTTTAAATCATATGAGTTAATTAAAAATAAAGATTAACTACAAGTATTTTATAAGAATTATTGAAAAACTGAAGAATTTTAATTAAAAATATAATCATAACATTTAACATCGAACATATAAAAAGGTATTTCTATTTAAAATTGAAAAGGATTTAGATATCGTTCTTAAGTTATTTAGTTCTTTTCAAAAACTTTTATCAAATTTTTAATTTGTCAAATTATACAGATGAACTATAGCTCCAAAAATACACATAACATTTAACATCGAACATAAAAAGGTACAATTATATCTTCAGTTAAAAAATAATGAAAGTCATTTAATAATATCTTAGATAATATAGTTCTTTTGAAATTCATAACATTTAACATCGAACATAAAAAGGTACAATTCAATCTTAAATTAAAAAAGATTTAAAGTCATTTAGGAAAATCCAGAATATTGTAAGTTCTTTTGAAATACTTTTGTCAAGTTTTTAATAAAAATTAAATATTCTTAAGTTATTAAAGTTTTCAATACGCTATTCGTTTAATTTATTTAACAGACTAATTTAAAATTCTGTTTTTATTTTGAATTTCGGATCTTTATTTCTTTACTTTTGTTGTTTTTTCTTATTGTAACACCTATTACACGTTACCTTTTTTCGGATTTAAATAATTTATTTTATTTATTAATAATATTTAACTTTGTAAATATTAAAAGCTAACAGATTTTCATTTTGTTATCAGTTAATAACCAAAAAAAAAAAGGTAATATATGTATATATTATATTATAAATGTAATAATAATAATAATAGATATAATAATGGTAGATTTTGGGAAATCAATAAATTTTTAAATTTTTAAAAAGGGTTTTTTTCTCTCTTGTCGTTTTTAATAATCTTTGTATAAGAAAATTCAATATTTATTTCTATAAGACTACATAAAGTCAATAATCTTTTATATAGAATATAGCGTAGATTTTAATTTGATCATAAAATTTTTAAGGTCTGCGATGTTTTAATAGTATTAAAATTTAAAAATTTTGAGATAGAAAAATTTAATGTTTTGTAAATATAATTTTGCTTTTTATTCTCTAGAGATTATGAAATTTTGTAATAATAAAAATCATATTAACGGGATCTTGATATAAAGTGATATGTCATAAGGCCATAATAGTTGCATGACTCACTGGTTTTAATATTAAAACTGCAATCAGATATTAATTCTCCCCCCTGAGTTATATTTTGGCTTTATGACGCACTCGTGGGAAGCTCAACCCGTTTATATGATTCATTCGTGGATGACACTTTATATAGCTGTAACATTAATTCAATGAAGTGAAATACAGTTAGGCTGCAATAGAAGGTTCCACCGTTTTTTAATGACATTTTGTCTAAAACAACAAATTATAATGTTTTGCTATACGACTTGGAAAATTTTCAAAAAATTAAGATTTTTTGATAAAACTCTCTTTAAAAAGTAAAATCAATGATTGAAGAGGAAAGGAGGAAGAGGAACAATATTAAACAGTCTTATATAAAAGTTAGAGAAATTTCAATGCACATTTTCAAAAATTGAGCCACAATTTATTTAATATATACTAAAAATCATAACTGCGCACAGTCTTTAAAAAAAACCATAAATTCACTCAAATTTGCAAAACCAGGAGATTTTTAACTTTAATATGGAGTTATAACAAATAGACATCGACATATGGGATTTTATCAAAGCAACCTTAATATAAATTTATATTATATTTTGAACTTTAACAAAACAAAAATTAAAAATCAAAAGAAATACTTTCCACCTTCCGGTATTATTTTCATTAAAAACCTTCAAAAAATATTCACATGAGTCATGACACAAGTTTTACTATTTTATAATTAAAAATTCTTTCAATTTAATATAAAATTTTATTCCCAAATATATTTATTGATAACATAATATGATATGACGAAATTAACTCCTTCGTTTTTAGCACATTTTCAAAAGATTTTTTAAAAATGTGCCTATATAGTTTCACTTTGTCCGTCCGTTTGTTTGTCCGTATGTTTACAAAAACTTTTACACCGTTTAAAATGGAGAGAATATTGAATATGGGTATGTATTACAAAAAAAAATAATTTCATGGAAGAACTTTTGTCTGTAGCCGAAACCGTTACAGAGCTGCAGCCCCCCAAAGGCTGAAAAAATCCTAAATTTAAAATGGTATAACAAGAGTTCTATTAGGTTTATTTTTAATATGAAAACGGTAAAGACCGCTGCTTTTATAAGCTTTATAAATGTTTAAAACACTAGTTCATAGGGTTCAGATATGGTACTAAAATTTACCGTTATGCGTAACTCAATTTTTGCAAAATGTTTGGCCTCTCATATCTTCTGAACAGCTCAAGCTAGAAATTTAAAATTTTGGACCAAGTTAGATTCTCAGAAATTAGTCGGTTAAGAATATGTTTTTATCACGCCCCCCTGTTTAGGAGCTGTAAGCGGCCGATAATTTATATTTTGCTATTTAAGTCCAAACTTTTTTTTAGTAATATAAAAAATTTGAAGCTCTAATTTAACATGTATCAAAGGTTTTACTTTTTTACTTAAATTAAAAGAGGTCCTTAAAATTGTCTCTTAGTTTTAACCATTTTTGCTTGGATAATAAAGTTCTAAGAAAAATTCAAATTCTAGAGTAAGTCACAAATTAATTTTTAAAACCTCAAAATTTTGGAATGTTGAGGTTAGATCCTCAAGAATCACCATAAGTTTGCTTAATAAAAATTTAGGAAACTTACCCATATATTATATTCCATATATATATTCCCAAAATTAAACTCATTATGAAACACTATATAATTTTGAAAATGTTCTTTTTTAAAAAGCCTTGGTTGTTTTTATCACTTGTTTTTTTTTTAATAAAAGAAAACCTCCAGCATACCTTAAAATTAAAAATAAAAAACAAAATGTTGTCATTTTAAGGACAAAATTTTGTTAAAAGTAATTATCAAATGCCCTTCAACTTCAAAAATATCTTTTAAAATATGTTCACTGATATTTAACAATTTCTTGGATTCAATGTCTTAGAAATGACAAAAAATATTAAAAAAAAAAAAATTAATTAAATTTATTTTAAAAAACAAACTTTATTCCTTTATCAAAAAAAAAAAAAAATTTTGACATGATCAAGTGGAAAAAAATTTAAAAATTTGTTTAGAAAAGTTGGAATTTTTTTGTTAAAAGTAATTTTGTTCTTTTCTTTTTCTCTATTTCCTATTTTTTTGGTGTTCTTCTGCTTTTTTTTTTAAAAAAGGTACAAATCTTTATTTGTATTTTTCTTTTTATTGAATTTAAATAAAAAATTTAATTATATATCTTTTATGCTTCTCAAATCGTGTAAAAAATTTATAGGAATGAGTAATTTATTTTATCAAATAAATTTACCGCATATAAAACAAATCAACAGGTTCTTTAGGTTGTCTTTTATCTGATAATTTTTTTTTATTAAAACCCACATGACATGATAAGGTATAAAAAAATTTTATTTTAACACTTTTTAACGGCGTTTACATTTTCAAAAAATCCACATTGAACACAATTTGAAATTAATATAAAAAAAGAACGATTTTCCGTGATATAAAGAAGGACGTGGTTATCTTTTAAAGCACTTAAAACACCCCTTTGGTGGTGAATATAATTGTTAAGTTACTCTTTATTATTTGTACAGTAAAATTGGCGCAGGAATAATAAATGTAATAAAATAAGATAAAAGTTAGGTTTCCCAGTTTCGGATTTTTAGCTTGAGGATGGAACACTGAAGGAAAGGAGCTATAGAATCCAAGGTCTTTCGATTGAAAGATTTTTAAATTATTTTTATATATTTAAATTTTATACAAAAATAACTAGCATAGTTTAAAAAAAAAAAAGTTTCAAGAAAATTAAAGTACAAGAGACAGGTACCTTATGATACATTGAAAAAAAATTCGGCATATATTATAAGATAATATCAAATATAAGAATTTAGATTTATTTCTTATTAAAATTAAAATGCGATGTAAACTGTTAAGATTTAAATTAATATAGCTGGATATAAGAGTGGCCTTTCTCCAAACTTAAAACATTTCCAGTTATTTATTTTACATTACGTATATTTAATTTAAAACAAGAGTTATTTATTTAATTCACATTAAAATGAAAATGCGATGTAAACTGTTACGATTTAAAGTAGTATTTTTGGAAATAAAATTACCGGCCTTTAAATTTAAAACATTTTAAGTTATTTATTTTACAATATTTTTGATTTAATACAAGAATTATATATTTAATTAACATTTAAATGAAAATGCGATGTAAACTGTTACGATTTAAAGTACTATTTTTGGATATAAAATTAGCGGCGTTTAAACTTAAATCATTTTAAATTATTTATTTTACAATATATTTATTTAACATTATAATGCAAATGCTATGAAAACTGTTAAGATTAAAAGTACCCTTTATTGGCATATAACATGACCGGCGTTTGAGAAATCGTAATCATTATGTTATTGGTCAGAAAAAATTCCAGATTAGCATACATTTTTTTTTTAAAACAGTTATTTAAATTTAGTAATTAACAAACTATAATAATTATATGTATAGAATAACAAATTTACATTTACTCAAAAGCTTATTTAAAAATAACGATTTCTATTAAACAACAGCAGACAAATATTTCATATAGGGGGAGTAAATTTTCAATTTAATCTCTTAAACACTTGTCTTCATTCTAGTATTTCATATATATATGTTACTAAGAATAGAATAGAATATTTAGTAAATATGCTAAGACCTATAAAATTTGATTTTACAAAAGTATGCACATGAGTGCAAATAATCTTTAACTAAATCTAATTATTTAACAAAAAGATTTTAATTTTTTTTTTTAACACTTATGTTTAACGCTTTTTTTTCGGTTTATTAAATTTTTATTTTGTTGTTGTAATTTAATTTTTTTTTTTCCTTTTTTACGTAAATATCAAATTTCTTAGGAATTCAATTCCTTGTATACGCATTAGTATACTAATATAATATAACACATGTTTCTATGTACACAAAAATGTATACATATATATTTTATTTGCATTAAAACGCTTTTATATATATAAGTATATATATATATAATAAAATGCTTACACATAATCCATTTATTCTGACTTTTTAACCTTATATAAAAAAAAAGTTTTACTATAATGCTATTACAAGCTTGAAGCGCCAGTGTATATAACACTAGAATACCTATATATTGAAAGAATTTTCAATTTGTATGACACCTTTAAAATCCTGACTGTCTTTTTTTTAATTTTTTTTTTATTTTTCTTAAACACGCAAGAAAAATTAAAGACAGTGTATAAAAATGGTTATGTAAATATTTAGGAAAGGGGTTTTTCAAATATGAATATATTATATTGTACATGACTCACTTGAATTACTATTGAAATAACGTGATTTGATTGTAAAGTATATAATATATGTATAGAAAAAATTTGATGGTAAATAAATTCTTAAGTACATATGGTGTCGTGAAATTCGCCCATGTAAACCTCTTGTGTATTATTTCTAATTGTTAAATAGAAATAATACTACGGGATTTTAATTCGAATTAATGAGCACATTTAATGAGCAATAACACCCTGGAGTCTTATTTCTTATACCTTTGTTTATTAAAGATTTTAAATTAGAAAGAAGTGTATTCCAAAACACAGTAATCCCTATTTCCAGATTATTTATATATGGGTAGGGGAGATTCTGAATGAGAAGACATTTTGTAAATGGATTAAAAATCCATTCCACCCTCTTTTTGATCTAACTCTAAGATCCTTGATGAATATCATTTATATGTGAGATTTTACACCCGGGCTTTATTCTTAGGAGTCGTACGGTAAATTAGAAGAGAAATAACACCCCGAGGCTTTATTTCTAAAGAAGTTGAAAGTTAAATAGGAAGACAAATAACACCCCGCGGGTTTACTTGGAAGGGTTTTATTTCACGGTGCCATTACGAATGTAAACTTTAAATGTGGAAATTTATAATAAAAAAAAAATTTTGTTTTTATTTGCAATTTGGATTAAAAAAAAAATAAATTATTTTAATCTAGTATCATATTTTCATTTTAAATAAGAAATATTATGATATTATAAACACTTAAATGTAAATATTACCAAACAAGCGAGGTGTTATTAAATATATTTGTTTTAACAGTTCTTAATGAAAGTATTAGGGTGACATTTTTTGCTTTAATAAACTGAAGAGGTTTTAGTTTAAGGGATCATATTTGAAAAAACCTAATTTAACCCTAACATCTTATAATTACAGAATTTTGTTCTTTACCTGACTCATAAACAAACTCATAAAATTTTTTAGATATTTCGAAGTCCCTTACAACTTATTACATGCGTGGAACTATCACAAAAGATTAGTACCTATAAATCTTGTCAAATAAGGTTTAAGAACACTTTAAACCTTTTTAAATTACCAATAGGCTGTTAAAGAGTATTAAAGAAACGGTTTTTAAATGTACGCCTTAAAATATGCAATTTAATTAAAATGTTAAATAATAACGCCTAAAACAATTTTAACCTACCCAAACTTTTAAAGAGTCTCATAATACAACAAGAAATCAAAATAAATCTTAAATTTACGCCTTAAAGTATGCATTTTCATCAACATTTTAAATAACAGAAAACATAGAATGGGCTACAATCCTTTCCTTTAAATTTTTATATTTCTATACATTTACAACTAAAATTTCCTTGAAATTATTATTAAAAATTATTATTAAAAATTTTTCCACGTTCATTTTCTTTCATAAACTTTAAGTATACTTGAATATAAGAAAACATCTGCAATAATCAAATTTAAAGGACAACCAGGAAATTGTTATGTTATACAACTAAAATGAAATGTACACATTAAATATAAATTTTTTTCCATTGATTCAATTAACAAAAAAAAACAAAACATCTTTTAAAACAAAACCAACCATTATTATGTTCCTGTTATAGTACAAAAGTACTTTATATTGCATTTGTAATTTCAGTTTTTAATACAAGCAAATGGGTACAAGGCAAGCGATCTAAATGAATATTACAAAAATCCGTTTTACCTAATATCATTTGAAATCTAGATTTAAATTTCAAATATAAAAGTTGATATCAAGCTTCTGAGAACAGAAATCCTTCAATGTTTAAATATCATTTAAAATATCAAGATCTAAATATTTTGATGGAAAGTTCAATATTCCTACATGCATACAAATTCTTAGAATGAAATAAAAGTCCTGATTTTGAACTCTGTCCCAAAAGTCCTCTTTCAAGATCAAGATATCAAGATCTAAATATTTTGAAATAAAAGTCCTGATTTTGAACTCTGCCCCAAAAGTCCTCTTTCTTTACTTTTTTAAACATATATACAAGCACATATTATGAAAAACTAAATGCTTTAATAACAAGGACTGCCGTGTCCAAAATCCAGATAAACACTAGATGGAAGTCTCTAACTGTAAAAGCCCACCGGATTTACAGTTAGAAGTTCTGCAAACACAATATGATACATATTGTAAATTTTTTGAAAAATTAATATTGACAAAAAGTTAAATAATTTTTTTCAACTCTAAATATTTTAATAACTGAACTTAGACAAAATAATTGCTAGTCATGAGTTGACCCTATGGCATCTTAGAAAAATATCATTTTAATTATTTTTTTTTTTTATTTTTAAATTTCATATTTTTTGTCTACTACAATTACATGTACAAATTCATAATATTTATACCCGTGCATATATATATGAACATCGGGTATATTAGATTTGCTCCTCCGTTTGTAACGCATCGATCTAGACGAGCTAGATATAGTGTCAAGGGTACGTATCGGCTCAGAATCGAAAAATTAGTCGATCTAGCTATGTGTGTCTGTCCGTCCGTCCGTCCGTCCGTCCGTCCGTCCGTCCGTCCGTCCGTCCGTCCGTCCGTCCGTCCGTCCGTCCGTGTGTCAGCACGATAACTCAAAAACTAAAAGGGCTAGAGTCTTGAAATTCACACAAAGTCATTTTTAGACAATTTCTAGGTTCCCTATTGTTTTTGGTTAAAATCGGACCAAGGCTTCGGGGAGCTGCCATACAACTTTTTTGCACCAATATGAATTTCTTCAAAACTATTTATACTACGGGGATTAAAATTACACACGGTTAGTTTTATATTGACTCCGGCACTTATATGAAGTTTCAAAATGTTAGGGCCCCATTTTCGGGGGGCTGCCATACAACTTCCTTGCACCAATATGAATTTCTTCAAAACTAATTATACTACGCGGATGAAAATTACACACGGTTAGTTATATAATGAATCGAGCACTTATATGAAGTTTCAAAATGTTAGGGCGCCATTTATGGGGGGCTGCCATACAACTTCTTTGCACCAATATGAATTTCTTCAAAACTAATTATACTACGAGGCTGAAAATTACACACGGTTAGTTATATAATGAATCGAGCACTTATATGAAGTTTCAAAATGTTAGGGCCCCATTTTCGGGGGGCTGCCATACAAAGTTTTCGATTCTATAACTGGGAATCTAATAAAGCTACAAGGTTAAAATTAAAATTGGGCAGGTAAATTAATAGGGCAAGTTACTTGGCAAAGTTGGACATCACTCGGACCATCGGACTTTTAGGGTGGGCCAATTTTTTTTTTTGTTTTTTTTTTCTTTTTTGTTTTTTTTTTTTTATTTTTTTTTTTTTTTTTTTTAAGCTTAAGTTATGGGACAATGAATGAAAACTTTTTTTTTTTTTTGTGATTTTTTTTTTTTTGTTAATTTTTTTTTTTTTTTTTTTAAGCTAAAGTTATGGGACAATGAATGAAAATTTTGTTTTTTGTTTTGTGATTTTTTTTTTTTTTTTGTTAATTTTTTTTTTTTTTTACGTCAAAATTATGGGGTAATGAGTTAAATGTATAAGGGAAGTAAATTACGGTTTATTTTATACACCATAGTGGGTATGCACGGGTATCTAAAAGTTGACAAGGGCAACTATAATCTTCCTCGTTTTTAATTATGTTTACTTCAAATGAATTGTGATGCGATTTAATAATAAAAAATAACCAGTCGCATGGCTGTCCCATTTTTAAAGGACATTCTTGTAACAACTTTTGAATAACAAACGAATATTTAAGAAAAAATGGAAGTAAAAGAGAACATACGCTTATTGCTATATTTTTTTTCTTAAACATCTTCATGAAATGATCTATCTTTGAGGACAACAATCATGATTAATTATTTAAGGCTTGAAACCCTTTAATATTTTTTCTTTTTTAAACTAAAATTAAAATTTCCATTTTCGGCTTCGTTCTCAATAATTTAAAACTTATACCAAAAAAAAAAAGGGATAATTATAATACTGTAAAAGTATCACGTAAAAAAAAAACAGAATTAATCGCCTTATAATTGTTTTCGGTTAAGTGAACTTTTTTTTTTTTTTTGCTGAGTAGATGTTAAGATAAATATTAAAAAAAAAAAAGTTTTAACTAGGGAAAATTAAATTAAAAAAAATCTTTTAAAAGCTAATAAACATTAAAGTTTATGAATAACATTAGCGTTTTAACGGTTTAAATATAATACAGTTATTTCTTATTAATTTTTAATTAATGACTATATTTAAATGTTTATTTAAATGGGATAATTGAATGTTGGCCTATCGGTAGGAGGTCATGGGCAGCAAGGATGTTCTGTAATGGGAAATTCTAATTGTGTAATAAAGAGCATTTGTTTTTTAAAGTATCGGTTAAATTATTGCCCAGACGAATTTATAAATTGTTAAATGATTATTATTATAGATTTAAAACTATAGATATAAGATTTCTAAAATAATAGAAATAAATATAAGATTTTTCGTTTATATACAGAGCGGCTTGGGAATGAGCTTCATTATTTAACGGATAATTGAAGAAATTAAATTATAAAAAAAAATATAGTAAGGGAATATCTATTTCTAAACAGTTCTGAGACATTCAAACGTTTCTCAGATTTTGAAACGTTACTGAAAAGTTCTAAAGCCAGAGAAGCATTATTATTTTCGGAACATCCTGCGGTAATAAATGTTTAAAAATTTTTTTTAAAATTAGCACATAAAAAATACCAATTAATAGATAAATTTACTAATTTTAACTTTAATAATACTATTGTGCAACTGTGTAAAATTAGTGTGCACTCAAATTTTTACGCGTGGAGTCTCACTTTTTTTTGCCTGTTACTCCACAAGGTTGCAAAGAACTTGCACTTGAAGTCTCTAATCTTCTCTGTTTTATGCTTTTCCTTGGATTATGTTCCAGTAGGAAATATCATTCCATATCATTCTGTGTCTTAATCTTGCTCTAGAATCTCCAGTGAAATCCTAGTTATAGCACTTTCGTCTTTTCTCAAAAAAAAAAAAGGTTTTTCTTATTTTAAAAATTAACATGTAAAAATAAAGTTTTTTTTTTATGTTAAGTTGTTTGTCTTAATAACTAGCTTTACTAGCTTTCTTAATCATACTTTTGAGTATGTGTTAATTTCTAAATTTTAATGAATTGCAAAAAGTTTAAAAAAGGTAATTTTATATATTTTTTTTTTTAAATAAAACCCTAACCTATCCTATTCATACTTTTGAGTATGTGTTAATTTCTAAATTTTAATGAATTGCAAAAAGTTTAAAAAAGGTAATTTTATATATTTTTTTTTTAAATAAAACCCTAACCTATCCTATTCTTACAGCTAATTAAAAATTTATAAACTAACATTTATTATTTTAATACTAAAATAACACTAATCTAATAATTTAACGTACAAGTCTTTTATACTAATTTTTTTTATGACGTGCTTAATCACCAATAATTATTTCTTATTGATTTGTCTTTATCTTGTATCGAAAAGTCATATTTCATATTATCTGAACTGATGTTACCTGGATCATATTAAATTTTTTTACATGTAGCCCGTCTAC
The DNA here is from genome assembly GCA_963082915.1 of Dolichopus griseipennis. Taxonomy (NCBI): domain Eukaryota; kingdom Metazoa; phylum Arthropoda; class Insecta; order Diptera; family Dolichopodidae; genus Dolichopus; species Dolichopus griseipennis. The sequence goes on from OY720442.1 coordinate 127,501,360, forward strand.
TATAATTAAATAGTATAGAAACATGGTTTTGATTTTGTATATAGCCATACTTATATAAGAAGATGAAATGCTCAGGGGCTATGAAACCCGTTGGCAAAGCAAGATTTCAAGATTTAACATTCACATTATAATAACAAAAGTTTCATAGGTCAAACGTATTAACAACTGCTTAACAACATGTATTAACAAGTGAGGGAAAAAAACCAAGGGTTTTTAAAAAGCACATTTTCAAAATTATATACGGTTTCTCACTGAGTATTTTATCATTTATTTTTATAAAAATATATATTATGATAATATTATAATTTTGTTATTTCATTAATAATTAATTATATGACTAATAGTGAAATACTTAGAATACAACCCCAATGCATTCAAGAAAACCTGTTAATAAGCGCAAAATATAATGTTTGAGCTTCAATGTTAACGTTTAATTTTGGAAAAACTTACACCGGTGAATAAGTTACTGTTTTATAAGAACATAAAAGTTTTAATTTTGAAGACCTAGTAGCCCTTCAATGGGGAAGGTTCCCAAATTTTTGCTTAGCAAACTTATGATGGATCTGCTCACCCCCCTCCTGTGTTCACCCTTCCATTTTTTTCCGGTTCTAGGAAATCAATTTGGAGCTCCAACAAAATTTGGAATTTTACCTAGAATATTATTATCTAACCAAAAATGGTTAAGACTAAGAAACAGTTTCTTCAATTTAAAGAGACCCTTTCAAATTTAAGAAAAACCTTTAACGTATGTTGAAATATAATGCTGCAGCTGTAAATTTTGCATATTTGTAAAAAAAAATTTGAACAGGTGTTAAAGTTACAGGTGGTTGAAAATAGCAAAATTTAAATTTTCGAGCCCTTATAGCTCCTAAACAGGGGGCATGACAAAAAAATTTTGTTAACCGACTCCTATTAATTTTGGAGGACCTAACTTCTCCCAAAATATCAAGTGCCTAGGTTGAACCGTTTAGAAGATATATGGGACCAAAAATTTTGCAAAAGTTGAGTTTAGCTTAATGGTAAATTTTAGTATTGTATGGTAACCCTATACATTTTAGCCTTATATTTTTGTGAAGCCTATAAAACCAGCTATCTTTTGCCGTTTCCATATTGAAAATACACTTAACAAAACTCTTGTTATAATAATTTAAAAATAGGCCTTTTTCCAACTTTGGGAGGCTGTAGCTCCGTAACGGGTGGGGCTACAGAAAAAAATTCTTCTACGAAATTAATTTTTTTGTAATATCTACCCGCGGTTAAAATTTCTTTACTCTATTTCAAACGGTGTAAAAGTTTTTGTAAACATACGGACGGACGGACGGACGGACGGACAAAGTCAAAATTAAGAAAAACCTTTGACACTTATTGAAACTTTCGTTTTGGAGCTTTCAATTTTGTATACAAATAAAAAAAAATTTTGACAGGTATTCAAGTTATAGGTGTTTAAAAGCTAAATTTTTAGCAAAATTTCAATTTTCGACTCCTTACAGCTCTTAAAGAGGGGGCGTGCCAAAAAAATTTTGTTAACTGACTCTTACTTATTTCTAAGGATCTAACTTCTCCCAAAATTTCAAGTTTCTAGATTTAGCCGTTACGAAGTTATGAGGGACCAACAATTTTGTAAAACTTAGTTTTGAATAACGGTAAATTTTAGTACCGTATGGCAACCCTATACAATTGGCTTTTAAAAACTTGTAAAGCTTATAAAAGCAGCTGTCTGTTACCGTTTTCAGGTTGGAGATATACCTTATAGAACTCTAATTATAACTGTTTAAATATGGGGATTTTTTCGACTTTGTGGGGCTGTAGCTCCGTAACGGAGGCGGCTACAAAAAAAAGTTTTAACATTAAATTATTTTTATTGCAATACCTACCCATTCCTGATATTTTTTTGTCAATCGTAAGTAAAAAGGGACGGACGGACGGACGGACAGAGTGAAGCTATATAGGCACATTTTTACAAAATTTTTTGAAAATGTGCTAAAAATGATATTGACTTTTTATTAGTGATTTTTTAATTAGAATTTTTAAATAAAGTTAAACTAAATATGGGTGAAGAAAGAAATCGGTGTTCTCCTGTCTTATAATTAATTAATTAATTAATTCGTTAATTACATATATTTCAAAACAATTAATTTCGAATAACTTATATACACTCATCAATTTCTTTACTTATCCCCTTTTTATTCTATAAACTATCAATAATATAATACATATCTATTCAAAATATCTATTCTAAATAATCTATTCTATATTCTCTTCCTAAATTATCTCACATTAATTATGTTATTTTATTTTTTTTACTTTTGTGTTATAAATCAATTAAAAAATTGCCTAAAATTATTAAGGGTTTTTTTTTTTTTATTTATTCGAGTTAATTACATATTTAACCAAATGATTTCACATATTACATAATTAGCAATAGTATAAAAAGATAAACTTATTAATATCATCTTAATTAAAACTTAATTAAATTTATTGTATTATATATTATATCCGATTGATTTAATACAATTTATGAAAACATAGTACCTATATAACTACGAGTATGTAATTCTTGAATATTTAAACCCAGCCATGCTAACATTAATTTGTACACTAACAAAGTTATGTTTATACTAATTTATTATATGCACAGTATGAGATTTTTAGGGAATTTTCATATATACATATATATATATATATATACATATTTCTCCCAAATATTATGTCAACATCAATCAAAAAAATAAAAAAAAAAAAACATAAATTAGAAACAAAGAAAGAACCGAACTAAAATTAAAAAAAAAAAAAAAAAACTTCTCATTAAAACAATTAAGGTACCAAAAAATTAAATATTCACACATACATGTATATATGAGTACAGAAGTGGGAGATAAAAAAAAATAACTTTTTTTTATCACTCATAAGTACGCATTCCATATAACACATACATACCTAATAATGAAGTTAAATAATCGTTCATCACCTTTATTCAACATTCTTTTATCATATTTAGAGTGAAGTGAGGTGAGTTCATAATGTTTTTTTGAATGGAAAACACCAGAGAGGTGGAAAAGTTCAAAACAATAATTAAACAAATAAAGAAGTTTTTTTTTTTTTTTGAAACTTTTTTTTTTTTATTTTTTTTTAATAAATAAATATTCTTTTGCTTATATAAGCAATCTGTATATATCTATATATATATATGTTAAAATATCTAACATATTTGTTTAGAATAAGAATTTATATACATATACACAATATATGTATCATACAAATTCATTTGCACTTTAAATAAAGCACAAGAAAAAAAAACACAAAAAAAAACAAAAAATATGCTAAGTTGAATATTGAAATAATTAATTAAATAAGTTGTTGACAATAACTGATTTTTATCACTTTTTTCTTTTGAAACATGAAATTTCTTGTTTTTTATTCACCACCTTTTAAACTTTAATAAGTACCTTGTTAGCAGGGCTGTCACACAGTTTAAAAAGAAAAAAACAAAAAGTAGCCTGTGTTTTTAAAAAAAAATGGAGTTGAGTTTAAAAACTTAAAATGGAGCATGTTACAAAATATTCTCTGATTTATTTTAATTAATTACTAAAAATACTTTAAAATTGGCCTTATAAAGTTAAGTTTGTTATGCATAAATTAAATTTTTAATCATGACAGACTATAAGTAAAGATATGAAATTCTTAATCTAAAAAATAAATTTCCAAATTCCAAAAATTAAAAGTTTAAGTAATCATAGTTTAGAAGAATATTTAATTAATATAAGCTTTCATAATTAAAACTTTGATAACCAGACTTCAGCAATAACGGCCACATACAAATTAATTTTTTTAAACTTTTATTGAATAAAAAAAATGATCTTCGTTTAGTATAGGTTTTAAATCCTTATCCTTTCTAAATACTAAGCAGGGAATGTCACTTGCATTTTGAACGCACACCACACTGCATATTCACACAAATAAGTATACAAAGCTGTTTTGTTTTTAAAGCATTAGTATAGGGAATGTCATTTTTACCCAAATTTTTAATTTTTAAACTAATTGGTGAATTTTTTATATCTAAATATAAAATAATGTCATATATTAGAAAGGAGCTTTTCGTATTCATAATTTATAACGGAGCATTATTTTCAGTAGAGTGAAGTACCACAGCAAGCAGAAACAATAGGGAGCAAAAAACTCCATTTGGAAAATCTAAAACGACAGCCCTGTTTTTTTTTATACTTGTTGGTACTGTAGTACTATGGTACTATGGAAGTAAATAATTTTTCCACTGTTTTAACTAATTTAAAGAAAACTCAGAATACGTGAGATAAAAAATTGAACAAAAAACAAAAAAACATTGAAAATTACCGTTATAAATTATATGAAAAACTTTTGTATACAAGTGTAACAGTTTTTTTTATATTTTTCTTTTGTGTTCTTTTTAAAGTGAAGAAAATCTTTACACATTTTATTCGTACCACTTAATAATGAAATCTTTATTAATAATTTTTTTTTTGTATTATTTTAAAACTTTAATAATTTTTCATTTTTTATTTGTAATATATAAATAAATTGTAATAATGTATATATAGATGGAAAAATAGCCTACAAAAGTAGAGTAAAAGTTTTTAAAGGTTAGGGTAAAAGTTTGAAAGGGTAGTAAAAAATTATAGTTAATTATTTTGTTTTTAATATTTGAATACAAGGGCTTAATAATGTTATTAGTATGGTATGATATTTTCAATTGTTTTAATTAAAAAAAAAAATAATATTTATTGTATGTAATTTAAGGTGTTCAATAGAATCTATTATATTTTAAATACTTATATTTTTTTTAAAAAACACATTATAATTAATTTAAATTGAATGTAACCAAAGAAATTGTACTTTTTTAACAGTTAACATTTATAAGAGTCTTTGTATTATTTACAATGTAATTACAAGTATTTTATTTAAATAATTTGACATTTAAAATTTTAAAAATAATTTAATATACATAAATAATTTAGTGGAATCTATAATTGAATATCTTGTGCTTGAAGTAGTATAAAATACTATTCTATATCTTATTATTCTAATCTATAATATAAAAATGGTTACTGTTTGAGTCTTCCTCAAAGTCAGTTTCTCCAAATTTAAGAATTGGATATGCCTTCCCAGAAGAACTGACTTTGAATCAATTTCTTCAGAATAATTTTGAATATAACTTCTATAGGATGTTTTGGTATATAATATACAATATATTAACAATAGAAAATATGGAAAATAAATAACAAAATAAAATCATAGAAAATAAATAACTTTATATAATAAAAATAATATTTATGAAAGGAAATTATTAAATTTTACTTGAAATGAAAACATTAAAATTACATTTAAACTCATTAAAATCAACACATTAATGGATCTACATAGGCGCCCGCAAGATTTTTTCCAGGGGAGGGCAAAACAAAAATTTCTTAATCAATAAAAAAAATTTAATAAAACGATTTCATTTATTATTCTGAATGTTTATTATTGTGTCTTCATATTCCGCTTTTGCTAATTGACGCATATTAGGATGTAGCTGAAAAAGTAAATAAGCCGAATCATTTTTTTCAGAAAATCTTGCATTTAAAGATATTATTAACGAATCCAGGTACGGAATGAAAACAGATCTTTAATAATACAATTCAGGTGAATCACAAGATACATTTGACCGATTTTTTTGATTATTTGCAAGATGAGGTAACTTTATTTTAATATTAATTTGTTGAACGTTTTTCTCAACATTTTGCATGACATAATGAAATTGTTGTTCGGCATTTTCTCGGTGATCCCGAAAAATTATTTTAATTGTGTTAGTTTGGTTTTTAACAGAGAATAAGTTTTGCTCAGGTCCTTGAAGAATATTAACAACAGGTTCGAGTAAAGCTGAGTACTGTGCTATAACATGCAGACAGATTATGAAATTTGGAGAACTGCAAACGTGATATAATTGAAAAGCACGTTGTCGACATGTTAACATTATTTCCTTCTACTGTCAACCGTTGTAATCCTTCTACGATGGGGCAAAAATGTTCGTGAAAAATTCTAATACTTTTATATTTTGCTGTCCAACGTGTTTCGCAAAAAGGTGGTATACGCGATATGTACTTTTTTCTCAAAGGATTTTCACGGAAAAAATTAATTACCTCTTTAATAGATGCGGTTGTATTCCGTATTTCTTGAACATTATTAAAATCATTTACAACCAGATTCAGTTTATGCGAAGCACAGTGAAAGAAGTTTGCCGTAGGATATTGTTCTTGAATAAGTTTTTGTACACCATTTATTTTTCCTGCCATCACAGAACAGCCATCATACCCTTGACCTACCATTTTATACGAATTCAAGCCGAAATGCCTCAATGATGAAAGTATTTTGTTAGAAATTATTATTGCGTCCATACTTTCCAGCGGAACAAATCCTAAGAATTCTTCCCTAATATAATAACCAGTGGTTTTTTTGTCTACAAATCGTATTGCAAATTGATAATTGCTCAACTCCTGATATATCAGCAGACTCATCAGCGATTACCGAGTAAAAAGCCCTACTGTTTATAGTTTGCATAATGTGCTCTCTTAAAATATCTCCACAAATACTAATAATTTCATTTTGTGTTCTGTGCGATAGTATTTTGCATTTTTGGCAGATGTTTCCAGATGATTTTTTAAAATCGAATCACCTGCATCAATTCGAAAATCTAATAAATTTTTGTAATACGCTGTGCTCATCATCTTTGCCTCTTACAGGAAGGCCATGTATTCCACAAAATACCAAAGTTTTTATGATTGGCAATAATTTTTGCCTATTAGATTCAATAACTTTATGTACAGATGAATCAATTTGTTCAACAACATTCAGTTGTTGCCGTTGCATTATTTGAACAAAATTACTTGCACTTGACGATGACTCGCAGTGCCATTTGATTGCTAAACGGTATAAAAAAATGCACAGAAAAAATATTCACCGAAGAAATTAATTTACAATTAAAAATAAACCATTGAGGTAATTCCATATTTTCATATAATAAAATTTAAACGATAATAATATAAAATATATTTTTCACTATTAATATCAAATAATAATTGAAAAAACTACTTATACAAATGAAATTATGTTTCTTGCTTTATCTTATGCATGAAAAAAAACATGGTTTTTTCTATGCATTTTAAATATAATTGAAATATTTTTAATATATAATTGAAATATTATATAATAATATTAAAATAGATATATATTTATTTACCTGGTTTTTCAGTATTATTTAAATAGTATCAAGAATTTTCACTGAGTTTATAAAATGGATTAATATTACCAGCTAATAAACTAATATGTTACATATGATATATTCGAAAAATATTATTAAAATAATTTAACATTTAAATAAGTAATTATAAAATTAAAAGCAATAATATATGTATTTTTCAAAGTGCATCAACTGAGTTCACAATCACAATGAAATACCGCAACCCCACCACTCCAAAATCATATTCAGATATTTAGAATAGTTTTTCCAAAGCCTACTATGCTAAAATTTGAATATTGGCTATACAAACTAAAACTAGAACAAAAACATTTTTTTTTAAATGCATTGGGAGTAATCTCTTCCTTTTGTTTTGAAGAAATTTTTGCAGTTTTTATCGATATGAAAAAGCGTGTGAAAAAGAGTTTGAAAAATGGAAAAAAAGCGTTTGAAAAAATATTATATATAGTGGTTATTGGTCTTCTGAAAAGTATTACTAAGGTTTTTTTTTAATTAAATGTTTTGATATTGTTTTGCTATTCCTCTATTTTTATTTTTTAAATTTAATAATTAATTTTTTTAAAAGCCAGGGGGAGGCAAGTGACCCACCTTGCCCCTACCTGTGGGCGCCTATGAATCTATTCAATATAAAAAAATTCATAGAATTATAAATCCAACCATTATTACTTGAAAAATTAAAAAGTATTTTTATATACTTGTATATGTATATGTACTTTTATATTTGTTAAAAAATTTTTTAGGGATTTTATAATTTTTAGGAATTATACAATTTTATTTCCTATTAAAAGTTCTTTTAAAGAATTTTAAAATTTTACAACAGATAATATTAATAGAAATATATTTTATTAAAGTTTAGTTTAATTTATTTAATTAAACAAAACCATATTGAATTGTCTGTTTTGGCTACTGTATCTTTATATTTTATATAAAATACTATTCTATATACAATTTTAATTAATAATAGTTCTCTTTAAATTAATAATAGTTCTCGAATTATATCAAAAGATAATAAAGCCTTCATGGCTACAAAAAAACTATTTTACAAAAAAAAAAGCATTAATAAAAGAATTAAAATAATACGTTACAAGAAATTAATAAGGCCATTGCTTGCATATGGTGCACCAATATGATAGAACATTAGTGCAGTCTAATAGAGATATTTAGAAAATTTATAAGAAATAGTATTAGAGTTTGTTCCAATATAAACAGAAATCCCGAGTCCGAATATAAGCATTTTTACTCTAATAAATACTTGTACAAGAAACTAAAAATCATCAAAATATACAATTTTATAATAAAATTGATTAGAAATCATTCTGATAAAGCACAAAACACTCCAGAAAATTGTTTGATATCACATATATTTTACCACAATGAAGACTACATTAAAAAGGCTTTGCTCATCGGCTTTATAGCCCCTGAGCCCTTCATATTTTTAGGCTTGATATATTCAAGACCATAATCATATCCCCCAGTTATATCACTCTAACAAACGGGCTACCATGTAAGGTCATAGAATATAACCCGGGTAATATAAATGGTAGAAAATTTGAAATATTAAAAAGAGACCATTTGTGAAACGAATAATATTGTAAAACTGTATAATTCAAATAATGATTAAATACCAGGATTAAATATTAATATTAACAAAATAATTATATATTTATAGTTTAAATGTTAATCAAATTATACTATAAGCTGTTTTGATTAAACTTTTCTAGGCTAAGGGATTGTAAAAATTAAAGGGAAAAATAAAGGTTAAATTAAAAAAAAAAAAAATCTTGAATCCTTCGGCTACTAATACCGCTCATTAAAGATTCAATATTATTATTAACTTATATTTATTATTATCTTAATTATTATAAATTATTTTAACTTATTAATTTTTATTAAATTATATATTTTATCATTAAATAATATTCTTTAAAAATCTTTAATTAATAAACAAAAATTTTGTATTTATTGCATAATTTTAGGCTCATGGCTATGATGAATATATGTTGCAAAATAATCTAAAACAACTTAACCAGAATGAAGGTAAAAGATTTAATATAATTATAATTTATATAATAATTTTAAAATGCTTTTAGAATTAATTTTAAAAAATAAAGAATTTTCATATTAAAAATGCTATTATTTTACATATAGCATCAAAATTTATCAATTCACTAATTCTAAAACAAAAGTGAATCATTATTTGTAATCGTAGTTTATTAAAGTAGTTTAATTTAAATTTAAAAATATTTTCAGGTTTTATAATTTTAATTGTTTTTTTAAGAAAAACTGTTTAGAATTTAGTTTTTTAGAAGATTTAAAGCAATTTATGTAGACTCTTAATTTTTTTGAATTTGTTCAGTTAAAATGTGGTCACTTTTTCAAAAAATAAATCACTGAATAACTTTTTTTAATTTTATTATGAATTAATAATGATTAATATACAAATTAGAACTCAAGTTTATTATTATTATATCTACAATGAAGTTTGTCTTAATTTAATACAATTCTATATCCGGTTTAGCTTTTGAAAACTGATTTTAAAGAAAAATGAAATCTTTTGACTTAAACAATTTCCGTTTCTGAATAATTTATTTTAAGCAACTAGTAGGGTAAATAGATGATACACAATGCACTATATTATTTGAATATTCATATTATCTTATATAAGTTAATATCTTATATAAAATCTAAGCCAGGGAAGTAATCAATCCCATTGTGAAAATATTAATTTAAAAAACTCAAGCTAAGTCTAATTAACTTAGTTAAAGCCTTACGCCCCTTGCAGATAAAAACAAATTTCAAGACCACTTGACTATATTTAAACATTTCATCAACATTTCAAGCCTTGCAATTTTGATTACTTTCTTTAAAAACAGATTAACTTATAGATACGAGTATTAATATCGAAAAACTTAATATAATACTTTAATAATATTAATAGTAAAAAATAATTCTATAGTAGATTAATACTTTTTTACTGGTAGAATTTTATATAATGGCTTTTATTTGTGATAGTAAATGACTTATTCAAGGCTTAGAATAATAAGTGAGCAATGAATAAACATTTAAAATAGATAAAAGCTTATTAACTAGGTTTTGGCGTTTTATTTATATGTTATATACTATTATATTATATCATAATTTGTATTTTCATAATTTCATTAAATTAACATTTATATTCATTTAATTTTTTTTATAATTTATTAAATTTATTTCAAATTTCGTAGAATGTAGAAGATATTTTAAACTTTAAACGCTTTAATTATTATTTAATTTTTACTTATCATTTTTTAATATTAATAATAATTAAATAAATTATTTAATATTAATCTTATTTATTATACAATTAATTTTTTAAGGCTTGTAATAAGTTTAAAAACTTTTAATAAGCTACCAAGACTTAAGTAACTTATTAAATAGAGTATACAACACGAGTAATTAATGTTTTTTAATTGTAAAATTTGTGCTAATATTTAAGTATATACTTAGTATATTTAATAAAATTTTGTAGTTGTCTTTTGTTTTAAATTAGTTATTACTTATACAAAAATTAAATAATTATATTTATTTTCAATTTAATAATCGTTTACATATAATTAAGCGTAGATAATTTAATATATAATTGTATTTAAATATTAATATGTTTAGAAAATTAAAAATTTAATTTTAGTTTTATGTGCTTAAAAAAAAAAAAAAAAAAAAAATTAAATCATGCAAAAAATTTTAAAAAGTGTGCGGTAATATTTTGTGGTAGCAGTAATTAAGTAAAAAGTTGGTAGTAAATGGATTTAAAAGTATATATATACTGTAATTTTGCTGTGTTATAAAATGGTAATGGTACTTTTTTTAAATAAATTTATATTTTTAATTTAATTTATTTAATTTTAATTTAATTTTATATTCGATACTTTTTAGAAAATTATAATCCCTATCAATTATATAGAAGTTTGGATTCATTAGGTGGTGGACATTTATTAAGAGATCTGAATTCTGTTTATTCCGGTCAGTATATACAATGCAATAATATTACTAATTACTATTATTATTAATTAATTAATTAATTAAATTTTTTTCAAATATATTTCCATGTATAAATGTAGTTGATAAGAACTCATTGAAAAATGATAAAAATGCCCGAATTAATGCATTATTAATGAAATTATTACGTCATGTCGAAGCATCACAAGGTGAAAAATCTGATTTTGATTCATATGTATCGGGTGGCGGATCAGCTGGAGGTTTACCATCTAAAAGAACTATTGATTCTATTGGTGGAGCAAATTTATTAAAAAAATAAAATATAACATATACAGATACATATTATTGTAAAAATAATTTAAAATGATTTTATTTGCACATATAATATATAAAAAACTTAAATTATATATTTATAACATGTCAGCCATTATATCGTCGACAATAATATAAAATAAAAAAAAATTTATATATTTATTTAAAAAAATTGCACCATTAAAGTATATATATATATACGTTATTTAAATAAGAATTTGTTTATTAATATTAAAAAAAAAAAAAAAAAATTAATAAGATAAACAAAATAAGTATCATAAATTATATAAAATGTAAAAAAAAATAAGAAATTTGGTTGTGAAAATTTTATTGTGTTTTATTAATATATATATATATATATATATAGCTCAATTTATATTCGATATATTCGGTACATATAGTTTGATTTGCCGAATTTCTTAAATTTATATTGAAAAACAGAGCTACGTAATAATAAGGAGGAATTAACATAAGGATTAAAGGAAGATATTTCAATGAAATGAAATTAGTATCCATGGAGACGGAGGTGATATAAATATTCAGTGATTATATAGCAGCCTAATCATCATAGTTCAAACTAGGCGAAGTTTAATAAAAATGAGAATTCACAAAGGCGGAAACGATTCAGGGACAACGCATCATCTCATCATTTACAATTGTATTGCATCAAACTAAAAAATCAACATTTATCGTTGCAAATAGTTGAAGTTTAATTAATTCTACTTTCTTTTATAGAAGCTTAATTATTTATGTCTATTTAAATTTTTATAAATTTTTAGATTGAAAAAAAAACAAATTAAAACTTAAATTGCTTAATATTAGTCTAATATCTACTTCATTAGACCAGTGGCGTAGTAGTTAGAACGTCGATTTTTCAAACGAACAATCTCGGTTTCAAACTCTGGTCCGATCATATCTAATAAAAAAATATAATTTATAATTTATATTTTAATAGCACCCCATTAACATTTCATATTGTAAACAGGGCTTGCAGCTCCCGTCTCCATTCATGTACCATATAGTACCAAATAAATAAATATCTAACTTGAATCATTTACAAAAAAAAAAAACTAAAATATTCCAACCCTGTCTTATTGAATTTTTTTTAAAAACTAATTTTTAATTATATTTTTTTTTATTCATTTACTTCTTCAAGAAGTAAAATACATTTAAAGCTACGATTAATTACTTTTTATTTAATATTAATAATATTAAACTTAGATCTAATGCTAATCTTTTTTATTTAACATGCGCATATAGCTGAAAAATTATTGGCATATCAACGTTTACTAGAGGAGGGGTAATATAAAAAATTTTTTAATTATATTTTATTAAAATAATATAGTTAAATTCATTTTAAATTTTTATTAATTAATTTTAAATTTTCTATTTTATTTTTTAATTTTCTTTACAAAAAAAATTTAGACGACAACTTGGCAACAAAATCAAATTTATGACAAATCATTTACAAAGGAATGTTATGAACAAAAGAAATTTCGATGAAATTGATCGTGCCGGATTTACAAATGTTAAAAAGAATTTTGATGAAATTGACAGGGCCGGATTCAATTTTGTTAAAAAAGATTTTGATGAAATTGATGCTGCAGGATTCAGATAAAAATCTTAAAAAAAAAACTAAAAACAAAAGAAATTTATTTGATGTAAATTATATAATGTAGGCTACAAAAAAAAAAAAACAAAAACAAGTTTAATTCATTATTTAATCTAGTTATAGATCTGAAAATATGTAAAAAAAAAAAAAACAAAAAAAATGAACCTACAAAAAAAAAAAACAAAAGAAAAATAAATTATATTGATTACAGTATTAAAATTTAAAATTATATATGTATATTTTACGCTAAAATTTAGTATTATTAAATTCTTAGGAACTCTCTGAATGCTATTTCCTAAATTTTAACTAACTGTTATACGACTTTAGAACATTAGTTGAAATTTTAAAGCTAAAGATTCTAGAATCATTTTCCTAAATTTTAACTAACTTATACGACTTAAGAACATTGAAAGATTTTAAAGCATGAGCAAAACATTGTCCTTAAATGAACAAAAGACTAGAGGGTTCAGTTTTTAGAAATTATTATTTAAAAACGAGGAAGAGTGTAGTAGAGTAGACTGTGTCAACTCTGGGATACCCGTATGACCGTAACATATACATTATATCACCCGGTTAATTACTTTTGGCAAAATTTCATACATTTAGCTTTATTAGGTGTAGAGTAATGCTCATATAAAAGAAGCAGTTGTATGGCAGCTACTCGAACCCTTTGCAGTAGACCAACCAAATTTTGCAGTAACTTTGGCCATTACACTAAACTATTTTTGGCAAAATTTCAGACACCCAGCTTCATTTGGTGTAGTGTAAAGCTCATATAAAAGAAGGAGTTGTATGGCAGCTACTCGAACCCTCTGCAGTAGACCAACCAAATTTTGCAGTAACTTTGGCCATTATACTAAACTACTTTTGGCGAAATTTCAGACACGCAGCTTCCATAGGTATAGAGTAATGCTCATATAAAATTAGAAGTTGTATGGCAGGTACTCGAACCCGTGGACCAAAATGGCTGAATTTAAAACTCGACTCCGTTTTTTGCATAAAAACGAATTTGTGAAAATTTCATAATCCTAGCTCCTTTACTTTTTAAATTATCGTGATGACGGACGGACGGACGGACATACATAGCTAAATCGATTTATTTTTCGATTCTGATCCGATCCATACACTTGAGTCTATATCTACCCCCCTCCTTCTCTGCGTCACAAACGTAATGGCAAATTTATTATACCCTTGGACTATATAGTCATACGGGTATAAAAATTATACAAACAAATACTATTCAAAAAAATTAACACGTAACGTAATCTTAAAGGAACTATTATAAGAGGCATTACACGATTCCCTATAGCTCGAAAAAATTCATTTGTTTTAATTTACTAGAAAGGTGGCCTTAGAATTGAATCTTTAATGCGATTTTCTATTTTTGATAAATTATTAACGGCTAGGTGGCACAGTGGTTGAATGCCGACCTTTCATCCGGAAAGGCCCGTTTTCGAATTCTAGTGAAAGTGAAAAAACTTTTCTGCTTTTCGACTCAGCTACCATTCGCGTTGGCTTCAAATTAATTGCTTATTCAATAATTAATAATTATATATCTTCAATAAGAGACACATTAATATAACAATATAAACAAATGAAAAATATACACAAATAATTTAATTGAATAATATAACTCGCAGATATAGAATACCAAATACTCGAATACAAAATAGTACTATATCATGTATAAATTATATGTGGAATTCAATACGACCAATTCTAATAACACGAATATAATATGACCCCCTATTCCAACATGTACCTATGGTATAGACAGGCTTATTAGTCTAACAGTTGAACAGTTAGCGCTTAAAACAAAAAAATTTAGTTTAACAAAATATAACTCACAGATACAAAATTAACTAATAACTTAAATATAAAATTTACAACAATATACATGACAAAGAGAATTATACCAATTGAAGTTTGATATATTTACTGTTTTACGTATAACCTTTACAAGTTGTTGGGTTTTTAATAGCATAGGAAAAATAGATTTCAAGTAACTTCTAATATGGTAAGTAATATTAATTAAGACAACTAACATTGCAAAGTGTTAAAATAATTCGATCACATTTTTGGACGACTGTCATGCCATTAATAAGGATTAAATGTAGGGCTAAGAATTAACAAAATTTTGTAAATCAATATTTTATTTTAGTTTTTTATTAAATTATTTATAATATTTGTCAAATATAAAAAATATGTATTAAAAATATGTAAAAAATTGGATTTGAATTACAAAAGGTTGATTTTGGAGAGCAAAACCTGTAATATTATAAAGAAGATACAACTGATGGGTGGCATAGTGGTTATAGTACCATGTTTAAATTTATGATGGATATATTAAGATCAATTATAATATTTTTTTATATTAATGGAAGAAGTGTTAATGTACAAACCGCCGCAAATCCCAATGTCTAGGTTTAAGGCCTGGGTTTAAGGTAATCAATACAACACTAACAAAGAACGCTATTGAGAAATTTAACAAATCCTTTTATATTTTTTAAAACTTGGGATGTAAAGGGTAGGTTTTTGGTTAATTAATCGAAGGAGGCGATTCCCGCGCACACTATAAATATTTGAATGAAAAAAAAAATTTTTTAAAAAATTTTTACAAAAAAAAAACGACTTGATCAATTATGTAAAGTAAAATATAAAATATAAGGTCTCTTCACGAATAAATAATTAAACTTTATTCAATTAAAATCGTTTGTCTAGGGAGGATGTTTTTTGTCAAAAAAATTTATTGAGTTAATTAGTTTGGAAAACAGCTGATTTTGAAATTTCATTTGTTTATATGTATTAGAAAATTATTTTAATATAAACAAATGAATTATTAAATGAATATTATTATATTTTGTTTATATTAGAAAATTCTTGATTTTGAGACTTTTTTTTATTACTAATAACAAATATATATGTATGTAAATAAGTTTTAAATTTAATATGTCAAAGAAAAGTAAATTATGTAATTTTAAATTGATTAAAAAAAAAAACAAAAAAGTTATAAAAAATTTTAATTAAAAAATTATTTTAGAAACTACTTAAAAAAAATTTAACTTTTATTTATTAACATGAAAAATGTAAATATTTACCTTTTGTTTATAAACAAACCTGTTATCATCAATTGCCAAAGTAAAATAACTCAATTAACTTTAATTGAATTATTTAAAACCTGGTCCTGACTCCTGAGGCTTATTATTTGTGAAATAATAGAATTAAAACATTCCGTTGGTTTATTCCATTTGTTCGAAAAGTGTAGCAAACTTTTTATATGGCAATGTCATTTTTCTAATTTTTTGATTGGTTGAAAAAGCAAACTAGTTATATAAACGCACGGAATTGAAATGTCAAAAATAATAAGTTAATTCAATTAAGTTTAATTTTTTGTTCGTGAAGAGACCTATAAACAAAATAAATTATATTTCTAAACATTAATAAATAGTATATCTGTCACATTTAAAAAGGAAACCGATACGGCCTTTATCACATTGTAAATGGTAGAGGACTGTTTATAAATAAACAATTTTTGAATATTGTATCTTAATATTTAATTGTTAGGCTCGAAAATAAATATTTTATATAATCTAGAAATTAATTAATATATAAGTAAATTTCTCTAATTATTAATGATCAATTTTAAATTTTCAAATTTTGAAATTAAAATGTTTCACTTGTTTTTTGTTTCTACAAATCAAATCACAATTCACAACGGAACAGAAGCCAATAAACTAAAAACTAATATTTAAAAAAAATATATACAAAATTTGAAAATACATATATACAAAAACAGTTATACAATATTTTATATTTGGTATATTTCGAGAGGACAGTTTTCGATTTTAACAGAAATTTCAAATGGCAGCACTGTCAACAATGCCAGTGACGTTTATATTAATTTTATTAGTTTTTAGCATTGGTTCATGTACAAGATAAATAAAGCAACTTTGTTTACGGATAAAACATTTATTTTATTTTTAATATTTTTTAAAAATTAATTTTTATTAAAATTTTTACATTTAATTTTTAAAATTTAAAATTGACAATTTTTTTTTAAAAAAAAATCAATGAATATTAAATTTATTTTAAATAAATATGTGAAATGAAGTTCATAATTTATTTTATAAAATTTATAAATTCCGTATATGATTCATTTATATTTGACAAGTTGTACATAGATTTTTTTCAATCAATTGTGAAGTTTAATTGAACACAACTAGTATTAATGGAGTCAACTAATGGAGTCAACTAAGATAAAGATATTTGAGTCGTCGTGTTTAATTACTTTAATTAATATATTGTTAAAAGCAAAAATAAATTGTTAAATGTTTAAAAAAAATTAAAAATCAATAACATTAATATTGGAAAAGTAAGAAATTCGTTTTAATTGTAATAATTATTGATTTTTTGTAAATTTTCAATCTATGTATGTGATAGCTTATAATAGCTAGAAAGGGTAGACTTGTCAGACTAATGGAATTTCTTTAATTTTAATTAATATATAAGTTATAGTTAACAAAAAAAAGTGTTAAATTCATTAATCTTAAATGAATTAAAATTAAAAAATTAATATTTTATAAAGCCAATAATCGTATTCTATGTTTTTTTTTTTTGACATTTTAATAAAACCCACCCAAAGTGTAGACATCTATAGATTTTTCAAAAATTTTAACATAAGTGATCTGATTAACAAAAATAAATAAAGCAAGAAATTTTCCTCTTGTACTTGAGTTTAATTATTAATGACAGTTTTTAGAGAGTGCTATTAAAAATATGTTATAGTCAATATAATTTATACAAAAAAAAAAACCTCAAATTATTAATTGAGTATAATAAAAATAATATCTTGAATTTATGGTATTGACAACTGCAACAAATCAAGGATATCGGAGCAAAGTTAATATGTTTCGGTAAGGTATCTACCCCCATACTATACATATATATACATATATAAATATATTTTCCACAATTTTTACAAAAAGGATATGAAAATTTTAGAAAATAAAAATTTGATAAAATTCATTGATAAAAATAAAATATCCAAAAACAAATTTTTATTATTAAACATAAGATATTTGTTTGCGCATCCTGCTAAATTATTCCAATTAAAAAAAAAAAAAAAATTTTAAAAATTAAGGTATATATTGCGGTATACCTACCTTTTGCAATTATATCGCATGAATTTACACAATAAACCAACGTAATTGTTTTTCTTTAAAAAAAAAATAAAATTTTAAACAACTTAAATATCATTAATTTTCTCGGTAGACACAATTGTGATAGCAGATATAATCTATTTGAAAAAAATGTAATACATACATATATACATAATTATATTCAAATAAAAATTAATTTCTTAAGTTCGGAAAATATCTATAAATAACTTCTTATCAATTTTTTGTGTAAATACCGAAAGCAAAAGTATGTATTAAACCAATAATGTTTCGCCTATAACAATCAATTTTATTGATAATGTCTGGACATAAAAAACATAAAATTAAAAAAAAAAATATTGTTTAATGCAATGTAACTTGTGATTTATAAAGATTTAATTTTTAGCATATATATATAATGTTAACTTGAATAGTATTAATCACGAATGATGAAAGAAGTGAACTTCATGAACTAAAATTATTTAACCATTTAAAGAATATATTATTTGTACGATAAAAAAAAAATTTGGAAAACGCTATATAACGTAAGACTTATTTTATTTATACATAATTCAATGTTTTTGTGTTAAAGAAAATAATACAAGTATATTAAATGTTAAAAAAAAAAAAAAGTTCACAAAATAAGCACAATTTCACATTAAAAACATAATTATTGCATTCATCATTTTTTTTTTTCATTTATATCGGTGTTCAATTGTTTTTAATAAAGTATAAATATAATTTTCACCTTCTAAAAATTTTATCAAGGTACACTTATTTTAAAATTGTAACATTTAAGCTATATAACTACATTAATGCTTTATAATTGCTTCTTATAATTAAAATAAACAAAATTTTATTGTTAAACATAATTCCAGACATCCAGTGTTGTAATGTGATTAAACAACAAAACATATGTTTTAACACATTCCTAATAATAAGGTTATTGGTATACCATTATGTAACTAACAATCGTAGTAACTTATAATTAGGCATATTAAGTAACGCTTAAAATATTAATTTAAGAAAAAGTAGTTAAATATACTTAATAAATTCAATATGATTTAATTAATTTTGCTTGTATATAATAGCGGAAACCAAACAGATAACTCAACAACAGCAAATTTTCATCATTCACATACAAACGGACATCAAGAACAATCTCCTAATTCGTCACAATTATCAGTTCATAGTGACGAAGCTCTAGTTCGAACACATAAACAACAAACAACAACACAACAAGTTACAACAGTAACGAAAGTAGTACACGAAGTAAAACATTTTCGTCCCGATGGTGCATTAGTTGATTACGTTGCAATGCCTTTGGACGTTCAACATACTGGTCCTGATGGCCAAACTGTTGATTATGTTGCCATGCCTATGGGTATACACACCAGGTACAGTTATTTTTTTTTTTCAACAACCCTTGTCTTTATATTTAATTAAAATACTATATTATTATTTTTTTTTAGATCTCAATATATGAATTATAATCATGTCGATAGGCCACAACATCCGGATACACATCATGTTTATGTTGCAGAAGGAGCGCAATATCATTCACACTACCAAGATTTTGAACATTATCCTCCCCAAGCTGAACATTATGGTAATTCGGCTAATACCACGGGAAACCAACAACCTGGTGCTGGTCCCGTAACATATTTAACTGATTATGTTGGAGGTACAAATGAACGTTCTGGTACCCCGCAAAGTCCAAATGAACATAGTGGATCACCATCACCGATGCCTTTGACTTCTGTTGCAGGACAACAGCATGCAATTGTACAACCTGTTGCATACTTACAAGCATCCCATTATGATGAAATGACAGATTTCCGTATAACACCATCTCCTGGTGGCGTACAATTAGATCCACGTTTTGTTGAAGATCCTGCGATGGTTTATGGATATGTTTCAGCTCCGACATATGGAATTTTACCAGGTGGTAATGTTAATCCAAATGCTACTTATGCAACACGGCCGGTAATTTACGATGATAATTCTAATGGTACGAACTTCGAAAACGCAATAGCCCCCACAGGGAACGCAATGCCAGGTGGTAGATTATTTGAAAGTGATCATGATTTACAAAAACAGTTATCGCAATTATCAATTCATGGCCACGGTATTATAGACCACAACGTTGCAACTTCTCCAAGGGGTGGAGCCGACGCTTTTAGTTCTAATGTAGCTGGTAATGAAGGTGATCAGCGCCAAGTCATGCGGTGGAGAGATCCAAATTTATCAGAAGTTATTAGTTTTCTAAATAATCCGAATAACGTTATTAAGGCAAATGCAGCTGCCTATTTACAACATTTATGTTACATGGACGATCCAAATAAACAACGAACCAGAACGCTAGGCGGTATTCCACCTTTAGTACGTTTACTATCTCATGAAACTCCAGAAGTTCATAGGTAAAATTTATTGTTATCATTTATTCTACTTTACAAAACTTTTAACTATATTTTATAACAAAACAATTCTTTTGTAGAAACGCTTGTGGTGCTCTAAGAAATTTATCATATGGTCGACAAAATGATGAAAACAAGCGGGCAATAAGAAATGCTAATGGGATAATAGCTTTAATAAACTTATTAAGAAGGACAAATGAATCCGAAGTGAAGGAATTAGTCACAGGTGTTATTTGGAACATGTCGTCATGTGAAGACCTCAAAAGACCTATTATTGATGATGGTTTAAATGCTATAGTTACTATTATCATTAAACCCCATTCAGGTTGGGATCAAATAAATCCTGGCGATACATGTTGGTCTACAGTATTTCGAAATGCATCTGGTGTTTTAAGGAATGTTAGTTCGGCTGGTGAATATGCTAGAACTAAATTAAGGGAGTGTGAAAGTTTGGTAGACTCACTGTTATACGTCGTTAGATCTGCAATTGAAAAAAGCAATATTGGAAACAAAATTGTAGAAAATTGTGTTTGTATTTTAAGAAATCTTTCATATCGTTGCCAAGAAGTAGATGATCCAAATTATGACAAACATCCTATGCCTAGTCAATCTAGAGCTTCTTCGGCAGCTTCTTCACCTAAAGGTAATAAATAAAATAAAGTAAATTTCATAAATTAAATTCAATTTTTTATTTAAGGAGAAAATCTCGGTTGTTTTGGAGCAAGTAAGAAGAAAAAAGATTCACAGGAACAAAAAGACAATTTGTCGGTAGGTGGTAGTGGAACTACATCACGTAATTCGATACAAAGAAATGAACCTGCTAAAGGTTACGAACTTTTATGGCAACCAGAAGTTGTTCAATCTTATCTATCACTTCTTCAAAGTTGTTCAAATCCAGAAACGCTTGAAGCTGCTGCCGGAGCTATACAAAATTTAGCAGCTTGTTATTGGCAACCTAGTATTGAAATTAGAGCTGCTGTAAGGAAAGAAAAGGGACTTCCTATTTTAGTCGAATTATTACGAATGGAAGTTGACAGAGTTGTCTGTGCTGTTGCTACTGCTTTAAGAAATTTAGCTATTGATCAAAGGAATAAAGAACTTATTGGAAAATATGCAATGAGAGATTTAGTTCAGAAATTACCATCTGGTAATCCTCAACATGACCAAGGTACTTCGGACGATACAATTGCGGCTGTTTTAGCCACTATTAATGAAGTAATTAAGAAAAACGCAGAATTTTCGAGATCGTTATTAGATGCGGGTGGAGTAGAAAGATTAATGAATATTACACGGCAAAAACAAAAATATACTGCATGTGTGTTAAAATTTGCAAGTCAAGTATTATTTACGATGTGGCAGCATCAAGAATTAAGAGATGTATATAAAAAACAAGGATGGAAAGAACAAGACTTTGTAACAAAAACCGTAGCTGCTAGAAATTCAGCACCACACTCGCCAAATAATGCTAATAATACTTTAAATCGACCAATGGCTTCACAAGGAAGAACACGATACGAAGATCGAACTATTAAGCGAAATGCTGCAGGTGGTGGAGTTGGAAACGAATCTAGAAATAACGGAGGATTATCTGTTGTCCATAGTGGATCTGGGGCATTATATTTAAGAGTATGAACAATTTTTTTTTTATTTTTTATTTATTTTTTTTTATAATTATATACATTTTTTTTTAGGGTGAAGATATTCCAATTGGAGAGCATGGATACCAAGATGGTAGTGGTCAATCAGGTACAGCTGCCGGTAGTCATAGAATGTATCACTCAATGCCCTCCGGAAATGGACCAACTCACTCCACTTAAAGTCATATAAATTCAGTAGTTATTTAGATTTAATAACATATTCATACAAAACAAATTAAGAAGAAAAAATATGCATTTACATTATAGAAACCATGATAGAAGATTTTACACATCGACACAGACATTTAGTACGTGTATTTATTATTTATTTATACTTAACAAAAACATAAAACAAAACGACGACAACTACGAATACTAATTACTACCATATTATGGCTATTTATTAAAATATTTTAATAAATTTCTAAATATTCAATTAATTAAAAAAAAAAAAGTAGCTGAAGCAGTTAAAGTAAGAAATATAATGATATAAAAAAAATTAGTTTTTTAATTAAGAGTTTAAAAACAAAAATATTATATATAACTTATACGAATATTATGTTTAAAAAATTGTTTATTTTTTCTACTTGTAAAATATAAAAAAAATTTCCTGTTTTATTTTTTTTTTTAGATTTATTTGAAAAATCAAAATTAGAGTTAATTCCTAAAATAATATTCCCTGTTCATAAATTAATTATGAGCTTTTAAGTTTAAGTAGTATTGAAAGGTTGGCTTTTTATGTAATTAAAAAAAAATAATAATTTTCATGTATAAATTCTTGCCAAAAAAAAAAAACAAACAAAACTTATATAATATAAAATACGAAAAACGTAATCATTTTTGATTCTTAGTTATTAATATGAAAAACAAAAACTCAAAAAATTGGAATGTAATATAATTATTAGATATTAATATTTTTATTAATAATTTTTACATTTTTCTTCTGATTTGAAAATAATAAATATTTTATGTTTTTATTTTGTCTTCCATTAAATGTCTAATAGCGTATTAAGTGCAATATTATTTTCTTTTGTGTTAATTGTATATTTTGTAATCATTTTTTTTTTTTTTTTAAATAGTAATTACCTTAAATAATTTTAACCTCTATATGATTTTTTTTATTTTGGCATAAAACTCAAAAACTAAATTTCATTCATTCCATTTTTCTTCAGTAATTATATATGTATACATATATAAAATTTATACCTGATGCCCTCCATTCCATTGTACTTAAATATACTTGCTCAGGAATCTTTGATAAAAATAAATTAAATTGTATATACATATATACTGTTTTAAAATTTGTGTTAATTGTATTTAATAAATTGTAAAATATTTCATTTATATAATATTTAAAAGAAAATGGGTAAATCAAATATATATTCTAATTTAATAACATATCCTTTTATAAAAAAAAAAAAAAAATAGAACGATATTTAAAATAATTTAAATATAAAATTTAATCGAAAGCTCAAAAAAATTTTTTCAAATGTTCTAATTATATTTTCTATTACTAAAAAAATTTACTAAATTTAATTTCTTAAATTTTATTTTTTCTACTATAATAAAATGTGTATTAATGACAAAATTTAAAAGACAAATTAAAAATTGGAAATTAAGTTACGTCTTTATTGAAAAAAAATAAAATAAATAAAAGGAAAACAAAGTATTAAAAATATTTCATATCGAAATTATTAATAATCAAAAGCCAACCTTATTCTTTTGTCATAATTTATTTTTTAGTAAAGCTTATAATTAATTATGGTAGTTAAATTTTTGCATCTCTTATTTGTATTTACAATATAAATACAAAAAAAAAATTAATGAAAAATGGTATTTAGAACAATGTATCAGGATGACTTTTTAAAATTACAATATTATAATTTAAAAGAGTTATACCATGGTAAATGTCAATTTAAAATAAAATAAATTTAAAAAAAAAAACATAAAAAAATGAAAGAAAAAAAAAACGAAATTATATACATTCCTTGAAAAAAAAAATCGAAATTCTATTTTCCACTTAATTTTATATTTATTTTTTATTTTTGGAATTGATTAAATATAGTACTAAGAATATCTTAGTAGTTTTGTTAGTATTTTAATAAAAAAAAAAATATATTAATATATTTAACTAATAAATTTTTATAATAATAAAATATATATATAAATTAAAATATATATACAAAGTTAAAAAAAAAACACATTTTTAATGTTAAGAGTATTAAAGTAAAACAAAATTATAAAATTAATATTAAGAATTTAAAAGTTCTTAAATATAACAAAAAAAAAAAAAAACAAATACGCATTAAAATAACATTTAAATAGTTTTATATTAAATAGAAATATTAATTATAATATCGCATTCAAATAAATAATAATAAATAAAAAAACAAATTAATTCATTATAATATTAAAGTTTCATAGTTTTTCACACACAAAAACAACAACAAAAGAAAATCCCCAAGTTTAATAAAACAAAAATTTTTTTTTTGTTATATTTACAATAGTAAAATAAAATATAATGCAAAATCTTTAATTATATTAAACATTATTAGACAAAAGAAAATAAATTAATATTAAAAAAAAAAAATACGTTCTTAATTTTTTTTTTTTTCATTTTAATAATTATTGTATTTAATAAAAAAAAAAAAAATAACAAAAACAAAAGGAAAAAAATTACATTTTTTAATACATAAGACTAATTTTATCTGTTGCCTTTTTGTACAATTACTACCAAACTGAATATTATATAAAAAAAAATAATAAAAATATAAAAAAAAAAAAAAACAAAAAACATTTAAGCACTTAGAAATTCATAAATTAAAAATAATAACATTATAATAAAAAAATAATTAATTAAAAATTAATAAAAAAAAACAATATTAAATTTAAATATAAAAAAAAAACATAAATTTAATATTCTGATTTGCATACACAGCATATAATTGTAAAGTAATATAAGAGTGAAGAAATAATCGCAAATTACTTAGCTATCAATTGTTAATGTCA
Organism: Dolichopus griseipennis; assembly: GCA_963082915.1. NCBI lineage: Eukaryota > Metazoa > Arthropoda > Insecta > Diptera > Dolichopodidae > Dolichopus > Dolichopus griseipennis. Next base: position 127,526,748 of record OY720442.1, read on the forward strand.
TGAAAAATAAATTAAATAAAAAAAATAATATAATAAACATAATTATGTAAAACAAAAAAAAAATTCAAAAATACATGTGGCACATTCTTAAATTAATTTTTTGATTTTTAATCTTCAATTAAAGTATTCGTTTTAAAATTTCATCTTCCAAAACTTCTAAGGAAAACTATAATTAACCTAGCAAACTATAATAAGAGCAAACATTTATATTATATTTTATATAAAAAATTAGCATTTCTATGGAACGTTCTATGAATAATAGAATTTTATTGAATAATAGGGTTCGAGTGCACTGATTAAAAATTTATTTAACTTTCCATTAGATAGATTGATACTTTTAAAAGTTTTATTGGACGTTTGTTTAATTTCTTTCAAAAATGAAACACCAATTAATTTTGGGTTTGATTTCATTCTTTATTAAACTCAACAATTTTATAAAACATGGACATTTAAAATTATAAATTATAAACATGGAATTATTAATTTAAATATATGTTAATGTATTTACTTTTTTAGGTTTTTCTAATTCATTTTCTTTTTTTACATTTTTTGCATGCCTTTTACTAATTAAATGTACTGAGAAACTTTTATCATCAATAACAGTCATTTGACAAGTTTTACAATAGAATTGACCAGACGGAGTTCGGCAATTTAACATTTGCCGTGATAATGTTAAATCTTTTACAGTAATAACTTGTTCTGGATCTATAAGAAAAAATAAAAAATAATTTAGATTTTTAATTTTACAAAAATAAATATTTCATACAGAGTTCTTTAAATTTCTTAAAATGTTTTACTCCTTCCTTATGTTTAATAAGTTGTTGCTCAGACGTTGTGTGTATGTTACATATTTCACAAAATGTATTTTGCTTAATTTCTACTGGTTTCTTAATTTCAATTGGTTGCTCTATTGCTTCATGTGGTTTAAATTGTTCCCCAATATGAAATCTTCCATCGGTTGATACAGTTGTTGAACCAGTTGGACTTAAAAAAAAAAGTTAAAGTAGATAAATAAAACAAATTTTGAAAAAATAATTACTTAGTTAAACTGTCAATATTCTTTTTGTGTACAGGAAGAGCACCAGAATTGATTTTTCTAAAATGTATAAAAAATAACTACATTAATTTTCATATTTATTTCATTTTATTGAATTGCTATTTATTACGATACGTGTTTTTTTCCACTATAATGTTGTCGAGCATCTTGTAATGAAGTTAAAGTAACATTACAAAATTCACAATGTAATACATCAGAATTTCTAGACACTGTTTTTTCATCCTTCAAAATTCAAATAAATTTTTTTTTATTATTTTATTTTTATATGTAGAATATTTATTTACTTTTTGCAGTTTTGGTACAGGTTCTCCAGTACGTTTTGACCATTCAATCAACCAATTATTGATTTTTTTCTCATGACTTTTCGATACATAATGAAAATGAGCTGTTTTTGCCGAATTAAGAGCAGCTTTACATAAATTACAGAATAATGGTAAAATTAAATTATTCAATTCCTCAGGGTACTGTACATTCCTTCCAACTAAAAAAAATAAAAAGGAACATTTTTCATTTAACCAAATTATTTTTATATTGATTGTATACCATATAACCGAGCTTCTGTATTTAATTTCCTTTTCGACGGTTTTACTTCATTATTTGATTCATTAAAAACTATTGGTGTTGAAATTTCTATAGGTGAACTTTTATTTTCAGTATTATTTTCTGCTTGATATTCGGATGCTAATGGTGATGTATATTTTTCAATTTGTGAGCCTGCTGAATTATCATTGGGCTTACTTTGTGATTTCATAGGTATTTTAAAATTAATTTTTATTCTAGGAGTATCTAGATAGAAATAAAAAATGATTTTATGAATGTTAACAAAGCTTTGATTTTATAAAAAAAAGTTGGGACAATAGTTAAGAACCAAAGCATAGAGTTAATAAATCCCAACTATTTTATATATGTATACACTTATACAACAAATACATAGGTACTTATAGTAACAAATTAACAAATTTAAATTTCATAAATGTATATAGGAACCGTATCGTTGGAAATAACGGTTGCAATCATCTAAAATAATAACTTTTTCTAATGCATTTTAAGAATTAAATTACTATTAGGTACTGAATAGTTTTATAATGACTTGTGTCGTAGTATTGATTTCATCAATTCAATAAGTAATTTTATTGAATTTAATTAAAAAGTTTAAGTTTTTCTTTAATATTTCATTCATTAAAAATTTTTCTCTAATACCAATTTACTCAGTTTTAAAATTTACATTGCACTTGTAATCCATAAATTTATGACAGATATTACAATTTTCACAATAATGGTAAGAAAAATGTAATAATTACAAAAGATACATGAAACATTATGAATTAAATTTATTTTTAATTGTAATATTTAAATTTCTAACCACATCTAAGTTAATATATACCTTCATTTTTACACAATTCCATTTTAAATTTTAATTTAGAATTCTTATTTCACATTTGTTTATTTTTTCGGTATGAAATATTCATTAAAAAAATCCAATAAGGGCTGCAAAAATACTATACTATGTTTACATAAGTATTTTGTAATTCAATACAACATTGGATGAAAAATCTGTAAATTATTTTAATTTGTGAAAAGATTTTGACATCTAGTTCTGTTTAAAAAATTAATGAAAAATTTTTTAAAATACAATAAATGTGATTTTAATAAACTTTTGTTGCATTAAAACAATTAAATATAATTCTGGAAGAAAAATAAATCTTAAATTATTTTAAATTAAATATGACATATTGCCATCTATTTGAAATTATCTAAAAATAAATGTTTAAAGATTTTTGATTAGATATGGCAATGATGAAATATTGCATTATTGACAGTATAAATGTGCGAAAAAGAAGGGTGAATGTAAAATTTGCAAACCAATGCAACGATTCGGTTTGTCTCGTCAAATTATTATAAAGAAATCTCGGAAATTTCATTTATTCAATTTAGAAAATGTAAAAGAATTATATAGCTATTAAACTGTTATGTTAAAATATAAAAACAGTTTATAATATATTCAAACTATAAAAGTAATAATTCAGTATTTATGTGAGGAGTACAATAAATTAAATAGAGAATGAAAAAATGTTTGGAAAATTGCTCCCAACAAAGTAAGATATTTTTTAATAATATAAATTTATATAATAAACATTGATCAACTTTAAAATTGGAAAAAAATTAATATGTAATATTAAAATTTTTATTCATTTGTGGAAACGGTTTTACATTAACACTACTAGTGTAATAATTTTTTAAGATTTAAATTGTTTTAGGTAGGAGGTAATTTATATATGTACATTTTTAAGTATATTGAGTAAAAATATAGTAAAAACGTAAATCCAACATGTTAAAACAGGGTTGTAGGTATACTACAAATATTCATTATTCGTTTCATTACTATACTAGTACAAGAATTATAGATATTTCCTTGAATTAAAAATATTAATTTAGTAGAAATTTTAAATTTAGTATATGTAATATGTTACAAATAAAATTTTTTATATATGTAAACATTATACTATAAAGAATAAAGCAATATTAAAATTCATATTATTCCTGAACATAATTGAATCATAATACATTCATTCTTATTATTGAATATTAAATTCTAGAATATATTCTCCGCAATAGTTTGCTTTGTTTAAATCTCAAAAAAAAGTTTCAGCTATAAAAATCATTAAAATGATAATATATTTATTTTAGATAATGTGGCCGTAGAGCATCTTAGAAGAACTACTTCTCTTGACGCCCTATCACCGTGGAATTCTTCATTAGATATCATACTTTTGGGTATAAATTTAGTTTTTATAGGTATTCTATATTTTCTTTATTAAATTCAAATTTAATTTTTTTTAGATAAATCTACTCAAACCGAGTGGGCATTTGAAGGTTTAGAAATAATAGAAAGTACAACCGCATCAGAATCTCCAGTAATAAGAGAACATTTAGAAAAATCACAACCTAGTGAAACAGTTAGTATTCAAACAATTCAGTCAAAGCCAATTCATGGTAAGTTGATTTTGTTCAATAGTTTATTTTTAAATGAATTAAAATAAAAATTTTAAGGATTTCCTAGTTCAACTTTAATGCCAGTTAAACCTGGTCAAAATATACATATTCGACATATGAGAAGCTCGGTAGAAGGATTAAATCAAGAAATAGAAAAGTTAGTTCTATATACTGGACAAAGAAATTCTAGTCAGAATGAATTATGCCCGGTATACATGAAAAATAAAATTTGTTGAAAAAGTGAAATATATTTTTCTATTTTAGATTGCTGGTGGTACACCAGAAGGGCATAGAGCACCTGTAGCAGAACTATTTCATGATAGTATGAGATCAGTTAATACACAAACTCCAATGCGAGATATAATATCGTCAGGTATAATACTTTTTTTCAGAAAGATTATAGATGTATTTTTAAGTTTTACTTACGAAAATATGTTAACTCGAATCTTTTTATAGACGAAAGTCCATCTTCAGATGACCGGAGTAACACGCCGAGCGCGTCTCCGAGAATCAATAGATTTTTATCAAGAGAACCTCCTGATGGATGTGAAAGAGTAATTTGATTTTGATTTTTAAATATAAGCTACAGTTGATATTAAATTGGTATATTTTTTAGATCTCAACTAAAATTGTTGAAAAGGTCAAAACAGGAGATTTTAAACCAAATGTGGGCTCGCTTGTAATATCACAGGCATCTGCTTTTACGCCCTTGCAACAATCGAATGCAGAAAAATTTATTAGTGAACAGACTGAGTAAACATTTTCAAGTATTTAAGATGAAAAACAAAATATATATATTTTTAAAAAAAGCATTTTGTTACTGAATAGAATTAAAATTTTGGAAGAAATGTGGTATGAAAAAAAATGAATGTTTTAAAAGAATTTTAAATGTTTTTGATTTTCTCATTTGTGTTATAAAGATTTATACTTTTTCCTTTATTTTTAAAAAACAATAGACAGTTATAGAATTTTAATACAATTGTTAACTCCAACGTGCGTTCGTTTTATTATTGTGGTTTTTTTGGTTTCAATGTCAATTGAATTTTTGTCAGTTTACAAATTAAATGTGAAAGCGTTTTTCAAGATTTAAATAGTTTATTAACAATTTCACTAACTAATTTTATTTTTTTTAAATTGTATATTAAGAAGTATAACATTATTTATAAAGTACATACAATATTTCAAAAAAAATCTTGTTACCCGAACTCTCATATCCACATCTTAATTAATTCATACTAATGTTACAGTTTATGAGTTCATAACAAGCTTCGTTATTTTAATTTTAAATACAGTTTTTATTATTAAACTCTTAAAAGTGAGTAGAACACATATAAAGCATTTTTAAGTTCATTATTTATAAAATATCTCATTAAATTTAATATTTCTGTAACGCTGATAAACAAAATTGTTTATGAGTTATTTTTACAATTTTCTAATGTTTTATATTTATACAGTTGACTGAACATTTTGAACCACTTTTGATAACTCTACTTTCGATGGTACCAAGTAAAAAGCGGGTGCAATAGCTGATCCACATGGACAGCAACAACCATTTATCCAACTAAAGCTCCCCAACTTTTGAGTACATTTAGGGCAATTAAGCCTCCCTTGACTATGTTTTAAAATATCTTTCATCCAAGCAATAGGTTCTAAGAATATAATTTTTTCACATAATATTTCAGAAGCTACATTAGACTGTTCAGGATCTGCAACTATGGAAGACTTTCTTAATTGTTCACTCAAATTTTCTACATTATTGTCACTTTTTGATTCACCATTACAATTTTTTCCAACATGAATTAAAACATGTGATTTATTTGCAAGAACACGTCTACATTGACGACAACGATAAACTATGGGATCAGGATTTTCTTGTGTTAAACCAGGATCAGGTTGTATTATGTCCATACAACTTTGGGGAAGTATTTTAGCCTTTTTAACTTTTTCTGAAGCAATTCTAAGTCGATATTTTTTGTATTTTTGATACTGGGGATCAATTTTGCATCCCATTCTTTTGAAAAGTTTTAACTGAAAAATAAATCCAACATTCGGTTGAACATATTTTCGTTTTTTCAAAACAGCTTCAAACGCAGGACCATAATCTAAATTATATTTTTTCATTATATAGGCGATCACAATTGTTGAACTTCTGCTTACACCAAAGTAACAATGAACCAAAATTTTCCCATTTTTTAAAGCTTCATCAATAAAAATAATACAATCATCTAAATAATGCAATAAATCTTCTCTCGGCATATCTGAAACTTGAACAAGTTTTGTTGTTAAAAATGATTGATCAGTTATGTGACTTGGAAGAGGCACTGTATCTAGTGTTAATATATGTGTTATCTGAAGGTTTTTTAATGTTTCTAAGTTTGAAGCAGCCGAAAGATTTCCCAGATATAATCCATTATCTATTTCATCTAAACTAACTGGTCCACTATCAAAATCTTCACGTGTTATATTCGATGATGATATTCTTTGTTTTGTATAAATATTATTTTTCTCCATCGTATTAAAATTTGTTTTTATTTGCAATAAAAAAAAAACTCAAGCATCACATTAATAACTAAATCGATTTGTTTTTCTAACAACAATGTTGCTCTTCAATTTTTATTATACATATTCTTAAGACACATGTTGTCAAACACTAATCAGTAATCATTTGATAAAAACAAAAACATAGAATTGGAAATGTCAAATATAAAAACATATGATTTTTATTGCACTTTTTTACTTTTCTGTAAAGCATTTGATTTTGCAGTAAAACTAGTTTTGGTATCACTGTTTTTTTTAAAAGATTCGTTATGATTTATGCTATGAGAATGATCTGAAAAATTGAATTTAAACTCCACGATTAACTACTTTAAAATACTTTTATTTACAAGTTCTTTTAAAAAAAATTTCCTACTTGAAATCTAAATTATTAACAATATATAGTAAAGTTCTGCATTGTTCATTATAAATCATTTGTTGAATAAGAGAGTCTAGTGCTTTCTCTCCATTTAAAAACTCCTTTAAGTTATGAATAGTTCCATTTTTCAATCTATGATCTGTAACTCTATCTTGAGTGAAATTATAAGTTCGAATTTTTTCATTTCGATTTTTGGTTCCCACTTGTGATTTTCGTAGAGAACTTTGTTCTTCCTCCTAAAAATTATTTTTTATAAAACCTTTTTGAATAAAATATTTTTTTCATATTTTACCTGAGCTGACAGTTCTCTTTGTAATAAAATGTGTTCCAATTTTTTTAAAGCAATCTCTCTATTTTTTATTTGTGATCTTTCAGTTTGACATTCAACCACTGTTCCGGTTGGTATATGGATTAGTCTAACTGCACTATCCGTAGTATTAACATGTTGTCCACCAGCTCCGGAAGCTCGTTTTGTTTCATATTTCAGTGATTTATCATCTAATTGAAAATTTATATTATCCGGTTTTGGAATAACTGCAACTACTATAGTACTAGTATGCATTCTACCAGATTTTTCAGTGGCTGGAACTCTTTGTACTCTATGAACGCCGGCTTCATTTTGTAGAAATTCATAAACATCAGCTCCCCTTACAGTCATTGATACACTTCTTATTCCACCAATTGTGCTATCGTTTTTTTCAATTATTTCATAGTCCCAATTTTTAAAGCAAAAGAAATTTTCGTACATTCTAAACATATCGGCTGCAAATAACATAGCTTCTTGACCACCAACACCAGCATTAATTTCAAAAAACAGTTCAGAAAATTTCTTGGACTCACAATTTTGCAATAATTGATCAACAATTTTTTTTTCTAAATCTTCAAGCAATCTTGTATATACCTAAAAAATTATAGTAAATTAAAATTCATTGCAACTTTACATTTGGTTTAGTTACCTGCTTTTCTTCTTGAATCAATTCTTTCATTTCTTCATCTTTTTCGGTTTCCATGTCTTTTAAGTTATTCAAATTTAAAATTAAACAATTTCTTTTCTCATAAGTATCAACTATATTTGAAAGGCGGCGCATTCTTAAGTGCTCTTTTTCACATTCTGGAGGATTTAAACGTAGTGCATAAAATTCATTTTTTAGAGCATTTAAGTACTTTAATAAATTTTCATTTTTTAATGAAAGATTTTCAAGCTCTGTGTGGACATATCGTATGAAATTTAATTGTTTAGTATAATTAAATAATTTATATGATCTTTTAAACTGATTTAAAAACATTGCAATTTTTAATAAGTAAAATATAAAACCTATTAGATTAGAACGTAACCTTACAAATAATCTCACAGCTGATAGTTTTGTTAATTTTTTATACAAAGATATCATATTGGAATGTTACCGTCTAGATATGAATGGAGATTTTTAACTTCAGTATTTTGAAAATATTTTTCAACAAGTAGATTTTATACTTATTTAATATTTAAGATTAAAAAATGAAACAATGTAGAATTAAAAGAAATAAACCAAAACTGTAATTAATTTTAATTTTTAAAATGCAAATAAAAAAATACATGCAGAACTTTCGGGAAAACTAAACTCAAGTTGCTCAAGTTGGTAGTTGATCAAACGTGTTTATATTTAATTCGATCTCTACTAAATTTAAATAGAAAGCAATAATGCATTTAGACCTAATAGTAGTCTAGTCCTGAATACATAGAAAACTGTTGGCTAATTTTTGAAAATACTCTATTAAAAATAAGATCTCTTTTTATATATACATATATTTCTTTTCGAAAAAATATAAAATAAAAAAAAACTATGATTTTACAACATTTCCCCAATCACTAGCGTAGCCCATTAATGTTATATGTTCTTGAACAGCTTTGTCCAATATATGTCGAATTTCTTGACATCCTTGTAAAGCATGTTCCAACACATGCGGTAACTGATCTAAATGAAAACGTTGTGACATTTCCGTAAATGCTATTTTATTAGAGGCAGGCAGAGAAGCAACTGATAATGTTGGACCACCACATGCTTCTTCTAAATTTGAGACATCCATCAATGGAACATCTCCATTTGCTAATGAAGCTGTACAAGCACAAATGTATTCTTTAAGACAAATACCTGCATCGATTAAAGCAAGAGTGGCCTACAAAATTTTAATTAAAATTTTTATTTGAATACATACTATCCAGTTAAAACTTACAGCATTAACTGAAGCACAATAAGTACCACCATCAGCTTGTAATATTTCAATGAAAACATCAATTTGCGACCGAGGATACAGTTCAGTTAAAATTGCTGCTCTCAATGTTTGTTGTAAATTTATTGTCATTTCGGTTGATTTACGGTCACCTCTGGGACGGCTTTTTCTTTCACCTGTTGAAAACGTAGCCATACTAAACTGACAATTAACTACAACTTCTTCTTGACTGCTTTTTTTTGCAGAAGCCTTAAAAAGAAACTCATATTAAAAAATCAAATCAAATTATGTAGTTTTTCATACCTGATGAGGTCCATAAACAGCCGCTAAAACTTTTGTATTCCCTTGTTCTAAGTATGCACTTCCATCTGGTTGACTGAATACACCAAGTTTACATCTTATTTTACGTAATTCATATGGTCTTCTACCATCTAATCTAAGACCTTGATCGGAAACTAACTTATTTGACATCATTTTACTGGCTGATAATTATATATTATTATTTATTTTACTATTGATTCCGGTTTTAATAATAAATGTAAATAAAGCATGTGTAAACAAAAAATTGACAACCACAAATAACAAAAAGACAGAGACATCGGAACGGGTAAAACCAGCGCTTAACTTTAAACGTCATTAATTATAAAAATGTTTAGCAACAATTTTACTTAATTTCATTTCTTATTTTCTATTCCTCGTTTGTTATTGAAAACCAACTAAAAAATAATAAAATGTTTGTGTTTGTAAAAGCTGTGGTACCTGGCTCCTATTGCACCAACCACTCATCACTAATTAAATAATCACTTTTTGATATGTTTGTTTGATATGTGGTTGTTGTCAAATATAAAATAATAAACGATTTTTGATTATTCCATTAGTGATAAGTTGTTGGTGCAATAGGGCCCTGGTAATGCTTAATCATAAAAATTATATTGTATGATGTATTCATGTATATACTGTTCTGTCCACTCTTAATATATTTAAGCCATATATAATATACACCATAAAAAATAAGCACTAATAAATAATCTAATTCTAGTTTCGAAATTATAAAATTTCTAATTTGAATGTGTAACAATTTATTAATATAAGAAACATATAAACTTTATAAATTAGTAACGGTTTTTTACGAAAAAAATCACAGTTAATAATCTTCCTATGCTACACAAGGACAAAGTAATTTTGTTTTATTTAAATATAACAAAAAAAAAAACGTTATGTTTAAAATCGTTAAAAAAATATTTCTGCTCTTAGCTTATTTTGAAGTTCTCCATCACATTTTTACTTTTGTGATCTTCGACTGAAGGACATTCTTTCTATAAAAATACTTACAGTTTCGTGCTTTCTAAAGAAATAAGGATTATGAATCTTGATATTAGCTTTGTACATGTTATTCCTACTATTAAAAATGAACTCATCAACACTTAACTTGTTAGTTCCCCGATAAGTATATATTAGATTATTTATGTATAGTGAAATATTAGGTAAGCTCCAGCACTAACTCAATTCTAAAGAGAGAAAAAATTCAGGGGAGTTTTACGAACGCTCGAATCTCAAAATCTCCTTTTATGAAAATCGCGTTTTTTTATAATTTCGTTTCTTAACTTTTTCAAATCTTTTGAAAATCGTCATAAATAAAAAACTCTTAAGAGTCTATATTTTGTAAATTCCCCTAAAATCCTGTAAAATTAAAAAAAAAAAGGAGATTTTAATCAAAGTGGATTTTAAAAAACTTGATTTTGATAAAAAGAGATTTTGATATAAAAACATACGAACTCAACCCGTTTTAACGTTATGGAAAAAGTTGGTTGGTACTTCTTGAAAATTCTTCCAACCCTCCTATCTAGGCCCTTAGAAGTCAGGCCGACTTAATTAAAAAAATCTAGTCTCCAATCCTGTAACACTAAAAATGGTAAAAAAATTATGAAAGTTCCAAAATGATGAACCATATTTTTTGGACATTTATGGGTGTTAAAAGTCTACCTTTTTAAATTGTCAGGCGGCTACTGTGTTCTAAGAATATTTAATTTCTTTCCAGACTCCTGAAATGGAGTTAACTAATCGGAAAACTTCCCGAAGACTTCTTCGTTCAAGCAACATTATATATGGCGCTAAACAAAGTTTCTGAAAAAAAAAGATATTTTTTATCATCTTATCTAATAAAAAAAAAATTCAGGAGCATCCTTACACTTCCTAAAGAAGTACTTAAGGTATAAAATAACAATTGAAATTGTGATATGAATAAACAAATTAAAAATTTTAGTACTTCCATATTTTTAAAAATTTATTATTTTAAAAATTAAAAACAAGATAAAATAAATAACGGTAAAAGATTGGTATTGTAAATTTTTAAATTTTAAACACCTGATCTTAAAAAAAATCCCTATTATTTGTTAATATTTACTGCTGCCTAGTGCCTGCAATACTAGTATTAGTTAAAAGCTATTAAAATTATTATACAGTAAGTTTTAAGTAAAGCCTATTTTTATTCCACGTTTTCACAGTTAATATTTAAATAAAAATACAATTAGAATATTAAATTTAAATGTACAGTAAGCGGCAAAATTATTACAATACTTATTATTACTATCATTATATATATTATATATAGAAAGATAATAAATTTAATATTAAAAAAAGTATAATGATAAAAATATAAAGGAAGAGTTGTAATATTCTCACCCATCACTATTTTTAAATTTAATGAACCTGTGCCTATAAATATTATATTTACTTTGTTTTTAATAAATTTCAATTCGACATTTTTTTTTATAAGTATATGCATTAAATTTAGTTGTCTAAATATTAAATATACAAAAATAAGTTTTATGAATTTTTATTGCGTGAAGAATGGCAATAAGATACACATATGAATAATATGAATACTGAAATTATTAAATTGATTTTTATTTAATATTCTTTTTGTTCTTTTATTTAATTCTATTTTTTTCTATATTGATAATCTATTACCTGTGCTGTATATATAGTGTGCATTATCTATATAACTAACTATAATAAGACATTTCATAATATATACTACTTAATTGATAATTTATTTATTAAAATATTTAATTTATTCGTATGTTGGGAATTTTTCCCTTTGATGTTGTTATATTTGAGGATGGCAACCGTTTCATGTATATTGACTCTGCAGATCGTTGTGCGTCAATGCTCCATGAGTGCCCGGCGTCGCCACAGCGTCTCACAGAGATATTAAATTCAACTTAAGAGTTGAATTATTGTTTGCTAGGTCAAAGCTAGGTCATTCCCATTAATAGATTTTTTATTATTTTGTTATCTCTAAAGCGCCTCATCAATATAATCTATTAATGAATAATTTTTGGTAGATCAATCACTTTCAATACAGTCAATGACCGGGGGTATCCCTGTAATAAGTGTGAGATCCCTTTAATCTAATTTTACGATCTTTTGTGTTTTCTCGCTACTTTTTTCGAAGGTCCGTTGTCTTAGAGATTTGTGTATAGAACGGTCTTCCTTGCATTATCTTCTGGCTGTTAAGCCTATATTCTTGCAAAAGGCACGTAACATTAAGTGACACTTGTTGAATCCTGTTACTAGAGTAAGATCTAATTATTTTATAGGTTCCCGTTATTGTTATTTTTTTTGCTACTTCATTTTTTCTAGTTCTTGTTTCTTTTGTAGGTCTATAAGAGTCTAATTTTATTAAAAAAGGATATTGTTCCATTTATATAGCAATGATCATAGAATTTTGAAATTACTCTCTATATCTATTGCCAAAATACTTCGAATAAGATTTCAGAATGCATTATTTTCTTTCATAATATCCGTTGCATAATTACTAGGCACTCAAGGCAGTGACAGTTAATTAATAAATTATTTGGAACTAATTAAAAACATTCAAAATATTTGAAAAAAGCATATGAATTAAAATAATATTTTTTAATTATGTTTAATAACTGAAATTACAACTGAATTTATTCCTAAATAAAAGTTACCAACATTATAAACGTTTAACCAATAAATTTAACTATAAAACAAAGAAACAATTAGGTATAATTATTAGGTATTTAAAAAAAAAAAATTGATTTGTTTGAAAAACATAACAAATGAAAAGGAAATACATATTAATTTTCCAAAATATTCATATGCCATTTTAGAAATATTAAATAAAATATTAATACTATCTACAAAGTATATATATATATATATATATATATATATCTATAAATAGTGTCTTAATGTTTAAACAGCTCTGGGTATAAAAAAACAAAACGATTTTTATTGCTTTTTTTTATAAAAGAAGTGAAATACTTTTTTATTTTCTAACTATTTTTGATTTTCCCATGATTATAAGTTATTTTTTTTTTATTTTTTTTTTGTTTTTATTATTTTGTAAATTGGGTTCCTTTAATTTCAATATTGAAATTGACAATTATACTAAAATTGTACTTTTATAGAATGTATAGACACTTAACATGACGTTTAAAAATACATACACATTAAAACATGTAAATATTTTACACAGGGTGTTTCTTAATTAAGTGGATTTCTATTTTTTATTTACTCATAAGTATCTATACAGTAGATACTCTACTATACAGTAGAGATACTTATGAGTAGACAAATTTTGTGTATGGGAGCTAAGCTAGACATTTTCGAGTTTCGAAAATAGTGAGGCTTAAATGAAATTTCAATATATTTTTTTTTTAGTTTTCATAATTTTACTCTTAACTCGGTTTCTAGACTACTTTTGCAGATATCATCTTTTAAACAAGTACCTATTTAATATTCTATCTTTCATGGCCTATCTACAATGAACGCTCTCGTTTCGTTCTACAGTAATTATATGAAAGTGACTACAATAGACGCAGCCATGTCGCAGTCATGACGCAGGCATTAAAAAAGTTGTTTACCTTTTTCGCTTTCTACGAAAAACTACGTAGGTATACATTTGATGTCAAATAATTGAACTTTGAAAAATATTTTTTATTGAAAAATAAAAAAATATATTATCAGAATAAAAAATTGGTAAAATTATTAATTTCAACTTGGGTTAAATAATATCAAACCATTATTCAAAATAGTTATACAATAAACTTTAAACTATTAAATATTTTTTAATTCATGAAATTTGTAAACAAACACTGACACTTCTTTGTTGACTACGTAATGAGAGCGTCATTGTAGATAAGCTATTACAGTTTCAAAACTGCGAGTTTCTAAATTTAAAAAATGTTGGAATTTTAACAATTTTTTTTTTAAAAAACTGCTTTTATTTATTAATCTACTCAAAGTATCTATGGAGTGGTATAATTAGAAGACACCCTGTATATTCAAAAAAAATTATACTACATGCAGTTATATATTCAATGATTTCCTTAGCACGTTCCAATAATACCGTGTTTCACCCCTTACAAATGATTCCTTTCTTTACTGTCATATTATTTTATAGGTATCTTATGTATGTGTGTGCATTAATACATAAATTATATGTCTTTTTCCTTTATTTTGTTTTCATCGTTATTTTTGTATTCTGCGTTTAGAATTTAAATTTTTTTAATTTCTTTTTTTTTTTCAAAATTTTATTTATTAGGTCTTTTGCATATAGTCTTTATTTAAAAAAAAAAAGGTACATTGTTAAATTGTACAATATCTAACTAAAGGTGCATGCATGTTGTTCCGGTCTGTTACTTTTACCTTAATATACATCCTTACATACATACATATGTTTATTTATACTAACTATAGGTATATACTTTTTTTTAAACGTGCTACCATTTATATATTAGGCTTTTACAACCCTATATATTGTGTAGTAAATTTTGATGTATGAACAAAATACAATAATTTATTGTAATGTAAAGTGGTATATACATAGTACTAAACAAAAAATGTGCTCCCCTTTTATACGTTAACGTCATTTATAATCATATGTGAATATATGGGTATATAAATATATGTATGCATGTTATGTAAATATATGTATAATATGTTAATATATGTATACAATTTAAACGAATTCCTAAAGGCTTTAAAAAAAAACTTAAAAATCATTATTTACAAAATAAAAAAAAACACAAAAAAAGGAAACCATAAGGGAAAATATTATAAACAAAAATAAGGAATGTATGGCACGACCAGTTTTTTGTCTCTGTTTTTTTTATTTTTTTTTTTGAATTAAATGAGCAAACCGTTGGTACGTCTCATATTGTATCAATGTGTACTGTTGATAAGTAGAAAAGTGTACTAAAATGACAGAAGAAATGTGATAACATTTTTTTTTGTTTTATTTTTTTTTTTAATTCTTTGTTTCTCTATTTTATTCTTATTTATACAATTTTTTAATCGTACATTATTTTATAAATTTTTGTACTTACATTTATTTTATTACATATATGTATTTGTGTATGTATGTATGTAGTATATTTTATACTTTAATTTTTTTTTATTTTTTTACGCACCCACGTTTTACCGGGTTGTACTTGTACCTATATTGTATGTAAGGTATATTTAAATATTATAAATATTGGAAAAATAATATAGGAATTTAGTACATTAGGAACTTAAGTCCTTTAAGTATTGATTTAATACTATTAAAATTAATAAAGTTTTAAAAATTACTTTTTTTTTTTTTAACTTTAGATTTTTATGATAAGGTGAAACTTTTTAACGGATAGCTAGTATATGAATTAAACTTCTACTTAATTAATCTTGTATTTTAAAATTAATAATTATAGTGAAAAAGTATTACATAAATTCGACTACATGGTTAAATAAAAATATGTTTTTTAGAAGTCCCATGTCACACTGTATATGTAAAGGGATGGGATGAATTGCCAATGTGAAACATTTGTTTACTTATTTATTTTGTTTAATATTTTTTTATATTTACTTTATTATATTTAATTATCAGGAGTAATTAGTTTTTCAGTAATCCAATTATGAACTTGCGACTTTGGGAGAATGAGAACTCGCGCTTCTTTTACCTACAACACATTTGAAGTTAACTTTAACTATTGAATTCAAGTTTTGTGGATGTCCAACTATAGTCTCTATATACACAAGAAACAAGAGGTGTGAAAAGAAGTTCTTGAATTCTTTTACATATTGCAGCACAAAAACTGTAAACATTTATTTATATATCCGACATAACAATACAATTGATGTAAGCGAGTAGGTCAATCTTTTCTTTTCTTCATATGGCATTAGGCATATATATATGTATATATATATTATTTTATAATATAAGCTAGTTATAATATGACATAAATTATAAATAATATTTTTTTATTAGATATGAAAGGTTTGGACCTTGAGACTCTTAATTAGTCCTAGTTACTATAATATGTCAGCGTTCGAATTTTTTAGAGTAATTTTCGTTTTTTTTCTTCTAATTTAAAACAGTTTGATCGAATCCTTTTAAAATGTAAATAATAGTTTTTCTTAGACAGTAGTTTAGTTTAATGTAAAAATTCGGACTGTGAATTAGGCAACACTGGTAAGAGTTTTATTTTTGGTCAATGAATGTCTAATTTTAATTTTATTAAGGTTTTAATCGAGTCTCTTTGCTAACTCATTGGGCTACAAAATCATGGACTACAAATTTTGTAAACTAATTTTATTTTCTGGAGCCATTTTTTAGCATACAAATAATTATTTAATAAAGAAATTTGATTTTTTTCTTTAAAGTTAAAAAAAATCAGGGCAACATAGTAACAGGCCTTAGTAAATTTAAACAGTGTAAAATCCTGTCTATCATATCATATAGACTTTAAGTTCATCCACTCAACAAACAGGATATTATTCAAATCCTAACTAAATCCTAACTAATAAAAAACCAACTTACTAACTTTTTATTCAAAATAAATTCCTAAATTCTTTTGTATAAAAATTACTCAACTATAAAAAAAATTGCACAAATTACAAAAACAATAATACAACTTATCAAAAAAAAAAAAACAACAACAACAAAAAATAAAAACAATAATTTAGGTTCTAGTGAATGATTTTCAAAGTAAAACAAAAAAAAAAACAAAAAAAAAAAATATTCATAAACGTAATAAGCAGTAAAATAAACGACGACAATGCACATACATTCAAACAAATAAAAAAAAATTTTCATAAGTTAAAATTAAAATAACGAATAAATTTATACATATGAACAAATTTTTTTTTTTTTCTTATTATTTTTTTTTTATTATTTTTTATTTTTACAAACTACTCTTTTTTTTTTTGCCGTACACCACATTACACATTTATTGAAGAATTGCCAGGCCAGTACTTAAGAAACTTTCTTGAGTATAACAAGCATTTAAATTTTAAATTAAAATATAAAATAATATCATTATAAATTTTTTTTTTTTTATATTAAAAAATAGTCGAAATTCGAATACAAAACGGTTTTTATATACTCGTATATACAAAAGTAAACATAAACGAATAAATATAAATTTTATTTTCTTATTATTTTTTATTTTATTTTTATTATTTTTTTTTTTCTATTAATATAAAAATATAATTTTTTTTTTTTTTCATTTATTTATTTATTTTTATTTATTTAATTTAATTTTGTGTGTGTTTTTTTTTTGATTCTGAAAACTTGAAGCTTAAGTATAAAAAAAAACAACAAAAACAACAAAAATAAAAAAAAAAAAAATAAATTTTATATTTGAATGTTCGAATGGGTAAATGATGATGAGACCTGCCCGCGTTCAAATTATTAAAGAATAGACGGTGATATTCAGTTCAGTGCTCGGTGGTTTTTTTTATTAAATAATAGAAAAAAAAAAAAAAATAAGAAAAATTTAATAATAAAAATAATATAGGGTACCTATTACTACCCCTAGATAATATAATTGAATTTGTGTTATACTAAAAGCGATTGTTTGTGTTTAGGGCAAGTAAAAAAAAAAAAACCAAAAAACAAAAGTGAAGATCTTGAATTTATAATAATAAAAAAATACAAAATTAAATTAATAGTACTAGTACTTACTAGTATTAATAAAAAAAACAAGTGTATCTTCAAAGTGTAAATAATATAATTTATTTATTATTTTTTCTTTTTATTTTTATTTTATTAATTTAAAAGAAAAAATTTAAATAAATTTTAAATTTTGTGCGTTTTTTTTATTTTACTTTTATATTATTTAATTTTAATTTTTGTATTTTTTTAATATTTAATATTTTTTAATATAGTTGTTGTGATTTTATTTTTATTTTAATTTTTTTTTTGAAACAGATGCAATAATATTATTTTAAATAATTTCTATACTTATATATTAAAAATTATAAAATCTAATTAAAAACACAAAATTAAAGTTTAAAATTTTAATTTATTTAATTTATAAAATTTAAAAAATTGCATTTAATTTAAAATATAATTTAAAAAATTCAAAAAATTCAAAAATAAAAAATTCGAAATTTCAAAAATATAAATGGAAAAGTTTTTATAATAAAAAATTGAAAAAAAAACCAAATATTTTAAAAGAAAATTTAATTAAATTATTTAATATACATACATATATATAAATATATATAAAATAATTAATAAGGAAATAAATATACATATTATAGTAATTAAAAAAATATACAAAAAAAATTATAAAAATGAAATTTCATAATAGTTTTCAAATTTTTCTTGGAATTTTCCTAATACTAATTATTGGTAAGCTAAAAAAAATTTTTAAAAATTTTGTTTTTTTTTTGATTTTCTTATTTTTAGTTAATTTTATTTTTTTTTTTAATTTTTATTTTTCATTTTTAATATAATGTTAATTTTAGATTTTTATTTCTTCTGTATATTATTTTATATGCGATGAAGTCATTTTCAAAGTTCAAAAATAAAAAAAAAAAATGAAAAATATACAAAATAAACATGCTAAAAGTTTTTAAAAATTTGTGAATAATTTGTAATTTCAAAAAAAAACAAAAAAAATTAACTTAAAATTTGTAAAATAATTTTTTTTATTTAAAGAATGCATATATATTAATTACAAAAGTTTCATGGGTTATGATTTTGGATTCAGTCATTCAGAAGATGGAAAAAAAAACAAAACACTTAAAAGATGTAGTAGTTGTTTAGTAAATTGTTAAATTCTTTGATTTTAGTATTGAAAGATTTCTTTTGTTGAATTTAAATCCTTCACTTGAACAGTTAAACTTAAAATCGGTTAATCATACTGTTAATATAAAATCCGGTTTGTTAACCGATTTTCTTTTACGGAAATTCTATTAACCTTTTTTTATCCTTAACTTAAGTACATATAGAAAATGTAATATGGATGGCCGTATACTGAGGTTTGATATATAGAATATTGTTAAAGAACTATTAAAACTTTTTATCCGAAAAATCAAAGACTCCGAATAGAATGTCTTTTTGGCGCCAAATTGAAATTTTTGACTCACACAATCAGAAATTTTTAATTTTTCTTATAAAACGTCTTTTAGGACACCCATTTAAAAAATATATATTTTTGTTTTTTTGTTACTTTGTAGAATATTTTAAGACATTAGTTGATTAAGTGCTTAATTTAAACAAAACCACATATTGAGAACGACTGGGTGAAACCCGAATTGGAGTCCTAGTAATTTACCATTGGATTTAAATTAATGTTATAACCAATAATTCATAATTATATTTCTTTAATAAAGACTTCATTATAATATAGAAATATAAACAAATACAAAATGTAAACAAATAATTCAATTGAGTAATATAACTTACAGATATAGTGAAATACCATATAATTCAAATAGAAGTCTAAATAAAATCTAACGCTTTTCGATCACATATTCAAGGTTTTGAATTAAAATAAAGTGGATTAAAACCGTTTATCTGTTTTTCGATTAGATTTTCTTACGGTATAATAATTTCTAATTTAATTAAAAATTATAACTCACAGATTTAATAGTAACTTATTACTCCAACATTAAATTATTACAATATATATTAAAAAAAAGATCTGGCATTGTCTCCCGTAGTAATTATATTCGCAAAAATCAATTCTATTAGTAAGAATATTATATTTCCAGTACCTTCCCTCTCATTCTAACACATATCAATTATACATATAGTTTTTTTAGTCTAACAGTTGAACAATTAGCCTACATAAAAAATTTGTATCTTAAAGATCTTTTTATTTTCTTATCGATAACTTTTATAACCAATTTTTTTTTATTTATTTTCATAAGAATTTATATAAAAACTTTCATTTTATATTAATTTTATTAATTATATTATTCAAATATTTCAATGTAATAGATAGAATCCCACGTTAAAAACCGTTGAACTTGTTAATTTACAGTATATATATTATTTCACTTAATAGATTAGTATAAATATAATTTTACTTCGATATTATTTATACAAAATTAAAAATAAAAAATCTTAAAAAGGTCATAACATTTTTTCGAAAATAAATTGTCTTAAAATAGTTTATGTAGAAATAATGAAAGTTATTTAAAAAAAAAACCATTTAATATTGGCACCACATGTTAGTTGAGAATAACGTGACAAAAGAAATTTTAGTATAAAAATAAATTAAATATGTAAGTAAATTTATTGATTTAAATATTTTTGTTTTCTAATTCTTTAATTAATTTGCCAAAAAATTTTCCAAAATTAACTTTTTATTTCAATATTGTGTTATTTATTACACAGTTTGACGGGTTAAAAATAATTTTACATTATTATACCCCTTTATACTAAATGTTCTTCTAAAGGTATACTTAATTTGTAATAGCGTTTGTAATGTTGTAAATGAGACGAGTTTTATTTGAACTCAAATATACAGATCAAATCGGTTAGTAAATTCCAAAGCCAAAGAGAACTTGGATTGTGAAATATTCAAAAATTCAATGATCTATATATATATATACGAGTTTTATTATCAAAACTCTGTAATTAATAAAGCTGTCTAATTAAAATTTTGTCAAAATTAGTTTAGCTTAATGGCCAACAACTGCACTACAGTTAGTTTTTCTAGTTCAAGAGGTTCGAATACCTACCATACATCCTATCCTTTTATAAGTTTAACTTTAAGTCTATAATTCAGTTGTGTATTTAAAATTTTCCAAAAATAACTAATTTTTATTACAATGACTTCTGGTAAATTTGATTAGTATTGAAATGACATGTTGACAGGTTTAAATATTGGCTTTAAAAACTACAAAATACAAGTTCTAATAAATCAATTTTAATCTCTGATATTTTGTTATACAGTTGATCAAGACTTATGGCAAAAACAAAATTTGATTGATCTGATATAAGATAGCTTCGGGTAGCTGTCATAAACAGCATTTCATTACTTTATCAATTATTGTGAATTCCTTAAATCTAATTATTTTAAGTTTATATTACATATTATACATGTATACTAGGTACCCCATAGTTGACACATCCTACTCTACTGACTTCCTCGTTTTTTTTCCAATTGTTAGTTAGTTTTTCAATATACATATACTATACAATAAATCTCTATTGGAATTTCTTATATATAAATCAAACGTAAGTAATATTTAATGATACTTTATGTAATTGATTTAAAAATATGACATTACTCACAATTTACATAAATTGCAATTCAACTATATATAGAAAAATGCGCATAAAAACTACTTATGTAAATTATGTTATTTCGCCTTTTCTTTAATAAAACAATTTTTAAACTACAGATCTTACGATGTATAGTAGAATAAGTTAAATAATTTATTTTAAATATTTATTATTTAAATAAACGGATTTAGAAAATAAAATCTAATCAGAAAAAAATTCAATATTTATTTAAAAATATTTACATAATATGTGCATATAAATGCATCATGCATTCAAACTTACAAGATTTTTTTCTTATTATTTTTATGAAAGATTAATAATTTTTTAATTAACAATACGTGCTTTCAAGGTAAACTACACTTTTTTTCATTTTCTTAATAAATAAGTTATTGGAAAATAATAAATGTGTGTAATTACTAAATTTAGTAAAATGTTTAATCGTTAAACGCCCAAATGAAATTAAATGATTGTGAAAAAAAATATATGTATTTTTTTAATTTACATCTTTAAACTTTTCATTTGCAATTTAATTTAGAAGTTGTTGGTATATAATATAGGATTCATATTATAATTTATAAACTTTTTCAAAATACATATTGAAGTTTTTCTATATATAGAAATATGATAGAATAATAAAAAAGCTTATATATGTTTTTAACAAAGGTCGTGAATAAGATAACCTATCTAGAATCAATATTCTGATGTTCCGATTTAAGTTTCTAGCTCATAAAAAAAATAAATTTGCTATTTTTTTTTGAAAGATTTATTTTAGCACAGACTATAAATTAACTAAAGTTAATTAGTCTGATAGTGAAAAATTAAAACTTTTTTGAGGAATTTCTTAGATTAGATTTAATTTAATTTAAATGTATTAACAGAGTGATAATATAGAACAAAACATCTAATATTTAGTACTTTTACTTTTGGTTATTAAGGCATTGAGTATTTACTTTATTGAATATTTAATATCTTGAGGTACCTATTCATTTTTAACAAGTTAATAATTATCTTTAGTTATAGCAGCTTAATGATAAATTTAAAAACTTTTATCTTTTTAAATCTCTCACTTTTTTTTTCATTAAATATCAAGATCATTTAATTAGTAAAACTAGAACAGGTTTTGAAAATATCCATATTTGTCTAGATCTAGAAGATAAAATGCTCAGAAGACATAAAACCCGTGAGCAAAGTACTCTTCATTATGGTAATAAACATTTGATATTAGACCATTTTCTGGAGTATTTTGTGTTCTATTACAATGTCTTCTGATTAATTTTATTATAAAATTATCTATTCTCATGATTTTTGCATCCTTGTAAAAGTATTTATTGGAATAAAAATGCTTGTATTAAGACTCAGGCTTTCTATGTTTATTAATAAAAACTCTTAAGCACTTTCTTTCGAATTTACGTATTTTTTCCATTAAGCTTGCACTAATGTTGTACTACACAGGACACCATACGCAAGATTTGGTTTTATTAATGTCTGATTAAAATATGTAATTACATTTATAAAATACAACAAATTGCATACTTCCAGGCTAAAATAATATAATTTATAAATAAAATTAGTATTATAAAAGAAATGATATTCGTTCAGAATAACAATCAAGTAAATTTTAAAATTTTATATAACTACTTAATTTTTACTATACAATACACAATCATTACAAAATGAATGCATGATTAATTTATTTTAAAATAAAATATAAATAATTATTACAAAATAATATTAATCATTAAAATTTTTAATTCAAAGGTAATTAAAGTATTTCGCAAAAGATTTTTACAAAATGAATTGAATCACAATTCGTTATCACTAGAAGATCTCAAAAAACTTTTCACTAACATAATAAAATTATTAAATTCTACAAAATATTAAAATAAAATCCACCCTATAGTAATATTGTATTATACACTTGTTCTTCATATATATATTAAATTAAATCATATATTAATTTAGTATAATATATAAAAATATCATAATATAAAAATATTTATTTACTTTATTATAATAAAGAATGTGTGTATGTTGAATGATGGGTATTAAAAAAAAAAAGTAACATAATGGTATAAATATTTATTTGACGCAATGGGCGAACATTTCAAATAAATGACTCATATATTATTCAATTAAACATATGTAAGAGGTTTTTGCTATTTTAAATATATACATTGTACATAGATAATAAGTCATAAATAAATTGTAATTTATCTTTACATGGAACATGTGTACTCTTATTTAGTTTCAATCAAATACAATTTTTTTTTTAATATGAAAACTGAATTAATATGAAAATATTTTCAAAAAAAGTATTAATATTTTGTCTAATAATTTTTATTTTCTACACTAAATTATCTAATTTCAATTTTTTCGAAATAAAAACAAAAAAGTAATATTTTAAAAATGTAAAAATTTTTTTTTAAATAACATTATTGTTTAAAAATAAATATTACAATATTTAAAATAAATTTTTTTCGAAAAACAATATAGTATAAAAAAAATAACAAAATAAATAGAAAATTTTTATTATATGGACACAATGTTGATGTTTAAGTGTTTTTATTTTTCAAATAATTTTTTTTAAAATATTTAAAATAAATACCAAGTAAATATAATAATTAGCAAATAATACAATAATACAATATTATTATAAAAAAAATTCAACTAATATTCATTGACCTGATATTTTAATTTTAACATGATGATGAAAATTTCTTATATTCTTATATTTGCAAAATTTTCAAGTGTAGTCATTTCCGGTTTTAAAAATAAATTTGCGTAAAGATTAGATTTTTAATATCAGATTTACATATTACAGTAAAAATGTACCTAAAAGTATCTTATTTCAGTTTATAATTAGGCTTTTTTAATGGTACATAAATATTTCTTTAAATTTTTAACTATAAAATGATTTTATCATAATTAATTTTTAACTTACTGATCTAGAGATCAGAACTTGATCAAAAATTATTACACGTTTTTTCATTATCTGGACTTTTGTAACTTAAGCGAGTTTTACATTCCAATTCAATTTGATTAAGAAAGTGATCATTATTTAAGCAAGTAATCATGTTTGAATATTTAAATTATTTTTGAGCGCTTGAGTGAAACGAAAGTTTATGAACTAAATTAAAAATGAAGTTTTTCTTTTTTACTTTTACTAAAATAATATTTTTTAATTTTATGCAAATACAAGCGAATACAAGTCTAAAGACAATCTAAAGACTGACGACATGTAGACTTTTAACATTCAGACTTTTAACATGCCAGATTCGAGTCAGAATCGAGTACAATCACTGGAATCTGCATGTTGTAGTAGACGAAATAACTGTATTAATAAAAAAATTTTAGTGAAATTAAAAGGAATCTACTTGATTATTTATTTACTTCAAGTAATCATACATAAGAGAAAACTTTTAGATCTAGATCACAAATCAAAAGATCAGATCCAAAAAAAAATTTAACTGATCTTTCAAAGATCAATTTTCAGATTCAATGATCTTTTTTGATCTTAAAAAAATTATCTGATCATTTAAAGATCAATTTTCAAATCGAATAAGATCAATTTTAAGGTTAAGATCCCTAAACAAGATCCATTTTAGGTTAAAATTTTTTTTTATTATATATTTAAATGACCGAAGGTTACTTTCACTTGTTTTAGATCAGATAAAAAAAATCATTGATCTTTTTACAGATAAAAACAGATCATTCTTAATCTAAAAATTGATCTTTGAGAGATCAGTTCTACTTTTTTGATTTTTTTTTTCAGAATCTGATCTTTTTAGGATCAGAATAATGGGGAGGAATAAGAGGAGCGTATTTACAGACAAAAACAGATCATACATAATCTAAAAATGGATTTTTGAGAGATCAGATCAACTTTTTTGATCTTTGTTTAAGAATCTAATCTTTTTGAGGATCTTGATCAGATTAATGAGGGGAGATAAAAGGAGCACGTTTGGATATGAATCCATATGAAATACCATAATTTTATTGTTTCAGTTTTTTTTAACTTTCGCCAAAAATTATTAATAATGCATATACATATACATATTTTTAATTTTTTTTACGATTTTTAACATAAAATTGAAATTTGTCTATTGTATATATATATATATATATATATCTATGTCGCAAAAATTTAAATTCAGAAAAAATAAAGAAAAACTTTTAAAAAAAATTTTAAGAAAATTTCTAGCAAATTAAATATATTTATTTTTAGAAAAAATATAAAAACATTAAGTTTCTGACCTAATAATATATTTTACTAAAACATTATAAGATATATGCATATATTTTATATATATATATGTATATATAAAAATATTATATGTATATTTTTTTTTACATAATATTTTTAGAATGCTTACACAATTTTATTTATATAGTTTTTCAAGTTTTTCAAGTATTTTAAAAATTCGAAAAAAATTAAAATTTATTTTCTATTTTATTCAAAAAAAAACTGTTTTTTCGCCTCTGTTTTATTTTATAAAATAATAATTATGTCCATATGTCCATATGTTTCATGAATTTATTTAATATGTTTATTTAGTTATTGTTTTTTTTTTTTTTTTTGAATTGATATACAAATCTAATTTATAATTGTATATGTATGTAAGTATATTTTATTTAATTTTTGTTTTTTTTTTTTGAGAAATGAAGATTAAAAAACAAATCAATTGTTTTTGTTTTTAATTAATTTTTTCGAAAATAAAAATTTTTTTTTTTTTTAATTTTTTTCTTTTAATAATCAAAAATTTTTAAATATAGATAGCGCCACATTCATTGAAATTTTTTTTTAATAAAAACTTTGTTTGGTTTACCAATTTAATGCTTTAAGTATGATTTTCCTCAAAATTTTGCCGAATTTTTCATTAAAAAAAAAAATAAAAATTGAAAAAACAATTAAAAAAATCAGTGATATCCAAAGTGTATAAATGAATCTTTTGCTATATACTATTAAAAAATATTATTATACATGTATCTACAAAGTATACAATCTTTTACGATTTGTATACCTAATTATTTGCAATTTTATTTTGTAAATCTTTAGGGAGTATTTAATAAGGGTCTTGGTGGCTAAGTGGTTAAGAGACCGTATGGATTCAAATCCTGCATATAGGTTAAAAAGTTCAAAATAATTTTTCGAATAAAATAACTATATAAGGGATAACAAATAAATACCCCTTGGTCCCCCTGGGAATATTAAATATAATGTGAATAATATGAACACAATCAATAAATAAAATCATATAAATATTTATATGATAAAAAAATACAACCTTTATATAAATATGTATATAAATTTGTACATAATATAGATAAGCTGATAGACCACCTGGCACCTAGTTGTTAATTGTAAAAATTATAACTAATAATTCTAAATAAAAAAAAATTATTAATACAATAATTAATTACCGTTTTTCTTATTCAACATCGATCATATAAAATTAAAGTATTTAGTATGAAGTACTTATGATTTTTCAAAATAATTAATACAAATTATGTTTCATAGACATATAACAGATAAACAAATTTAGTATTGTATGAAATATTACATAATTTTATTTATTTATACAATGTGATAAGTCAGTGGCTTAGCCTTTTCTTTTCCAGGTGGGGCAGATATTTTATTTTTATAATATGATATAAGCTATTATAATATAAATTATAAAATTTATATTTTTTTTCAAAAATAAATTATTATTACAATTTTTATCACTACTACTTGTACAACTAAATTAAGTTTTTTTTTCTTCTACTCTCTTTGGAAGCATGAGGGTTTAACAGAGTTTAGGGTTTATTCATAAGGGCTAAATTTGCGCTAACTACTACTACTACTACTACTACTAAAGTCTACTTTGTACTCTTAATTTAACTTTTTCAAATTATCTTTTTCCTTTTATTTATTTTTATTTTTTCTTTTTATTTTTTGTTTTTCTCCTTTTATTTCTGGGCTTTCTCCTTTTTTTATCCCCATAGTAATTTTAATTTAATGCCTAATCCGCAATAAAGAAGAACTCCTTAAATTATGCAATACATGTGTATACATAAATTAAAACTAATTATACTAATAAATTTTATTAGTACTGAAACGCTATTGCAAAAACTAATAATTTATTCAAAAATCGCCAAAAATTATTGATTTATTCATTAAATTTTTACAAGGGCATATATACAATGCATTTTGAAATTGACAGGGCCTTTTCCTTTTGGATGTTGCTGAACACTGTATTTCAATTTTATAAGTATTATTTATTTTGTTTATATCATATATTTTATATTTTACTATATATATTTGGTCACCATGTAGGGATTTGTAAAGATAAATTTCATATTCTATAACCCGTATAGGATTTGGATCCACATCCCTCTGTTATTAAGCTTTCCCACTGCACCACTGAGACTCTTCTGTAAAATCATTTACATTCATAATTTTTCTCTTAAAATTCTTAATTTGAAAGTCTTCTTGCATTCAAAACGAAATAAAGTTTGAAAAAGTATGTATAGGAAGAATTATAAAAACAAAAAAAAAAATTAAAAAAAACAAAACAAATTTTCTAAATCAAGAAAAGTTTTCTTATAATTAAAAAAAAAAAATAAATAAATAAAAAAAAAAAAAAACTGATCGCTTTTATTTTATTTTTTATTTTGAACATGTGCGTTATAGAACGAGTTACGACTTTTCACAAAATTTTCATTTTATAATTTTCCTATCAATGTTATTTTTATTTCCATTTATTTTTTGTTTTTTATTTTTGTTTTGTTTTTTTTTTTTTAATATTTTTTGAACAATACTTTTCACTTTAGTTTGTCTTTTAATTTTTCAAACTTTTTTTTTGTATAATTTAAACATTTATTTCATACATCTGTACGTACATCTGTGTTTGGGCAAATTAACTTATACACTATCATGACACACAACAAATCAAAAATATAAGAAAAGTAATTTTCAAGGTAAAAACAACAACAAAAACAATAACAAATACAAAAACAACAACAACAACAAAAAAATTTAAAATAAAAAAGAGAAAAACAAAAAGAATTGAGTAGAACGAAAAGAAAAAAAAGCTTTCACAGATTTCTAAATTTTTCTTTTTAGATTTTTGATGATGGGCCACACTAAAATTAATTTTCAAGGTTGGACGGGCATAAATAAATATTTATTTTATTTTATAATAGTTTTTTCTTATGATTTTTTGGTTTAATTTTTTTTTTTGAGAAAAGGAAAAATATTCTTAAAAACTATTTTTTGATATATTGTAAATATATATATTTTTTTAATAGTTCAATTTATTTATTACATAAATTACTAACCTTTCTTTATTTTGACTTTAATATCTTAGGAACCCTATATTTTACGATATTATCATTCATATTTACACATTAATGTGTATTATATCATTTTAATGACATTTAGTTTTGCACTTTCAAATTTAAGTTATCGGGATAAGCATTTGTTGAGTAATTGAATTACAATCAAATAATATATATATATATATATATATATATATATATATATATAGGAAATTAAAAATTAAACTAAATCTATAATTACCTATAATAGAAGTACCTTTAAGTACCTTCCTTTCTCAGGAAAGAGCATGACATGAATGACATTAAATGTCAAAAAATATTTGTGAATCTTTTGAGTAAAGTGAGACTTCAGACTTCAGAACATATATTTAAAGTTCTTTCTTTGTTTTTGTGCACTCAAAACGCAATCTACATGCTTGCTTAAATTTTTTTGAGCACGTCTGGGCACAATTAAATAATAACTGTATTTTTTACGTTTGGTATTTAAAACTGATCTGATTTTGATATAAAAGTGTAATGAAATTTGAATATATTTAACTTTTGCTTGACATTACTCTTTTGTAAATTAATAAAAATGACACTTAATTCCCTAACGTATTTCAATATTATTAAGTCAAAACACTCTGCTTATATTTTGTAAATGTTCTTCTCAGAGTGTGATCTGAATTTTACTCTGAAGTCAGAATTAAAAATACAATTCCTGAAAATACTTAATTGGAAAATAAGTTTAACATATTTATGAATGGTAAATATGTAAAATATATGTAATCAGGACAATAGTTTTTTTGGTGTTTGTAATTGTATAGTTCTAACTGTTGAACTTATCAATTTATATACAAACGATTAAGTTTTTTTTAAGTTTTGATTAATTAAAAAAAATTCATATTAAAACAATTAATGAAAAAAACCAAGAGTATTTAAAAAAGCACATTTTCAAAATTAAATTTTCAAAATGTCCCACAATAACACGAAACATTTTTTTTATAAGAAAAATTGTAAAACATAAAAAGAAATTTTGTTCAATTTTAAAGAATCACTTTGAAATTAAAAAAAAACCGTGAACGCATACGCAACGCAAACGTTAAGGCTCTGCTTTTGACATATTATTTCAAAAAAATTTGGACAGGTATTCAAGTTACAGTTGTTTCAAAAATGGAAATATTCAATTTTTGGTACTTTACAGCTCCTTAACCTAGGGCCATATTAACAAATTTAATAATAATTCTTAAAACACTCATACTTACTTTTTAAGATCTAACTCCTCTCAAATATTTTAAGTTTCTAACTTAAACTGTTCAGAATATATATCTGGTCAATAATTTTGCATAAATTGAGTTTTGCATAGCAGTAAATAAAAGTACCTATCGTATTGCAACCGTATATGATAATTTAATTATTGAGCTTTTTCGTACTTTGGGACGGCTGTAACTCCGTAACGGGAGGAGCTACTAAAAAAAGTCTTTCCATTAACCATTCGAAGTTAAAATTTCTTTTTGGGTAAAGGTTTTGAAAACATGTAGACGGACACAGTAAAATTGTACAGGCACATTTTTTTTCAAAATTTTCTGAAAATATGCTAAAAATGGAATAAATTATTCAGAGAGGACAGGGTTGAATCAAAAAGAAATTAAATTTTCTAAAAAAACAAACAAAAAAAATAAACGCTGCTGTCATTAAATAATTTTCTTTTGACCTAATTCCTAAGAAAAACTATATATTCATTAATTATCCCGCATATATATAATATATAACTATATTTTAATTACTTAATGATTTTTACAGGAAAAAAAAATTAAAAGAATTTCTAATAAGATTTAAGTTAAGGGTGTTAATAATACTGACATGTCAAATACAACACAATCACACACTATTCAAATTGCATTCAAGCAAACACACCTATATATATTATACCTAATAAGAAACCTTTTAAAATTTCTTTCTTAACTTCAATTCTTTAACTATATATGTATGTAAGAACTTTGTATGTAAGACAGTTAATTCCTACATTTTTTTTTTGAGGAAATTTAACTTGTGGATGGTTATTAATCCACTAAAAAATAACTTTTCTTCCGTTGATTATTGAAGCAATTGACCTTATTATCAATCTTTTCTTTTTCATTATGATACCATTACTTCCTTATATGTTTGAATACATACTGTGTGTTCACGTATATGTTTTATTTAAATATTTATCACAACAATCTACACATGAAATTATTTGTTGACATTTTTTTCTTTGTATTTCGAAAAAAAAAAACAAAAAACAAAAAAATACGAAAAAAATAAAAAAACTTAAGAATAATTACCCTCATAGGAAATTCGTGTACACAAACAGGATTTGTGGAAGTGTATTAGAGGAAATAACACAAAAAAATTGTTTGAGCCTAAAAAAAAAAACAGGAACCCTTTCTAAAAAATTAAATTTTTTATTGTTTGGCATGGACACTTTTATATTTTAATAAACTTTTACAATACTTTGCATATTAGTTTATTATTTTTTTTTTATTTTTATTTCAAATTTAACATGCGGTAATTTTCATGTCATGGTTGAAATCATCTGCATTTTTATTTGAAAAAAATAAAAAAAATAAACCAACTCTACTTTACTATTAATAACTAGATAATTTCATTGTATGTATATAAAATTTATATATAGTTGGTATATATAATTTATATAATATTTTAATAAGTTATTTCTTGTGCCAATGAAACCAGAAAATATTTAAAGTGAATTATGTCAAGGGAATTAATTTTTTGTTTTTGTATTTTTATTTTATTTTTTTTTTTTTTTATTAATTTATTCTTTTATTTTTTAGTCTGTAAAATTTAAAAATAAAAAAATTCCTATAAGAGCGCGTTCAACTTCTTCTTTTATAACGACTTTTCATATTGAATTAAAAATATTAATGAATATAATGTTGCACAACGGTTAAGTTGGTTTTTTTGTTAGTTAAAAATTTTTAGAAAGCGGAAACTTATTTGAAAATTTTTTATTTTGTTTTTTGTTTTTCTAGTGAATTATTAGATTTTTTGAAACTAATGATACCCTATTACTTTATTATTCTTAAAGTGATATTCAAGAATTGTTTTAAATTGAAATGAGAAAGAGAGTAAAGTAGAGTGTATCCCTTGACAGCAAGATCATAATATGAATAATATACTAGTAGTATCAACCAGTTTAAGGTAGTGTAAATAATTTGATATTTTTTAAAAATAGCTTATTCGATTCATACACTTGAGTGCATTAACCCTATTATAAATTTCCTTGTACAGCTAACCCCGAGAGATAATCAACGAAAAAGTGATCTTCTATTTCTATATTAACGTTAAGAAAACTGCAAAAATCTATGATGGAAATATTCATTTGTATCATATTCGTACACTTCATATTCATTAGGGTGCTTTTATGTTGGAGGTGCGATAAGTGATAAGAGCGTCGATGAGAACATAACATAGAAAATTTATATTGTTTATCGATGATCAAAGCGATGCTCCTATATAAACACCAAATTTTTATTCGTAACGCAGCTAATTTTTCGTAAGAAGTCTACAGGGGAATTTAGTATAAGCATGTACGTCATTCTTGACTTTTTACTGCGTCATAAACTATATAATAAATTTAGTATAATTTTAGAAGTACATTTGTACGGGTACAAATTAATACAAATTATGAATTGTCAACTTTCTGCAAGCGATATGTTCTTAATTAAGTTATTCAGAGGTATATAAAATCTCTCGTAGCCTCTGATTCTGGATCTTTATATAACTCAACTCTAAGTAATTTTTGATAACTATTTCCAAACTTATTTCTTAGTTTCAACTTATTTTTTCTAACCATTTACCTAAACGTATATACAAATTTTCTTCATCATTAAACGATGATTAAGTTTTAAAATTGGACATGTAACTTTGGTAATGAGTTTTCTAAATATAGTCAACTTTTGTTTTGGTTTACATATATAGTACCTACAACGATTTATTAAGTACAATTTAACGTCCTTGAAAAATTCTTATTTTAGAAAAAAAATAATATCATACCTGTCTGAAATTCAAATATATTATAACAAAAATAACAAATATTGAATAATAAAGTTTAGATTATTATATAATTAAAAGGTACCTATTTAATTTATAGCAGACAATTTGTTTGAATTACACATATACACACAAATAATTATATTCAAATGATTAAATTAATTTTTGAGAATTCCAGATGGGATTACGTGAAAAAATTTTTTGAATAAAATTCCAAGGACAATTTTTATAATTTGTGTGTACTTGTTTGTGATTATCACTATCATACATATATTTCATGTTGTTTAAAAAAGGAATTTATATGAACTTTAACCAATAAACATTAGGGTGTAGTATAAAATTCCAACCATTTTAATCTTGATTCTTATAATCACGTAAATCGTTTTGTTTGAAAACTTTATAGATTTATTGTTGAGCGAATAAATGGAACGTATTTTAAGGAGTATTACAGTGATCCAATCCACTGTTTTTTTCCAGATTAAAACGGATGATTATAATACCAATTTCAAATGTGAAGTGATAATCAAAACTCTTATAATTGTACCATGCCATGTTCTGAATTAATAATACATATATTGTAATAGTAAATGCTGTTATATAATAATAGTTAATATTGTTTTATATATAATATAAAAAAATGCTATAGTATATGTTTAACAAAAGTTTTCATAAAGTAAATTACAATATAAGATACCTATTCAAAAAAATTGCATACTTTTATGAGCTAAATAAAAATTTAACATTTTTTAATGTTATCTTATATTTATGTACATATATTTTTGAAATATCGTTTAGTAATTTGAAGTTATATATATACCCGTATGAATGTACATTAAAAGGGTATAAGGCATTATATAAGATACCTATTCAAAAAAATTGCATACTTTTATGAGCCAAATAAAAATTTAACATTTTTTAATGTTATCTTATATTTATGTACATATATTTTTGAAATATCATTTAGTAATTTGAAGTTATATATATAGCCGTATGAATGTACATTAAAAGGGTATAAAAAATTTGCCATTACGTTTGTGATGTAGAGAAGGAGTGACGGTAATTATAGATTTAAATAAATTCATCGAATCAAAATCGAAAAGTAAAACGATCAAGCTATGTGTGTCCATCCGTCCGTCTGCACGATAACTCAAAAACTTAAGAAGCTAGGATTTTTAAATGAGTTCGCGTAGCTGCCATACAACTTCATTTTGTTGTATAGCCAAAGTTTGTGCAAAATTTGGTGAGTCTACTTTAGCTGGTTCAAGTAAATGCTATACAACTTTTTTAATATGAAAATAACTAAATATATAATGAAGATGAATATTTGAAATTTTATCAGACGTATTTAACTATAATGGTCAACGTTCGAATAAAATATAGTTGGCGTAGTAGACAAGGTTCGAAGAGATGTCATACAACATACATCTTTTTTTTTAAAATATCTCAAAGTCTAATAAATTGCTTATTTGAAATTTTGCCAAAAGTAAACCTATTTTCAATATGTCAAATTTTTGTACCAGACCCTAAAGTTATATATTATAAAAACACATTATTAAATCTTTTTTAAATGAATTCAACCTTAAAAAAGAAAGTCAAATAAACAATTACAAATATGACAACTATGTAAACAATTCTTTTCTCATATTATTTTTTTTTAAATAAAACTATATTGATTATTATTTTGTAATAATTTAAAAATAAATTTTTTAATATTAAAGATTAACATTATAATTTATTAGCATAATAACGATATGCCCAAAAAGTAAAAAAAAAAAATTATCTTAAACACAACAAATAAAAAAATCATTAAGATATCCAAGAATACATTTTTTTACAATTTTTTTTCCGCCCACTTTAAAATTAAAAAAAAAGTAATTTGTACTAAATTGTATTTAAGATTAAAAAAATGGAATGACTAAAAAATAATATGTATATACAATAAAAATATAATTTTATTGTACGATTAGCCTTGTTTTATACAAAAATTATCAAAAACTCCTCATCAAATACATTTTAAAAAAATTGTAATCTATTATTCTTACTAAACATTTTGTTTATATTCTTTTATTTTGTTTTAAATAATAATGTCATACAAACATTTTTAACTTTAAAAAAAAATATAATACTGTTGAAGGATTTGACATTGTTTATAAAGGTATATGTATAGGGATTGTTTTACAAATATTATATTTATGTCATATTATTCAAATCTTCTGAAGCATTTCATTTAAAACTCTTAGATAAAAAAAAAACAAAACATAGCACTTGTCTTTAAAGTTAAACTTATCTAATATAAGTTATAAATATAAAATATACAGGGTATTCCGGTAATGTTATATTTTTTAGAGTAGGCATAAAGTTCGGTTTTTATTAGAAAATTTCCGTGGATATATTCAACTTTAAAAAGAGTTAAATATAGAAGACTTTCAATAAGAATTTCTAGCCTA
Source organism: Dolichopus griseipennis (assembly GCA_963082915.1). NCBI lineage: Eukaryota > Metazoa > Arthropoda > Insecta > Diptera > Dolichopodidae > Dolichopus > Dolichopus griseipennis. The sequence continues at coordinate 127,562,261 of OY720442.1, forward strand.
TCACCCATTCCTATTTCTCAAGATTTGCTAGCAATATTTTGATTTTTGACAATTAAAAATTTGCATAACCAAATTTAATAATGTTTGCATTTATATTTTAAGACTTTTAAGTTCAAAATTGCATTTTTAATAAAAGCTTCCAAAAAAATTATTAAAAGATTTAAATCAATTACAATAGTAATTTAAAATAAAATAAAATAAAAAAAAATATTTTTTTCAATATATACTTTTATTAAAGTAGTACTGGCCCCCTAAAATGTAGAAAATAAAAATTTAAGGTAGATCTTGGGAATTTGTTACTGTGTTTATATAAAAGTAAATTGCTGGTATAAGAAGCAATTATTTTAATGTTTGAAAATTGTTGAAAATTTTCATTAACCAAAAATTGATGGTAGATCTTTTGCATTTAAAAGTGTTTTAATATAAAAGTAAATTGCTGGATTAAGCCTAACAGAAAGAAGAACTGTATCTCATTTAAGCAATTTACTTTTATATTAAAACACTTTTAAATGCAAAAGGTAGATCTATTTTTGGTTAATGGAAATTTTCAACATTTTAAGCTTAAAAGTTTTCAATCATCAATGAAACTGATCGTCTATATAATTATTTGGTCTATGTTTTCATATTATCAAAGTGAATTATTTTAGCTCTTAAAGTTACAAATTTTTAAAGAAACTATCCAAAAAACTTAATTTAATTTGTAATTTTTTTATTATTAAAAACAAACAAAAAAAAATTTTATCCTTGAAGGAGGATCGAACTCAGTTCTGTTTACACCCTAAGCCTTTTTGCTAACCACTAAACCATACAATTCTTATAAATTTATGGTCAGATTTCTAATATAAATGTATCACTAAATGACAGAATGAAAAATAAAGCCATAGACACAAGCAAGTTCATATAAAAGTATATAATAAAATTAAAATCAAAGCACAACATATTTGCTTACAAAATTCAAAATGTCGCATGTTATTATTATTATTACTTTAATGTATTATATAAATATAAGTACATCTTTATTATAGGGCCGGTTGCATTTTATACATGCGGGCCAGCTCAAAATACTTAAAAGTTACAAATTTAAATCTACATTAATCAATTACTGTAAAACTAATGCTAATTTGTTACTAAATTCTTAATTATTTAATTGCTTATACTCAATCTAATTTTTCTTCTTTATATGTGTTTCCATATATCTCGTGGAGCTTTAAAAGGCTCATTATTTTATTTATGCAATCCCAGTTGCGACTCTCCAAGGTTATTGTGGGAGAGGTGGATTCTTTAGCCCAGTAATTTTTCGATTTCACGCATTCTAGTACAATGTGCTTTATTGTGGCTATTTCATTACAAAAATGGCACCTAGGAGGATCCTCTCCATTGAATTCGTGCTTTTGGTTGTAGTAGGATATTTATAGCGAACTTTCATGAACCTATATCATTATATCTTGATATTTTTTTTATATTTATCTCTTTCACAACATTTTTTCCTATGCTCAAACATTTTTGTGGATATTTCGGTTTAATGAAAACAAGCTTTAAAAGTTTTTTAGAAATAAAAAATACCGTTATGAAGAAGGGTTTCTTTCTTTAATTCTTTCCCAACATATTAAAACTTAAAATTTTTTCATATTAAAATACGTATATGATCAATTAATTAAATAGACACTCTGTATAAATGTTAAAAAAAATTCTTTTGTTTTTCAAAAAAAAAAATCATAGAGCATATAAAAGAATTGAAAGTGCATATGAATTTTATATTTTAAAAAAAAATTGGTATAACTTGGAATAGAAGTAACTACTAAGAATGCAGTTATAAAAGAAAATTAAAAGATGTATATTGTTATCTTTCTAAACAATTTCTATAGCACAAATGCATTAAATTAAGTGATAAATTGCAATAATAAATAAAACAAAAGTCCTTATTTGCGGCAAATAATCAATTGTGAATAAACACAAAAATTTAGACAGATACTCTATTGTGAATAAACACAAAAATTTAGACAATTAATCTATTGTGAATAAACTTTTACGATTAGAATATCCCTTATTTAAATTTGATAAGAAATGACTTAGTTGATTTACCACTTTTTGTTCATTGTAAGTACTTAGTTCATTGTAAATACTTAGCTTGATAATCTAGATTCTTACTAGATGTTTACAATAAAGTTGTTTATATTTGCGCACACATAAATTTAACAGGATCGTCTATAGTTTATATGTCTATACTGTAATTCTAAGCGTAATAGCCGTTCATATAATGATTCATAAATACCTTTCATAATTATTATACTTTTATAATATTAGTCTTTTTTTGTTATTTGAATACAAATTAAGTCTGCCTTTAATCAAATTTTCAAAATAGTTCCCAGATGTTTTAATAATTCTTTTGTACTTTGATTTGTACTCAGAATTTCAAAAGATTTTTAAGCCAGTGTATACTGTAAATATACATTGAATATTTTTGAAAGGTGATTGACTAAAAGTTTTAAACAAACTTTATTTATAGATAGATAACTTTGTTTATCTTAAGTATAAAATAAACTCAAGAATTCCGCCTTTAATCACTTTTCAATCAAATAACCAACTAATAAGAACCCTTTTCAATCAAAAGTCGTGTTAAGATTTCCTGGTTTGTTTATCTACTTTTTTATTTGTTTAATTTTGCAATAAAAATTGTATTTTTGCTTATTTAAAATTAATTTAAATTGTAATTTTTTAAACTTTTTTAAATAAAACCATTTGTTATAGTTTTTTTTCTATTGAATAGATTATCTATCTCAAAAGAATTTATTTATTTATTTATAAATAATCCCCCACCCAATTCCAACATGATAAGCGATTGATTTAACCTTTCCTTTTACAGGTGTGGTAGTGGTAGGTGTATATATTTTATATTATGGTATAAATTATATTTTTTTATTAGATATGACCCCACCAGGGTTTGAATCCGAATTAGAGGCCCTTCGATTAAGTGGCCGACGTCTAAACCACTACGCCACCCGTCGGTTCATGATAGAATATACTACTTAAAAAGTGCTTAAAATTTTTATCTATGTTGGAATTTTTTATTTAAAATAAATGTTAAATAAAACAAATTGATCTCTGTAATATTATCATACTTTGTTTAATGAATAAATGCCTTTAACGAACTTATAATTTTTTCTTATACCAAAACATTGTAATTAAATACTATGATTGTTATATGACCACTTACAATATAATTGGCGTCTGTTTTTTATAAATATTTAAATTTATTTATATTTATTTTGAAATGTGAATAATATGTACGAGTATAATATTTAGATAAAAAAAATTTACCACCCAAAAATAAACAATATTCTGTACAAAACTTTTAATATACTGTATATGAACAGAATATATTAAAAGTTATACATGCTATTATTAAAACTGCACATATACTTGTAAAGTAGTTATATACAAAATATATTTAAAAGCTTTTGTAACAAATAGAAATGTCTAAAATTTACAGGAAAAATTTATACAGTATTTTCTAATTTTGTTTTTAGAATTTTTACCTATTCTAATTATTTTAACTTATCTTGCAGTTAGATACTCTGCAGATAATACTTGCAGATACTTTAATGGTTATATAATTTAAAAACAAGAAGTTTGAAAAATAAATTAATTTATATAAGTCTAATGTTTTAGGACTTGATAAAGGGCTATATAGTTTTATTCACCCAAACTTTAAAGAAAATTGTTTGAAATTCAAAAACTTTCAGGGTCATGGTTCACACAGTGAACTATTAAAGTTTAAGTATTTTATTTATTTGAAGGTGGTTTAGGAATATAATTGAATAGTTGTACCAAATTAGGGATATACCAAACACTTTCTTAAATTTTAAATTAAAAAATTAATAATTTGCTTCAATATGTTATTAATCCCACATTTGATCAGAGCCAGCATTTTTTTTTATACTCTACAGCCCTATATATGCATATGCTACCTTAATCGCCAAAAGGAAGCAAGTAGTTGTAGTAGTTGCAAAATTTATACAGTAGATTACGCATCATGGGTAGGGATTATAGAAGATATCGAATTCTGAAAAGTTTCGAAGGAGCATGAAAGCAAATGAGCATATATCCAAAAACCAATAGTTATTGAAGTTTAAAATTTGGTTCAACTGCGTGTTCTGTCATGTTTCCTTTATCAAGCTTTAAAATATATTGAATTGGTGGTTCTAATTACTACCACACAGAATAGAATTGGTTGTTTTGGATCCTAAAAGCCAAACATGCATATATCTGCAAAAAAGTTAGATATAAGTTTTAAACGCAGATTATATTTAGGTAATCATTTCAAGCTAATATACATTGTTAGTGTTAGTTATAAGTTATAATTCCAATTATTTGATTTTCTTAATTGTTTTTTAGCTAAATATATGTAGGGAGGACACTCGTGAAGTACATTACATTACGTATTCATTTTTATACCCGTATGACTATAACTCTAAAAGATATACTAAATTTTCCATTTGTTTGTGCCCCAGAGAAGGAGAGGGCGTAGATATAGACTGAAAAGGTATGTATCGGATCAGAATCGAAAGTAAATCAATCTAGATATGTATGGCCGTCCGTCCGTCTGCACGATATCTCAAACAATAAAGGAGTTCCGATTCTGAAATTTTCACAAAGTCTTTTTTATGCAATAGCCGTTATCGCTGTTGATACCTAGCAAGTTTGCTCTACGGGTTCAAGTAGTTGTCATACAACTTCTTCATTTATATGCAAGTAACTGTATACTTGGTAAAAGCTGTATAATTGATATTTTGCCAAAAGTAGTTTAGTTTTATGGCCGAAGTTTGTCCAAAATTTAGTTGAGATAGTGCAGTGGGCTCGAGCAATTGCATTACAGCTTCTGTTTCATATGAGCATTAAGCTATACCTATAATAAAGCTGGATGTTTGAAATTTTGTTAATTTAGTGGTTAACTTTAATGGCCAAAGTCTGAATAAAATTTAGTGTAGTGGAAGAGCCTCTCAATTTATATTTTAATAAATACTGAAATTCTAATAAGTTGTGTATTCAATATTTATTCGGATTATATAATGTATATATTACGGTCATCCGGGTATCCCAGAGTTGACAGACTCTACTCTACTACACTCTTCCTCGTTTAATAAAAGTGTTGGCTTAATAAATTTTATATTGGAATCTAAAGGCATATTTGATTTACTGTTTCAAACAAGCTCTAAAGTAGAGACCGTGGAAGCTTTTTTTTATGCAGCAGGCTAGTAAACTAAAGATACATAATTCCCAAGTCCATTGACATATTAAATACATAATTCAAATAAAACTTTTTTTTAAATTTATTCTAAAAACATAAAACTTCAATTCAAAAGTTTCATATTTCCATATTTAATTTATATGTATATAATATACCTACATAATGTACAAATGTTTTTTTAGTTATTTACAAAATTGTAATTATACATAACACCCACAATTTTACATATGTTAATTTCTTTTAATGTTTTTTTACCGTTATTTTCATTCTAATTATAATTACAATAAACTATTATAGATATTATATTTCCTTTTTATTTTATTTTTTTTTTATATTGTAAACGTTCATTTAATAAAACAATTAGAAGTTAATCGATAATAAATTGTTTTGTATTGTATACATACCTGTAAAAGGAAGTTAAATTAAGGTAAAATTTTACAACTTTATTGTAATTGTATAGTTTCTATTATTATTATTATAATTTTATTTTTATTATTTATTTACATTTTTGGCTATCAATAAACTTATCATTAAATCTGAAAGTTCTTATTGTATAATAAATATTTAATATATAGAATTAGAAATATAAACGGATGTATGTACATATGTATGTATGTATATATACAAATTGTATAAACGGTCATTTAAAGGTAAATTTTTAATACTATTTAAAAAAAAACTTTAATAGAAACTACTCCATTCTCTAAATAGAATTTGTTAGTTAACATTTGAATTTTATATATATGTATATATATATATGGATGGTTCGGCAACTATTATATTGTGACACTTATATGGAGTCATTCATCCCTCTTCCGTTTTGATAAATGATCTTTATGCGTGAAGAATAATATATTATGCTTAAATTAATTTAACTTAGCCCATATAGTGCATGTATTACATATGCTTTGTTTAGTTTTTTTTTTTTTAATGAATTAAAACAATTTAATGAATATTTACTTATCTATAAACAGGGTGTTTCGCAAATAAACTAGAGGTTTTAATTCAGTCTTAATTAAGCAAACAACTATTTTGGAAACTCGACCGATTTTCATCCGTTCTGAAGATAAAATTAATTTATATTGGGTTTTAACAAACCACAGGTACATGTTGGAATATGTTATAGTCTTATTATAAGAGTTGATCTTAATGAATTCCACATACAATTTAAACATAAGATAGTACTAAACCGTCTTAGACTTACGATAGATACAATTCTATTTGTTATATTTGATAATAATTTTATATCTGAATTATAAAATATTTCTATATCTGTGAGTTATATTATTAAATTAAATTATTTTTATAATAATTATTGATTAAGCCATTAATTTTAACCCAATGGAGAATGTTGGTAAGTGGATTTCAAAAACTTGATAAAAGTTCTCACTTTTACCGGGTACCGAACCGGAAGCCCATTGGAATGAAAGATCGGAACTCTAATCACCGTGCCCATTTAGCCAGTTGTTATCTTCTTTGGTTCCAAACTTAAAGACATAAAACTAAAAAAAACAATTTCAATAGCTCATATCTTCCAAACGAATATGGCCCTATCCCCAAAATATATTTTTGCTTGCTTAGGAACTCCAAATAACCCTTTATTCTATGGTAAGTTTTTTTTTAAGCACCCTGTATACAAAGTGTACAATATGTATTCATATATTATACAATGTATACAAGAAGTATCTTTTTTTAATCATAGAACCCAGAACCTATTTTGTTTACATATAACTTTTATGGTAATATAAAAGTTATTTCAAAAAAAAAATTTTGTATTTGTTTAACCATTTTTAGGATGAGCAGCAGACAATCACAATATGTAATTTTATACAATGGTTTATATTTTGTTTTTTTTTAATTGTTGTTGTATTTATTTTTTTTGATGATTAAAATAAGGTGGCAAAGCAATCATAATTTCTTTAACTGCATAAAAATAAACAAAAATTGACCGGAAATTAATAATAAAAATTTACTAAAAATAGAAATTCTATAGAATTATTATTTATTTAAAATTAATATTTAATATTAAATATGAAAAAAAAATGGTTCTTAGAAATGTATTTGGAGTTAATGTAATAAAATTATTTTTTATTTTTGGAAATGCACCTTGCACTGCAATGCAATTCTAAACATACAAATCAAACAAGTTTGTTGATCAGAATTAAAATGGGATGTGCATTCACAAAGCAATTAGATACCATTTGTTTAATTTTTAACAGAGAGATAGAGAACCTGTCTTTAGGTTCTTTTATTAAAAGAAACACATGATTTAGAGTAGTTTGATACCTATTTCAAGCTTCTTTTTGTTGCAAAAGTGGAATGGACACCATAAAAAAAATGTTATGTTAATACCGTTATTATACCCGTATATACATATAGTCAAAGGATATAATAAATTTGCCATTACGTTTGTGACGCAGAGAAGGAGGGGGGAAGATATAGACACAAGTGTATGGATCGGATCAGTATCGAAAAATAAATTGATTTATCTATGTATGCCCTATGTATACAACTTCTTATTTTACATAAGCATTACTCTCCACCTAATGAAGCTGGATGTCTGAAATTTTGCTAAAAATAGTTTAGTGTAATGGCCAAAGTTACAGCAAAATTTGGTTGGTCTACTTCAGAGGGTTCGAGTAGCTGCCATACAACTCCTTCTTTTATATGAGTATTCCACTACACTTAACAAAGCTGTATGTTTGAAAATTTGTCAAAAGTAACTAACCGGATGATATAATGTATACGTTACGGTCATACGGGTATCCCAGAGTTGACACTACTAAACTCTTCCTCGTTTTTCTAATAAAATGGCATTAAATTATTGTAAATAGTTGATAATTTTGGGTTTCAAACTCCACAGTAAATCCCGTTCTAAGAGATCTAAAAATCTGGTTAACAAAGTCCAGGCAAAAAAACATTTGCTAAGCTTTAAGTTTATTTTATCTTCTTTGGTTTGGAATTTATGGACAAAAAACTTTAAAAAGTGTTAATAGCTCATATCTTCCAAAAGTACTTTTTGTGTGTTTTGAACCTTTAAATAACTCCCACTTCTATGGCAGGCTATTGCTAGAACATCCTGTATTTTAATAAATTGGGTACAATCTAATTAAATTGGTGCTGAGTTTTTTTTAACCCGCGAAAAATGTGCTTAAAATCTAATAAAAAGCGTTCTCAACCCTATATCACTTAAACAAAATTTTGATATTTCATAGAGTTTGTCATTTATTTTAATGATTTTTCATAGAGAACTGTCAAAATTTAGTACATTTTAGAGAGGTTACATTGCAGTATGTCGTAAGTAACGGTTTTTAAAGTTTTATTTAAAATCAGAATTATATCATTAGCAAAAAAAGGCATTTAAGGAAATAATTTTGAAAAGTGTCTTTTTTTTTTCTTACTAATATTCTAGACGTTTATTTTTTATATTATAGTTTTGTATAAGTTTTGAGAACTTTTTTCATTGAGCCAATTTTTTTATTTTTTACTTAATGCGATAATACTAAAATTGTCATTCAGTTATATCATATATTGATAAACTTTTTTATTGTTTATTTAGATGACAGCAGTAGCATAGGGGTTAAATTAAATTCAATACCTATTGTGTTATTTCTTCTTCCATTCGTTTCTTATACGGTATACAAAACATATGGAAGTACTACGAATTGAAATATGAATATAATTTGATATAATATAAAACTAATGGAAATATGAATGGTTATTTGATACCAATAGAATAGGAGCTAATTTTAACGCCATTTAAATAATTTGAGAATATTAAAATGTATTTTAAAATGAAGAATAGAATATAGAATTAAAATAAAGAATTAAGCTCATAATTAGCTGCTATTAAATTGATATCAAATAACTATTCATACTTTAAATTGCAATTATCAAAATTATCGAAAAAACTGTCCAATTTGATCATAATAAAAGAAATTAAATTTATCAAGAGCGGGTTTTTCATGTCTTAGATTTTCAAAAGATACAATTCTATTTTTGTTTATGTTGTAATATTTTGTATTTGAGTTATATGGTATTCTATATATGTGAGTTATATTATTCAATTAAATTATTTGGGGATATTTTTTTTTTTTTGCATTTGTTTATATCTTTATATTAATGTATTTTTATTTAAAATATATAATTATTAATTATTGATTAAGGCATTAATTTAAACTTAATGCTAATGTTAGCTGAGTCGAGTCGAAAACCAGAAAAGTTATTTCACTTTCTATGGGATTCGAGTCGCATGAAAGATCGGAACCCTAACCATTGTGTTACCCAGCCTTTTCTATACTGATTTGGTTATGATTTTTAAAAAAAATATCATTGCATTATTCTGTTGAACTATATCGTATATTCATAAAATTTTATCCTATAAATAATTTGCTATATAAACTTACAATAATATTAGAAATAACCATAAAAGCAACATTCAAATCAATTATACAATAAAATATACTGATAAGTATTTTTTTTAATTATTAAAATTAGTTTTCTTTTTCAATTAATTTTTCATGGGGTGTTACTATTATTAATACAAATTTAATTACATTATTAATTATATATAAATTTTTTTTTTATTCTAAATTTCAATAAAAAAATTATGTACATTGAATTTTGCAAAATCGATTGTGAATTCATATTGTCCAATACATCTATATATATATATACATATGTGGTCAAAAAATTTGAATATTTTTCTGTTAATTTATAAATATACAAATAGAGCATTGAAAATATTTCAAACATTAAAATAATGATAAATGAACTTATTCATATTAAATTTAAAAAAAAAAAAAAAATACATTTAATTTAAATACTATCTATTTTATACAATGTGTTTAATGATCTGAAGCGAATTTTATATAAAAAAACCCACCCATTCCAAGTTTTTCCAAATTATTTACTATATTTTATAAATGAAAAAATATGTGTTTATACTTTAATTATTTTGCTGTTAATTTTCTTGAAAAATTCATTTTCACAAAAATATTAACGTGCTGTAAAATTACGTGCTTTAACTTTAATTTTTGAGGTTATGTAAAATTAAATATTAAATAATGTGTCAATTTCTATATATAAGTATGTAATTTTATAGAAATTAATCGATTATAAAAGATTGTTTTAAATATAATTACACACGGTTTTCATTTTAATTACCTTAAATGTGTGGTCAATATTGTTTCCATATTTTTTAAGTTTAATTATTAATGATATTATAATTAAAAAATATTGTTAACACTTAACAGTAATTTTATTTGGTTATTAATAAAATTATTTTACAATGAAATGCAAGTGACAAGATTTTTTTGTCATCAGTTGAAAAATATACTGAAAGAAATTGTTTTCAATAATCAAAATGAACTTATCCTATCAGTGGCGTAGTGGTTAGGAAGACGGTTTTTCAATCAAAGGGTCTTGGGTTTGAATGCTGGTCGGATCATATATAATAAAAAAATATAATTTATATCAATAATAGTTTATATATCCTAATATATTATATATATCTGCCACACTTAAAAAGGAAAGGCTGAATCACTCACTTATCACTTGTGTTGTATCACTGTATATAAATATGTAAAAAAATAAAATGAACCTTAAATCAAAAGTTAGAACAAGGAGAAAACTTTATTAGATCCGTTATTAAGATCCGTTGTCATATATGTTGAGGATCATCTTCAAATGCCAGCTTACCGTTTTTTCTTATCTAATGAAAGAATCTCAGAATACTTTGTAAGTTTTTTAAAAAATTGATATATTACATAATTTAACAATAGATAATATACAATATTCAATAATTGTGTCCATCTATGGTATACTTCCATAAAATCCATTCAAAATTTTTTTAAAGAAATATTTAAAAATTTTGAACAATGCTTCATAATTTATATAGGACATAAATTATTAAAACTAAAAATGTCATATAATTGGTGATAAAATGTGTTATATTTATATTTAATTCAGAAGAATGGTAAAAATTAAAATTAAAATTATTTTTTTAATTTTGACCTTAATTATTTTTATTTTGATTTCGTCATAGAATGTGTATTATTCGCTCCAGTCCATGAATTTATATATTAATAACATTTTACAAGATTTTCGAATAAAATATTATAGCTTATCCTAAAGATGCAGCTTATAATTGAAGTTTCGTAAATATCTATAAATCGATAATATATGTAGATGTACATTTCAATGGCGGAAAATATACTATAATGCAACCATTCGAGCTGCGGTCCCTTAGGATATACCTTGCTAAAGCGGAAAGTAGATTTCTACGTCTTACAAAAAGTTTAAAAGTCACATATCTTCAATGGACACACTTCAGTCGGCCATTAATATAATGTGGGGTAAACAACTGTTCTTATAAAGAGTATTGAGGTATTGCAACACAGCCTATAAAACCGCGTTTGTACTTATGGAACCGTATATTTAATTGTATGAGTTCCCCAAGTTGGATAATACATGTGTATGATCTAGTTTATTCTAAAAAGAACCTTTAATTCCTTAATATCAACGCGAATTTTTCCATAATTCTAAATTTCCCAGATTAGTAGTTCACCAAACTTCTTTTCACTACCTTTATCTTTGAAACTAACGAAGAACATAGTTTTCGTGTGTTTAAATCTCACACTAATCATAGCAGTTATGCACAATTTCATTGGGTGGAGTACCATATTCAATTGCCCAGTCCCTCGCACAAAAAAAAATTATTCTTTCTCTTAATATAAACTTGATACATATACATTTATTAAAAAAGTTATTTCTATTATTTAAAAAAAAAAACAATATTCCTTATATAATCCCCCACTTGCATTCAAAAATAAATTCAAGAAATTCGAGTAAGACGTGAAAATTTGAGACTTTAATAGAAAATATTCTATTCAAAATTCTAAGTTTTATATAATCCCTATACTTATACAATAACTATTTTGTACTAAACAAATATATTACACCAAGTTCCGGTCTAACTATTTTCAAGTCCTAACTATGGTAAAATGCAAAAAAAAAAAACAGAATTTTACTAAGCCATTTCTATAATTGTACAATAATATTCTTGAAATAAAATCCGATAGTATTCTTATTTTTTAAATTTTTAAAAATAACTGAAACTTAAAAAAAAACTTCACAATAAAAGAAGAAGCAACAAGATTGCATTGCAACATTCATATTAGAAACATTCATTTTTTTAAAACAAATCTAAAATCACATGTCTGTAATCGTTTACAAAAACAAAAAAGAGAGCAAGTCGAGTTCAAAATAGTTTGAAAAGCAAAAAAAAAAGAAACTTTACTCAAATAATGTTATTAACTAGTATATGCACTAAAAATCTTATATTTTAATATACAGGATGTCCCACGTTAATTTTTATAAAGAACAGGAGGTAATGGGGGATGTTGAATCAAAAAATTCTATGCAAGGTGAGGTCTAGCTTTAGCCTCGAAGGAGTTTTGTAGGACTAAAGATAGACCTAACATTTCATAAATTTTTGTTACTCTGTCAACATTCTCCAAAAACCTTCTGCTCTATCTAAAAATTACCATGGGACACCCTGTAAAATATATATAATTATAGTATAACATATAAGCAAATTAAAATAATGACCATCATCAAACAACGTTTCGCAGGTATTCTTCAAACTTAAAAAAAAATTAAATTCAAAAATTAAATATGTATACATGAAACAAACTGACGGTACATTTAATGTCCAATCCTATTTCTTTTTTAGTTTATATATATATACATATATATTAAATAGACTAACCATAGACGATATGAACGCGATAACTATAGTTGAAGAAAGGTAGTAGAAATACATGTATACAAAATCGTAATCAAACAATATTGTATATATATATAGAAGCATATGGATAAATGTTGATGATGATCATGATGAAGAAAATCATATACTGGAACGAGGGAACAATATTATAAAAAGTAATGATCATGGAACCGGAACATATATACCTAGCGTTTATAGCATATAGTGCAATGTTGTTTTTTTAACGCACTGGGGATTATTTTTTATTTATTTTTTTTTTTTTATATTTTTTTTATTAACAAGAGAATTTTGATGAATTTTGAAATGCTCTGTTTTATCTATAAACCCTTCACTGAACACTGGTATAGGTATATTATATATAGCTATGTATATAATGTATTTCTTTTGTTGTCTCCTTCTATGTGTAGGTTTAATTTTTTATTTTTAATTAAATAACTGTTAAACTTAAATGTTAGTTGTAAATACTAAAATTAATCTTGAACAAATTTTTGAGGTTCCAATTCTTTATGGAAATTAAATAAAGTTTTGCTTAAGCTTATGATTACTTAATTGATTACTGAATGATTACTTTTAATTTTTGAATGAACATGTTATCCACAGAAATAAGTCCAAAAATATTAAAGAAGACGTCAACACTTTTTTTTTATTGCTTTTCTACTCCTTAAAGAAGTATATAGCATTTATCAAGTCATTTAGACTTGGCTTCTGTTTCTTTAATCGTTATATTCACTAAGCTGTTGATTACTCAGATGTACTTATTGTATTGCGATTATGAATACACAAATGTTAATTTTGTACGCCATATATTGTATCTATATTTATGACATTTTTTTTATCTTTATCAGATATGATCTGACCGGGGTTTGAAACCGAGATCATCCATTTGGAAGGTCGGCGTCTTAACCACTACGTCATTGATCAGATGTGTCAACAAATAATCCAACTAAAATAAAACTTCATAACTTTAGTATGAAGTATAGTTTAGATACAAAATCCCGCATTTCTAAATCTCAACCTCGCCCTCTAAATTTCACGGATGGGTCGAAATACCAAAACATAAAATCTATTGAAGAAAGCTCAGAAAAAAAATTTTCTAATATACCTATAAACTAAGTGTTTTATGTACTGGCTTTAAACCTTCAATTGAAATTTTTATTTTTTTTAATCAAAATTTAATTTCTAATTTGGAAACACTCTAACTCACATCAACAACTCATGTAAAGACAAAATTTGGCATTCAAGATATTTAAGTACGAGATTTATAAAAACGCTACATATTAATTCGCGAGATTTCGTTACGCTCCCCTTAAAATTAATAAAAAATTAAATCGTTCAATTTGGAATGACATTAATTAAACTTTTTAAATATATTTGGTTAATATTGTGGTTCATGCAAATTGTTGCTAATTATAGAACCACCAATTGCGAACTTTAATTAATATGTCAACATATGTAACCCTGCCATTTTTTTTTAAAAATAACCTGAATCTGTATTTAAAAAAAAATATTAAAAAAATCAAAGTTATCGTTCAATATTTTTTTATAATAAATTAAACTTATATGTATCTGAGTTATAAAAATTAAGTAAGACAATATTCTCACAAAAGGCACAAGTCAGTAAAGTCAGTAAAGGTATTCTTTAATATCAAGAGTTTAAAATTTCAATCTTTTAAGCATATTTTATATATGCATTTACATATTAAATATATTTATAACCGTACCAAATGGTGTACGAATATTAATTGAAAAAGGGTCATTCTTTTTTTTAGGTTTCATTCAGAGCTCAAATTACAAAAATTCTTTATTTCCCCCTTTTTTTAATTAAGTTCCTGATTGAAATTCGAGTGAAATTCGGATTTATATCTGAAATGACGAATATAGAGGGGTTTTCATATAAGGATTAATATATTGATTTGTTTTTGAAGAGTTTAGTATATGTACTAACTACTATTTTCTAAAATATTTAATATTGTTTTTCTATTGTTTTAATAAATCTTAAATCTTTTATATTTAATTTTAAATTTATAAATACATTAATATATATTAATAATATTAAAAAATTTTATGTTTTTAATTTTATAGGAGTTCTATCTGTTGAAATTACAAATTTTCGAGTACCTGATCATATAGTTATCGATGATCAAACACCTGAAGATTTAATTCTGGATTGTGAATATCGATTACAGCCAGGTGAAACAAATTTAGTTGTAAAATGGCTTAAAGATTCTGCAATAATTTATCAATGGATTCAAGGTAGACCGCCAAAATCTTTTGTAAGTTAAAAATAATTGTAAATTTAAAAAAAAATTAACCGCCATACATTAAAAACATTTCTAATTTTTTTTTTTATTTTGTAGCCAAATGTTAGAATGGAAATTAATGAAAGTTATATTGCATCAGATGATGAAAATCAAAAGTATAGAGCATTAGTTATACAAAACCCAACATGGAATGCTACTGGAAACTATAGATGTTTAGTACAAACAAGACAATCAGCTGATAAAATGGAAGGACATTTACAAGTGATTGATATTAGTAATATAACATTTACAATTGAAGATGATATTGATGAAGATGATTTACAAGTAAAATGTACAATTGAAAATATTTATCCACAACCAAAATTAAGAATAAAGTATGGATATTTTATAGATTTATATAATTATTATTAATATAAAAATGTTGTTTTTTTTTTTTTGTAGAAATGATGATGAAAATGTACACATAAAATCAGAAATATTTGGTAAAAGAAGTAATGGTTATTTTAATGTTACTGCAGTTGGAATTTTAAAACATACTGAAAAAGGCGAAAGATTATCATGTACACTTTTAGTACCAGGAACAAATTATACATTTAGTACAACAACAGATTCTGGTAAATTTATTTAAATTGCATTTTAATTAAATTTTTTTTTTATAAATAACTTAATAAATTTAAAAATAAATTAATCGACTTTCGACTTCTGTCTATACAAAATGATTAGATTTTTTTTTAATTTATTATTCAAATTTATTCCTTTTAAAAAAAGAAAAACAAGTATAAATTTCTTGTCATAATTCCCATATTTTTTATTAAATATAGATGATTATATATTGATAGTTTCTTCTGAAAGCAACTTAAATTTAACCATTTACAATTTAGAAAATTCATTTGCTGTACAACAAGTTACAATTCAAGGAATAAATTTATATACAACATTAGCTGTTTTATTTCTACTGCATTTCAGTATGAATGCAACTATTTACTAAGTTGTTTTATACTTGAAAAAATATATAGTTAATTAGTAAGTCGAAGAGTTTAAAAAATGATTTTTTTTTCCAAATTAAACTATACCTGCCCTGCCTTAAGCATGATTTTTTTTCAATTTGGGGTTTGAAAACTGATTCCCATTCCTATAATTAAATAGACAAAGTTTTTATATTACATACTAACTACGATGATCCTATCATATCACAGTCAGTGATCCTATCAAAGTTTAAATATTTTAAACTTAGTTTTCATTCCATATATTTTTTATATATTATTATGATAGAGTTATTAAAATATTTTTTAAACATTAATATTAGAAGAAGTTATATAAAACTCTCTTTAAGAACTTTTTGTCAACTACTTATCACTTATTAAATCAATAAACCTCAGGGTTTTTACGGGCGGCGCAAAACGACCTATATGGTTTGAATTTTTAATAAATTTTTTATTTAATGGTTAATTATTATTATTATTTTTTTGTTATACAGTATATTAATGGGGAATATTCTTAGCTTAAGTAGAAAAATTATATCCCGCAAGTAATGACCATTTTCGGCTTCGCACATTCGTACTCTTTCCAATACATTTTCCATTACTTTTCGTAATTTTTTATCGCTGTTCTGTTGTGTACTGTTTCATTTCCAATTCCCAAAGTTTTCTTCACAAAATTCTGAAATAAAAATAAAAAATATAAATAAATTTAAAAAGTTATTAAACATTCAAACCATTTAAATGCATCAAAACATTTATTATTTAATTTTTATTAAATTAGTGATTAGTAGTTTGTGAAAAAGTGTCTTATTATATTTTAATACATTTTAATTAAAACCTAATTTTTAAAAACTTTTCACATTAAAATTGTAATAAATTCAAATAAATTCTTACGGTTCAAATTAAACGAATGAATCCAATGAAATGTCAATTTCTAATGTCAAAATCGAATGAAATATCAATTACATATTCACAATCATTTTTGGTATTCACAATCCATTTTGAAAATCAAGTACGTAATGATTTGACATTTTTATTATGCAATATGCATGTAATAAAGTAGTTTGAAGAATTTATAAAAAATTTTGGAAATTTCCCAGAATGTCAAATTAAAAAAAAAAATAAGGGTTGTGAAAAATTACTTTTGAACACCAACACAATAATCGAAATTTCATGGACTACATTTTGAAATGATTTGAAAAAATCAATACTACCAATATAATTTTGATCAAAAATCAACTCAGTTTTCAAAATCAACTTGATTTCAAATTTAAAATTTTTAAACTTGATTTTCAAGAAATTGAAAACCCTTTAATTGATGAACTTTTAATTATAAACCTATACCCATACCCTTTAATTGATAAAACCTATTTTTTTACCTAGGACATATTTGGTTTTTTACCTTCGAGTTTGAATATCCTACATTTTATTAAGTATTCAATATTTTCAATATTATATTCATTTTTCAAATTATATTTTATTATTATTTCTAATATTATAATGTTTTTTTTTATTTGCAGGATCAACACTTAGATTATCTATTATGGTTATGTTAATTAGTTTCATTGTTACTATGTTTTGTACATAATTAAATACATACATAAATACCTTAAAAAAAATCATTTAAAAAAAAAAATGTTAACAAAATAATTAAGTCAATTTTTTCATATTTTTATTTATTTACAATTTAAAAAAAAAAAAAAAAAAAACAAAATGCATAAAATATAGTAACAAATTATAATTTAATACAAATTAATAGAAAAATTATGTAAAAAAAAAAAAACAAAACAAATATTAACTAAAATTTCTAATTTCAATTAAATAATTAATTAAAATGAATGTTACTAATTATTAAAAACAAATAACAATTAGGTGAAAAGCACATCGTTTTAATAATTTTTTTTTTCTTTTCTAAATTCCATAATTTAAAGAATTCCGAAATTTAAAATAAACTTAATTAATATTTAAATGAACAAAAAAAACTATTATTCAAACTTTTTTGAATTTAATTTAATTGATATTCGTTTTAATTTTTTTGTTTTTACAATATGAAATTTTTAGTAGTTTTTACAAGAAAACTTAAAAATTTAAATAATTAAACCAAATTATTAAAAAAATTTTAAATTTACAAAACAAAATTGATTTAATAAATTAAGAATGGAAATATTAAACTCAACTTATTTGAACATACATATTAATTAAAAAGTGTTAAAAATGTTGAAGACACAAGATGTTCAAATATCTGTTTAGTTCAATAGCCTATCTACCAGTTAACGCTATCGTTTCGCTATCTATACGTAGCCATCTGTCAAACTAAGTTAAATGTATTGAATATGAAAGTGTCTACAGTCGCAGCCAAATGTCAAATCATTGAACTTTGAAAAATTTTTTTATATTGAAAAATAAAAAAATATATCAGAATCAAAAATTAGTAAAATTATTTATTTTTTTTCTATCTTGGGTTAAATAATATCAAACCATTATTCAAAACTATTGAATATTTTTTAATTCATGAAATTTGTAAATAAAAAAATGTCCAAAAAAGCTGTCATGTACATTTCATTGTAGATACTCCTATGTTGACTACGTAATAAGAGCGAAATAAGATCGAAACGAGAGCGTCATTGTAGATAGGCTATAACATCTTCATGCAGCCTTTTATATGCTTCCAATGTTAAATTAAAATTTTAACAAAGTTTAATTTAAAAAACATAGCTTCGAATACTTATTTAAATATTAAATTATTAATTGCCTTACTCTTAATAAACATTATATTACAAATATTTTTCACTTTAATCAGTTGAACTTGAAACTACATTTAAATTAATATTTTTAGAATTTTATTTGATATTTTTACAATTTTTATAATAATTTTAATTTTAATTCAATTTTCCACATTTATAATCTTCAAAGATTTTAAAATTTTCAAAAGAATATGTAAAAACACTTTTTTATCCCAATTTTGATCCTTTTCGTAAATTTTTCAACGTTCAATTGATCTATTCTAAATTATTGAAAAGTATTGAGTTATACCAACACCGGGTCATACCAAAGAATTTCCATTCTGTATATATTTAAGAAGCCTTTCCGACTTATCAAAATTATTCCCCATTATCAAAAGTTCATATAGATTTAGGGCATAATTCTAAAAAAAAACAAAACGACAATCAATTATTGCAACCTATTGTATATTTAATTCATTTTTATCTCTGTTAAACTAATCAATATAAAAATAAGAAAAAATTACATTGATTGGATAACTAATTAATAATAATAATAAAATATTAATAAAAAAATATTATAAATAATTCAATATATGTATAAAAAAAAAAAAAAACGAAATAAACAACACAGATCAAATCAATTTTTTTAAAATATTGTAAACAAATTATATTTTTGTTGAATTCAAAATTTTTACAAATTATTACGAAAAAAATAAAATATTATTTAAAAAAAAAAATGTATAAAAAAAAAATATCATGTTTACTACCAAAGAAAAAAATAATGTTTGTTTCATATTGATACGAATATAAAAATATATAAATTAATTTAAAAAAAAGATGTTTATAAATAAATAAATTAATTAAAATATGTAATTACAAAAAAAATATTAAAAAATAAATTTATAAAAAAAAAAAAAACAATAATGTAAAAAATAAAATGTTTGTACATATGTATTTGTTATATATTAACAGAAATATATTTTACTATGATTTAGTAAAAATTGGTTTTTTAATTATACCTAATACCTAATAACTATAGGCTATAATCCAATATTTTTCAAATCCAACTCCATAAAATCCTTTTATGTCCTTACACATAAATATCAAAGGTCATATCCTTATTCAATTACTCAAATATATTATGTTTGTTAGTTAAAAGGGGATGATTTTAATTTTCAAAGTCTCACAATACCCATATAGAAATTCTGTATACTGTCAATGGATGATTCTCCATGTCTCTCACTAAAAGACGGAAGCGTCCGAACTGTTATTATTTTTAAAATCTTCTGCCAAAATCTTATTTTTTCAATATTTTAAGCGTTATTTCGTGTTTTTAAAAAAAACTCATGATCTTTTAAGAATTGGATTTTTTTCAAAGAGTACAAAATTTGAATAACAATATATTGTAAAAGACATTTTGCAATTTATAATCTTTACTTAGTTCTTTAGTCTTTATCTGCGAAGAACTTGTTATATTTCATATTATCTACTCCATAGATTATTTTTACCTGTATTATATTCTATTACTTTAAACTTAGTCTGTCTATTAGGAGTATTGTGAAATGCCTTTAATATAGCATTTTCCGATTAAATGAAAGAATTTTCCAATTGAATGAAACTATTTTTCAATTGAATGAAACTATTTTTCAATTGAATGAAACTATTTGTCAACTGAACGAAACCTTTTTCTAATAAAATGAAACCTTTTTCTAATAAAATGAACACTTTTTTAAAATTAATGAAACCTTTTTCATGAAACTAAAAAAAATTTAAATAAAAATAAATTTCGGGGATATAATAAAAACTGGGAAGAACACGCTTGTACCAAATTTCGGATTGACATTTTTATTAATTTCGAAGATATCCTTGTTAGAGTTGCGTGTTAGGATTGTGGTGTCTACTATAAGTGGACGGAAAAATTCACTAAATGCTGCAATAAATACTTCTGGTATGTCACACCATTAAATAATATCTAATGGAAGTGTTAATCGGTTTAACAATTAAAAGAGGTACTTAATTATTAAAATAGGTACTGGAAAAAATTAGTAATACCAGAAACCTACAAAACAGCTTTTTGGTTATGGATAATGCCAAAATTCCCAAAGGAAGAGAT
The DNA here is from genome assembly GCA_963082915.1 of Dolichopus griseipennis. NCBI lineage: Eukaryota > Metazoa > Arthropoda > Insecta > Diptera > Dolichopodidae > Dolichopus > Dolichopus griseipennis. Next base: position 127,583,375 of record OY720442.1, read on the forward strand.
GTTGAAAAAATAATTACGAACAGAGTTGCTCTATTTTAAAATCAAAACTATCCATTGAGTCAACCATTAGATTAAATCAGCATTTCAAAGCTTGCGAAATTAAAAATACCATGTCGATGTCATAATTATAGTAATCGCTTGATGTCAGCAATCGCTGATTAACACTTTGGTTAATTACATGTGGAAGATTAAGCTCAGTCTGGTATCACATAATATTAAACAAGCAAATGTTTTTATTTTCAAAAATAATTTTTCTATTAAACAACATAATTTTAAATATAACCATTCTGATAGAAAAAGATGAAATGTTCAGGATATATAAAACCTACAATGCAAGAGGAGAGTATTTGCAATGCACTTCTAATTATGGTAAAATATTTTTGATAACTTTTTTTTCAAATCTTTTTTTCCAAAATTTATTAAATAAAATGAAATGTAAGTATGTATATTAATTTTTTTTTTTTTCAATTTACACCAAGAAAGTTTTCAAGTTTTCAAATTCTAATTTTTTTTAAAAATAAGCTGTTAAAAACAACTGCTTGTGAAAAATTTCAAAATTTCTTCAATAAATTAAAATTATAAATTATTGCATACTTTTAGGCGGTACAAAAAAAGTTCTATAGATAGATAGAATATACTTTATATAGCTATTAGCTGATATTTTATGTACATAATTGTTATATATTTTGTATATAGTCCGATCAAATAAAAAAAATTTTAATTATTTAGTATATAATCTAATATAAAGTCAAAGAACTTATTACTAAGTAAAACTTTTTAATGTTTTGAATAACTCTTGTTTCTAAAATAACATTACCTTTTAACATTATTAATTCAAAATATCCCTTCTTTAGTTTTGAAATTTGAAAATCAGTTTAATTTCTTTAAGCTCCGATTTTGAAATTTTTTTTTTGTTTTTATATTAAAACAAAATTAATGACGAAGTTTCGGTTATCATCAAATAAAATCAATTATAAATTTATTAATTTGTGAAAATATGTCAATGTAACATATTGCCATTAAGTGGTTATAAATGCTTTTCATATCAGTGAAATATTTTTATTTTTATGCATTGCCAATAAGTATTTTCTTTTAATTGTGATTAAATAACAATTAAATTCAGGCTTAAATTAATTGTAAATTTTATTGATAACATTTATATTCTTCTGTTTTTTTTGATATTCAGAAATTTTCTTATCATTATACACAATTAATGTAATTTATTAATGAAGAATTTAATGAAATAATGTTTAGGACAATTACAGTCTTAATCATTTTTTTTTTTTAAATTATTTTTTATTTATAAATTTCAACATGATATATGTACCCATTTTTAATTTCAATTATCAGTTAATTATATTAATATATAACATATTTTATACATTAATTAATATAACAGTTAATTAATGTATAACATATATTTCAATTTAAGCCATATATTATATGGTTTTATATGGTAATAGAATTCAAAGATATTTAGTATTTAGAGATTGATTTCTGATTCAAGATAAATTTTATTTAGAGATTGGTCCGTAGGTAAATTTTCTAACATATTTATAGAAAATTTAATATATAATTTTATTTTCTAATATTTCTTTACTTTCTTAAGTTTTAATTACGAATATTCTGATCTGATTATTAATTTTAGTATCAAATAATAGTCAGATCCTTTATATTCAAAATCCTATACCTATAAATGTGGGATTATAATGGAAAAACCATACAATTTCTTAGTTAACTTAATATAACTTCTTTATTAACAATTATAATTCAAATATAATTCTTTTTGGAATAATTAATACTGTACTTTTACTTTTAATCGTTTTATCAATTTACTTTTTAAACTGCTTCTTGACTCTCCGACGTCCTAATGCAGAATGCTGTTTTCTTTCTTTATTGTTTTCTCTTTGCATCTCCATAATGTACGGTTTGTATTCTCGTATGATAATTAATAATTATAGTATTGGAAGGCATTGCTAAATTGACATCCTACATAAATATTATTAAAATTTAAATAATTTAAGATTTACTGAAATATTTTTTAAAACAAGAAAAAAACACACATTAAATATTTATTTTTGTCTTAATTTCTTATATCAAAAATTTTTTATTTTTGCAATTTATATATTTTTCAAATATTTTCTTATTAATAAATAGTTATTTTAAAACTAAAATTTAATACAAAAAAAAAAAAAAATTAAATATAATTAATTTTAAATTTAAGTAATTGCAAAAAGACCAAAAGAATACATTTGATTGCAAATATCTCAAAAATTATATCACAAAATTATTAAATCTAAAAATATTAATTTTTTTAATTAATTTTTTTTTTTTTTTTTTAATTTTATTTTATTAAATCAAATTTTACATAAATAATTGCCGAAGCTTCTAAATAAAATAAACATATAAATTTTTTTTTTTAATTTTTTTTACAATTTTTCTAACAATTTAATTTTTAATTTTTACTATACTTAAATTTTGTGTAAATTAAATTAACAAAATGGTAATAAATTAATTAACAATTGTTTTTATTTTTTTTTAAAGTGAAATATGAAATATTGTGTGGTGAAAGTGAAATGTGTCAAAATTTAAAATGATTTTAATCTCATCAAACTAAAAATCTTAAGATATTTTAATTAAATATTTAATGTCGCCAAACTTTTAAAGTGGAAATTTTTATTAGTTTTTAGTATAATAGTTATTTTTTATTAATTTTAAAAAAACAATTGTAAATTTTTAATTTTTATACAAACTTGTATATTTGTAATATATCAAATAATCTTTTAATTTATTATATTCATATGTTAATTAATATATGTATATTTAATTTAAAATAACATTGAGAAATTGCAATCAATTTAAATTTATTTTTTTAATTTACTTATATATAAATACTTATAATGGGATTTGATTTAAATTTTAACTTTAAACATAATTAATTTCTTTTAATTATTATTTTTAAAAATACATTAAATATAAATTGTTTTATTTATTTTTTTTTTTTTAAATACTTTGTTCCTTATTCGAATTAAATTTAAAATACACAACACTAATATTTATACTGTACACAGGACATAATATTTAAACCAAATTTGTAAATTATTACATTTAATATTCTTTTGTTAAAAATCTAAACAAAGTAAAAAATATATATATATATAAATAATTTTGGTAACATAATTTAAAACTTATATGACTTAAGATTTATGATTTAAGTAACTATATTTTTGTATAAAGATGCCTTTTATTACTGTTACGTATATGTATATATTGTAAAAAAAAATTTTATTTTTTTTATTAAAATAATTTTTAATTTTAAACTTAATTTAATTTATTGGATATACTTCCGGAGAAGGGTTGTGAGCTATCAAGATGACGTCATCACATAACGGTACTAAATATCTCAAAGTTTCCGAATATATATACTATTAGTGGCGATGGCGAAATTTTTGTAATGCATTTTTCGACCACTAGATGGCGCCATCGCCACTAATAGTATATATATTCGGAAACTTTGAGATATTTAGTACCGTTATGTGATGACATCATCTTGATAGCTCACAACCCCTTTCCGGAAGTTTATCCAATTTATTTTCTCAAGGTATTTTTGTACACCTGCGTTAATTTATTATTTATGTATATATGGTTATGATATTTGAGGTGAAATTGTTGTTGGTATTATCGTTGTTGTTTCTGTTACTGTAGAAGTTTTATTTCGACATTTATATACAAATGCACTGACTTGAGCATCGTCATCTGTTCGAATACATTTTAACCCAGGAGTACATTTGCAACTAAAAATAAAAAAAAAATATAATAATTAATATTAAAAATTAATTAATTAATATTATCACAAAATATATATACTTACGCATTTCTCATAAAATATTCAATCTTCCTTTTGAATGGTTTATATATTGCCCATCCACAAGGAGTTTGATATGTTTCACATATTCTTTTTAAATCTTCCTCAGAATCTTCTTCATCCTCAGTTTGTCTCTGCAATAAATTAGTTACAAAATTAATTATAATTTTTTTTTTGATTTTTTAAGTAATTTAATTGATATTAAATTTATTTATAAATAATATTTTTAAGGGATTGTGTTTTTTTGGTATTTTTTTTTTAAGTGTTCCATTTTTAAAACCAAACTTGGAACGAACCTTAAATACATATGTATTATTTGGTTTTTAAGATTAAGATTGAGAAAGGAAATAGGGATAGTATTTGGGAATTATGGATTTAGTTATTTAAAGAGAAAAATTTTGAGGGATATTAATTAATTCTTCAGATATTATAAAATATCTGAAAGTATCTATACTAAAATCGTTAAAGGTAATCAAAAAATTATTTTAAAGGCTCCGAGACTTAATAATTTAATCTAAGATATTACCAACAATTATTTTAACATCTTTAAATTTTTAATCGAATATGACTATAAACAATGATTAAATTACTTTTACTTTATTTAAAAAAAATATGAAAAATATATAATGCTGTCCATACACATCAATTCAGATTGTACAATAGATCCGCGATCTTGAGTAGTTATTCATGTATGAGGAAGTTGTATAACCATTTTGAACGTTGACAAGTTGGTTGAATGAATATAAATAACTTTTGATTTTTGTGGGCGGAGTTTTTGGATAAGTTTGTTTTGGGTACAACTGAAATGTTATTTAATTTTTTTATTTAGTATCTTACGCTTTTTGACAACTGAAGTATGCGGTAAGATATTTTAATTGGATAAAATAACAAAATTATTAAGCATATAACTACAAAGAATTAAGTAAATAATTTGAAATAATTATAAAATTAAGTGAGAAAATCATTTTATCATATAAATAAATATTAAATGTCACAATTCTAGAAGAACAAGGCACGAGTATATAATTGAATAAAAGTTGTTAAAAATTCAAATTCAAATTTAAAGTCACTATTTATATTTGACATATGCTTCAAAATAAAAAAAAAAATAATATAAATGATGATTCGATGACAGGTTGGATAAGTATGTTCCGCAAACAAGTTCGCGTACCAAGATTTACAACTAAATCCGACATTAATGTTCATCAGTATATTAAACTGTCAAAACATAAAATAAAATCAAAATTAGTAAATTAATCTTATCATAAATATGGTCAATAATTTTTATGATATTAAATTTAATAATAGCTGGTACATACATATATATGGAAATTTTTAAATTATATAAGTATAATTATAGAGAAATTGATGACTTTAATGGCCTTTTATTTTCAAAACAATTGAAATGAATCAGAGAAATATTAAAAATCATATATATACATAGGTAAAAGTTAATTGACTTCAAGAAAAATGACAAAATTTTATGTTAAAAAAAAAAAAACAAAAAATAAAAGACAAAAAAAACGATTTAAGTAAATTAACAATAAAAAATAAAAAACAAAAACATGTATATATATTACTACAATTTGTTAAATGTATATAAACATCAAAATAAAAAACAAAATTTATTTCCTAGAAATATTAAACTTGCGCATTTTATGTATATTATATAGGTATAGGTATATGATGCATTTTTAATTCTAGTTTACTATACAAGATTTTTCATTGTAAATTCATTTCAGTTATTATTTGATTATCATTTTTTTTTTTTTTTTGCTTTTGTTTTTTTTTTACAACTTGCATTTTTAATATGCAAAAAACAAAAAACCGTAATTATTACTCTGTAAATGAGTCTTAATTACTTGACAAAAAAAAAAACAGCAAATAACATAAAATAAAAATTAAATCTTTTAATATTAAAAAAAAAAAAAAAAAATTAACAAGCTTTTATTTTGCGAGAAATTATTTCATTGATCTTTCAGCGTTTTTTTTTTTTTGTTTTTTTTTTCTAGAAAATGATTAAAAAAGTTTTTTTTTTATTAATTTCAATAAACCTTGATGACAAGTCGGAATCTCTTCTAATATAATTTAAAAAAATTGTTTATTAATAATAAATAACAAATGATTGTATTTTTAATAAATACGTATTTAACGTATTTAGTATACAATTTGATAGTAAATAAACAATATTTAAATTGTCTATTATAATATAGTTTTAATTAATTTAGAATTTATTTATTTTTTTTTTTAATTAAAAAAAAATTTGAAAATTGGTGGTTGTAAGCCATGCTCCCCAATATTTATCAAAAAATCATTTTCACACTGGAAATCTTGAAAAAATAATTTTTTAAAAATATTCATAAAGTTTCTTGGATAAATTTTGGGATACCCTGACATCGTTAATGTGTTTGCGACGTCGTGAATACAATGTCGCATGATCGTAAATGTAAACTACAAAAATTTTACATTGTCTTATGATTGTAAATTCATTTTTCATTTTATTCGCGACCCATTTTCACGACGCGTGTTGTTATTATTGAGTATCGAAAATTTTTTGGATACACAAATAAAAAAATTAAAAATTATTTGAATTTTGAAGTTTTAATTTGAATTTTGGTCAGTTGAATTTTATTTTTGTGGTGGTGAAGTCCCTATTTAAAAAAAAAAAAAACCATGGAAGAAAATTAAGTAAATATTAATTTATACTTTTCTTTGAGATTGTTTCTGCAGAAACATTCTGTTATTTTCACATTGTATCAGGTTAAAGTTTTTTTTACGACATTTACGATGTCAACCATAATAAACATTTTTCTTTTTTTAAAAAATTTTCAACATTAAACTACAAACAATCCAAAACGGCAACACCTATCGTCAACAAATAAACGTCAAAAAATATTCTTCAAACCGTTATTTGAATTAATAGCAGAATTGTATATATACACATATACATAATTAACAGATCGCCGTATATATGAAATTGTTTATATACAAAAAGACTCAAACAACAAGGATACTTTTAAATGTCATTTTCATTCTATGGGGATAATTTGCGCCATTAAGAACATATAATAACTTAAGGACAGAGCTCTTTGATACTAACATTAAAAAATTAAAATAGAGATACATGCATAACGTATATATATTTTTTGAAAGTATATAGCAATTATCATTGACATATAGTTTTTTTATAAGTAAAAGTAAAACAAACGTACAACATGAGTACAACAAACTCATCAAAATAACTGTTTTTTTTTGTCTTGATTTTTTTCATTATTATGGGTTTTAAAACCTTTTTTTTTGAGAGATTTTGGTAAGTGCTCTTCCATTAAAACATGTAAAATCTGAATTCAAAATATGAAGACGTTTTAATTAACTTATATTTTAAACATAAAAAATATTAATGTATCACTAACTGACAGAATGAAAAATAAACCCATAGAAACAGCCAAGTTAATATAAAAGTATATAATTAATTATTAATAAACACTCGTGTTTATTTTACAATATATCGAATATTGAGTAATTTATTTTTTATATTAAATTATTTAATATAAAATAATTCGTTTGCCTTATGAAATACTAAATAATTATTATAAATGCAAAAATTAGGTTTGTATATATATATATCAAACAATTAATTATATTATAATATATATTATATAAGGCATACAATATTGTAATTTTCTATTTATAATAATTAAATTAAATAAAAAAAATATAAAAAAAATAAATTGCATTAAAAAAATATAATAACAAAAATAAAAATGACGTATTTTGAAGGCATATTGCAAAAGATTATTTTATATTTTACAAAATATACAATTTTTGCATCACGTCAATATTTTTTTTTTTTTTTTGTACTTTATTGATTTATGTAAAATTTACGCGTATGCAAACCAACGACCTATTAATGTCACGATATTTCTATATCATTTATATTTTAGATTAATAAATTATAATTATATGATTCTTATAAAATATTAATTCAATATATTTAAAATAAGATAATTATATATTAATTAAAAATAAAAAAAAAAAAAAATTAAAACGCATTAAAAAATAAAATTGATTGATAAGAGAATTATTCATATGAATTATTATTATATGTAGCTATATTTTTTTATAATATATATATGTAGGTATGTATTTAAGAAAAGAATAATATCGTAATACAAATTACGTATTTATGGCATAATATTTTTTTTTTTATAAAATTTGTTAATGAATTTTTGGAACAATATGTTTAAATTATTAGATTAGAATCTGATAAAAAAAATGAATTATTATAATTAAAAAAACGAAGCCTAAATTATATGGCTTTTTTTTAGTGAAAAACGCTGTTGCGCAATCTTATGTGTGACGCCTTAATTGCTTTGCCCACACCGGAAGCGGATTGGCGATTTTTTTGTGGGTGATTTTTTAAAAAAATTTTAAATTAATTCGTAATAAGGCATATTACGAATTATAAAATTTATATAACCTTATCTCATATTAATTAATTATTTTTTTAGATTATACGAAAGTTGCTTATTTATCAATTTTTGCAATCACTAAGTAGAAATAAACCATAATATAGAACTTAATGATATAATCCTATATGAATTTAATTCTTTTTTTTATAATCAAGATCAAAATAATCTATAGATGAATGATATTTTTTATAAATCTCAAATATTTATCAAATATTTAATATCGTAAATTTGAGTTTAAAAGAAAATTCAAAAAAAATTAACGTTTGATTTTTAATGTTTCAAATTAATAAAATTCAAAATGCAGTAAAAAAATTCTATACTACAGTAAAAAATCAGTAAAATTTGTTAGTACAGTAGTTTTTGAGTTTTTTGCATTATAAGTAATAGTTTTATTTTGAAGGAAAGTTTGACTTAAGTTTTGTTAAAAGTTTGACTTACGTCGTCTGAGGTAAGTTTAATTTTGTAGTTTATTCTAAAGAAAGGTTTTAAAAGGTTTTTAAATTTGATTTTCAATGAATATTACCGATTCCAATTTTACAATTTAATGGATTTTTTTGCGATAATAATACTTAAAAAAATTTTTTAAAAGCTTTTAATTTCAGTTTTCAGTTTCATTCATTATTTTGAAATTGTTTTTTTATCACTTTTATTTCATTTTAAAAATATTTGTTTCATTATTCTTCTTAAATTTTTTTTTTATTTTGATTTTTTTATTCATAAATTCATAAAAATTGTTTAAAAAACTTTTGTGTATTTTCTTGATTTATTTATTTTTGGTTTTTTTTTTTTAGTTTTTTGTAGATTTTCTTGTAATTTTTTTTTTGCACAGAATTCTGTGAAATTAAAATATAGTGCGCAATTTACTACACAACACATGCTTTTTTATAAGATTCATTATAAATTTATATACCTAATTTAAGAAAGATTTAATATTTCCAATAATGTAATTAAATTTTACATTATTATTATAGTAAGATTTACATTATATCGCAGTATATTTTTTTTTTTTTAAATTACAATGGCACGTGAATTTACATAAGCTTTAGAATTTTAATTCAATTAATTTATTTTAATTAATTATTTTATAATTAAAAAAAACAAATAATTCACGATTTATTTTAATTTGTTTAAAATTAACGGTTTTTATAAATTATAACTACACAATTTTATTTGGTACATATATACAAAAAAAAAGAAATCTGTATATACTTATAATAAATATTAATAATATCGTAAAAACCGCAAATCTAAAAATGGCGCCAAAAATTATAAATGCATAAAAAAACCGTTCCAGAAAAAATAATAAAGATGGAAGTATTGCATTATGGTATATATGTAAATTGAATATGTAAATATATATAAAAATAATTATTATAATATATATATACAAAATATTCTCTAGAATATACAGGAATAAGTACATTATAAGTGCAAAAATAAACGTCAAAAAAAGTAATTTATTTAGTTATTATTGATTTATATATTCAAAATTGTATTAAAAAATAAAAACCAAATCATATTTATTTATTTAATAAATAGGTATATATATATAATGAAATATGAATATATACGTATATATATATATACAAAATATAATGAAATCAGAGATGGTAATGAGTCAGCATAATAATATTTTACATGTGATGCTCTTAATTTTTCGCTTCATAAAATTTTACTGTGGACACGAGAACGCAAAATGCAAAAAAACAGAAAACCAAAAAAAAAAAAAAAATAAATAAATAAAAATAAAATCAATTTAAAAATATGCCGATGAACGCATGGATAAATTACTTAATGGATTTTTTTTTCTTATTTGTTTGTTTTTTTTTTTTTTTTACTTTCTTCAATTAATCCTTTTGTAAAAATTGGGATTTTCTGCATTTTGCATTATTTTATTTCAATTTTATTTTAATTCTTTTTTTTTCTATTAATTTTATGAATTGCAATAAAATAAAAATTTTCGATTTGTTACTTTTATAAATTACAAATTTGTTACTTTTATAAATTACAAATTGTTACTTTTCACGAACTTTGCAATCATTACTTTAAAAATCATTAATCACAAAACTCTTTTTGAAAATAAATTAGTTTGCAAAATTGCAGTTAAAGAAACGTATCTATAAGATATAAATGTTAATTTTACATTTTATAATATAACTGCATATATATACAAAATACTTAATGAATTATAATAAAATTAATATCTAGTATTAATACCGAATATAATAATTTTATTATAATTCACCTGGGTATAATAATAATAAAATAATATTATAATATATATTAATTCGTTATAACAGTTAGTTAACCGTTATAATACAGTATAGAATAAGAGATTACTGCAGAATACCGTTTAAATATATTATATTAAATTAATATATTTAAATATCTGATATCTTACATACTGAGCTTACATACTGAGCTTACATACTGATATTAAAATAAAAATAATAAAAAAATTTAAATACTTACTTTTGTCACTATAACTGCATTTTCTGTAGGTGTAATTAATACTATAATATATAAACTTATTGCAAAAATTATTAATAATTTTTTGAACATACTGACAATTATTTCAATTTTTTTTATATTTAAAATAAAATTTTTTTTTTACAAATCAATGTGTCTTTTTTTTTTATATTATTTTATTTTTTTACTTTATTTTTATGTTGAAGTAATTAACTTTTATTTCTTTTTTAATTTAAATTTTTTATTTTATTTTTTTATTTAATTTTTTTTTTAATATTCGCGTCTTTAAATTGTTATTATTATTATAATTATATTTTAATATATTTTTAATTTTCACAAATCTTTTTATTATTTTTTATTAATTTTTTTTTTAATATTTTTTTTTTAAAGATAAATTAAAAAAATATTTTTTGAAAAAAAAAACAACTAACTGCTTGAAGCTTCAACAATTGAATGATCATCAGTATCAAGAAAATCACAATTAATATAATAATATTAAAACATTACAAACATTGTAACATGTTTTGGACAATCGGTCGGTGTTTTTCATTCGTTTTCACAATTATAATATTTTTTTTTTTTTTTATAAAAGCGATCCGAGAAGAAAATAACGGAGTAAAGTTTGTATATTTTGTTGTATTTTCGGAGAATTCAGAAAAAAACAATTTAATTTTCTTTTTTTTATTTTTATTATTATTATTTTTATTATTGCAACTTTTCAAAAGGTCCACCAAACTGATTGTGTGTGTTTTTAAAACCGAAAAACGAACGAACGAATAATAATAACGAAAAGAAAAAAATTAAAATTGGCGCTTTAATACCTTTTTCAGTTCAAAACTTTTTAAAATTTTTTTTTTTTTTTAGACGCTACAGTCTCTACACTTATTTTTTTACTTAAAATTCAACTATTACTGACTGAGTACAGTACAGAGTAAAAATTGTGCTAGAAGAGTGCAAAAAAAAAATTTTTAATAAAATGAGAGTGAGAGTTTCTTATAAATTTTGCAAAAAAAAATAAAATTATAATAATAATAAAATAAAAAAAAAAATGGCAAATTTATACCCATAATCATATAGAATATTTTCATATAGAGAATCGGACTTACAATACAATATAAAAAAAAACGAGGAAGATTATAGTTGCCCTTGTCAACTTTTAGATACCCGTGCATACCCACTAACCGTTATTTATTTCCCCTATGCTATTATAAATATTACAAAAAAAATATAAGAAAGTAAAATAGTTTTAAAAAAATTTAACTTATTAGGTATCCCATAATTTTTGATTAACTTATTATCCTATAAAAAAAAAAAAAATAGCCCACCCTAAAAGTTGGTCCGAGTGATGTCCAACTTTGCCAACTAACTTGTCCTATTACTTTATCTGCCCAGTTTTGATTTTAACCTCGTAGCTTTATTAGATTCACAGTTATCGAATTGATTACTTTGTATGGCAGCTGCCCGAAAACGGGTCCGTAACATTTTGAAACTTCATATAAGTGCTCGATCCATTATATAACTAACAGTGTGTAATTTTTATCCTCGTAGTATAATCAGTTTCCAAGAAATTGATATTGGTGCAAAGAAGTTGTATAGCAGCCCCCCGAAAATGGGGCCGTAACATTTTGAAACTTCATATAAGTGCTCGATCCATTATATAACTAACAGTGTGTAATTTTCATCCTCGTAGTATAATCAGTTTCTAAGAAATTCATATTGGTGCAAAGAAGTTGTGTGGCAGCTCCCCAAAACTTTGATCTGGTCTTAAACAAAAAGAACCTCAAAAATGTCCAAAAAATGTTTTGTGTGATTTTCAAAACTCTTGCTCTAATTTTTCGATTCTATCTCTTATAATTAATTTTTAATTCACCAATATATTAAACTTAAGCAAAATCAACTTCATATGATCATATTCATATAATAATCATCATATCCATAATCTATCAATCTATCAATATCAGTAAGCCATTTACTTAAAAAAAATCTTTGTCTTCTTTTTTGCTTATCTTAAATAAACTACGCATCATTTAAATCGTATGAAATTCTAACTCGAAATCGTTATCTACATAAAAAACAAAAAACAAAAAAACAAAATTCATATAATTTAATGTTAAATACAAGATGCATAGCTAAATTTAAAATTTTTGTATGAAAATGTTGGAGTTGAAAAAGTTAGTTGTTCGAGAGCTACCCGAAGTTTTAGTCCGATCTTAACCAAAAAAACTAGGGAACCTATAAATTGATTGAAAAATATTTTGTGAAAATTTCAAAACTGTAGCTCTTTTAGTTTTTGAGTTATCGTACTGACACACAGACGGACGGACGGACAGACACACATAGCTAGATCGACTCATTTTTCGATTCTGAGCCGATACGTACCCTTGACACTATATCTAGCTCGTCTAGATCGATGCGTTACAAACGGAAGAGCAAATCTAATATACCCGATGTCATATATGGATGCACGGGTATAAAAAATATACAAGAGGAAGAGCCAAGAGGAGAATTGATAATAAACTTACAAAATAAAAAAATAAAAAAACACATTAAGAGAATGAGAGAGCTAGAAGTCTAGCAAACAGTACTACACTACAGTATTATTATTATTGGTATATTCTTATTTATTACTACATTTTACCTACAAGAATAATATAAAAATAATAAAAATAATAATAATAAAAAAATAACAATAAAATATTACTGTTTATATTTGTATATATGCATTATGCATTGCATATATATAATGCATTTTAAGTAATGAAATAAATGAACTTTATATATATATATATACATTTGTAAAATTGTACTTAAGTTCATTTAGAATAAAAATAAAAAAAAAATTGAATATATATGGACATTTAATTTTTACATAAAACGGAATATAAAATAAATATATTATATACATATAAATAAATATAGACAAGTTCAATAAAAATGTACATAATATACATATATGTATAAAACATTAAGGCACTAATAATATGCAACAACTGACCAGCCGTAATATATGTAAATTTAGGAATACAAAAAAAACAAAATTAAAATATTAATATGTATATGTAGTACCTATTCTTATTTAAGTTGACTGTCTGTCACAAATTGAAAATGATCTTAAATTTATTTATTTATTTGTAGTACCAGACAGTATAGTAAATATTGCCTGATAATATTAATCCTTTGCCAAATTGACATTTGGACTTATTATTAAATTATTTTAATATACACTATATTTTTTTATTAGATATGATCCGATTAGGATTTGAACCTGAGACTTTCGGTTAGATGACTCATAAATTTAATATTAATTTTTTTTTTTTAATTATTTCATATTTATTATTGTATTTTATTAATTAAAATATTTTATTTTTATTTTTAAATATTCAACTCCCCTCCTATATTCATATAAAAATAACTTTATATTTGCATATTTTAAATTGAAATGAACAGCAGAATTATTAATATTAATATATAGTATTGTATTAATTGAATAATTTATAAAATTGAAATTTCACTTTTGATTTTTTAATATTTATTAATTTTACATCCTATTTTACATTACATCCTGTGTAATATAAATATGTAAGAAAATATAAGCAATATGTCAGGGAATAAATTAAAATTTAATTTTTAATTTGACAAAATGGTTTCTAAAAGGAATGGGATGCTTATCTCACCTACTTCCTCATAAAAATTTTTTAAAATACAGTTTAAAGTGATACCAAAAATCCGAACATAAGACTTCTATATATTTTTCTACTTTTCCAATATTAGAGTAGTCGGTTTTTTATATTTTCATAAAATTTATATTTATCTTCTTTAATAGTGTCACACAGGATCATCGTCGTCTTCGAGTGTCACTTTTCAAAGCGGCACAGAATCATTGTCATTCAAGGATATCTTGCATACACTAAGCAAGTTCAATAACATTTAATATCGAATTATTTTATTCTATTAGTTATTTATTATTTTTTTAATTTATTATTAAAGAATAATGATATAGAATTGTAATTTCAAAGGATATGCTACATAGATTTGAATATAAATCGTCACATTGTACATCAGTAAATATATGCTGCAATCCTTTTAAGCAAAAATAGTAGTTTAGCGTTCCTGGTAATAGATTTTAAATATGGGACTCTAAATATTGTTTCAAAAAGTGAAATATAACCTATCAATTTTATAAATGTCAAATTCAGGGTGGCGCAAAACGACCGATATGGTTTGAATGTTTAATAACTTTTTTATTATACAGTATATTAATGGGGAATATTTTTAGTTTAAGTAGAAAAATTATATTCCGCAAGTGGTGACCATTTTCGGCTTCGCACATTAGTGCCATTTCCAGTACATTTTCCATAACTTTTCGTAATTTTTAATCGCTGTTCTGTTTTGTACTGTTCCATTTCCAATTCCCCAAGTTTTCTTTACATAATTCTGAACTAAAAATAAAAAATATAAATAAATTTAAAAAATTATTAAACATTCAAACCATATCTGTCGTTTTGCGCTACCCGTTATTTGTCAGTCTACAACTAATTTAAAATTGATTATTTCATTAATTATTTACTACTTTAAAATTCGTTTTAAAAATTGAGGAAGTTAGTGTTGACTAGTTGTACAAAAAAATAATGATTTAATAAACTTGACCGTTTTATATTTAATTATTTTTAGGTACCATAGTAAATGAATGGTTACTGGGCAGCTGCAACCCCTGTTTCCAATTTGAAATGTATGGTGCAATTGCCTATTATGATTAATACTCTTATAAATTATATTTTTCTTATTAGATATGATCTGACCAGGATTTTAACCCCCTGACCCTTCGTTTGAAAGGCCAATTTTCTAACTACTATAAGCTATATTTCGAATAAACCATAGTATTTGTAAAGTTTATTAAATAAAGCTAATTAAAATTTTGTACACTTCAATTCCAGACACTAACAAATTCCTTCCAAATTTACACTATACATATATAGTTTATCGCATTTATTCAATTAACGTTTTTTAATTTTAATTTTTTTCTATATATAAAATGATGCTACAATTTTTCCAACTTTACTTCCATTAATTTATGTTTTTTTATTCTATTTTTTTTTTTTTGTTTTTTTTTTATTGTCGTAGCAATTATTTGAAATTGATATTCATTTACCCGAAACATTTAAATACCTGAATAGATTTAAATTAAACAACACTACTAAGTTATATTATATAAAATTAAATAAAATAAAATATAAAAAAAAAAAAAAATTGGAGAGATGTTAAGTACTTTTTTTTCTTTTTGAAAATAAAATAAAAAAAAAATGAATTTGTTCCTTTGGTTGCACATGAAAATTGCATAAAAATTTCCCTTATACATTTTATTTTTTTTTAAATGCAACAGGAAACTAATTATTTAAACAAATTTTATCGATTTATATTATTTTATATTATACTTGTTTCTTTTATTTTCGCATTTTAATATAAAAAATTTTTATACTTAGGATGGATGGTTTGTTAATAGTTTTAATTTTGCAATTTTTTTTTTTGAACTTTTAATTTAAGCATTTCTTCTTCTGTTATATGATCAATCAAATAGTACCCTATATATACGTATATATTAAAATATTTTTAAGCTGAAAAACCTATTTCAAAAGAAATTCAAAAAAAAAATTGTTAATTTGATATTTTATTCAAAAAATACAATTTCAATGTTTATTTGGCATTACAAAACAATATTTTGTATCGGGCAACTTCAAACATTTTATTTGATGTCAAATATATATTTTTTTTTTTTTATTCAAAAATCTAAAACTCAATTTTTAAAGCTTAATCTTGTTTATAAAATCAATTTTTACTACGATACACATAAACTAAGTCACATCTCTGGAAAAAAAACCGTTCATAATAAGGCAGGAAGAAAAAATGCCTAAAGCAATAAGGCCTAATATATATATAATTAAGCGAAATTTCACAGTAGGTCTTATTTTTCTTTCCAAAACTAACAAAAGTGAAATAAAGCCCATATTTCACTTAAGAAGTATTACATATATTGTTTTCTTATTTCAATTACAAATTTGTAGCCGACTATGTAAAATTCGAATATTTTCACCAGGTTTCAAACAATTTTCTATATTTTAGTCAGCCTCGTAGAGCGCAGACCGCAAACACCACCTTTCGTCCCTGCTTTAAGTCTTCCCTTCAAAATTCTCTTCGTAATTTCCTTGAAGGAATGGGGAAACGTTATCTGCTGCCTCTCCTACAGCTTCTGCACACTTCGGGTAGAAGAGGTGGGTGCGTAGTTACCGTTCTGAACTCCCACAGACGTACTCTCATTGCGCGGTCAGTTTATGAATTTTATATAGTGATGTTTAAAAAATAAAGGTGTTTCTATATATGTATCTCTTTGAAGGGGAACCGTACAAAATGTCGATGGACAAGTTCCCGTTTTTTCACAATATTTAAGGAATGTTTACATTTTCTAAAAAAAAAGCGAATATCCTGATTTTATGACTAACTCTAAAAATGTCGCAATTTATTTTTAATTTATCTTTTAAAGTGAAATAAGATCAATTAGGCTTTATTGTTTGAGACTTTATTTCTCCAGCCTCATAATACATACAATGTTGTAAATATATGCAAATTTTTCTCCACTTTTTTTTATTTGTATCTCACAGAAATAAAATGCGATTTATTGGGGAGAATTGTTAAAGTACTGGTAATAACTTACAGTTGTCACATTGTTGTTATAAACAGAAAATTGTTTTTCAGGCAAAAACAACAACAAAAAAAAATAAAAAGCTCCCTTAAGTCTATTGTTGTTTTATGTATTTTTATCGTTGAAAAAATATCATACGATATTTAAAATTATAAGGAAAACCTATTTGATAAAAAGAAATATAGGTACGTGACTAATATCTTGTTTTTTAATACTAATTTTCTTACAAATATAGATTACATATATGTATCTTTTTTTATTTTATATATTTATAATACATATATAAAATGTATATATTTTATTAGATAGATGGATACCTATATAATTAAAAATTTACTATGGAAATGTTGCAATTTAATACTAATTTTAATAATCGAAATGATTTTAAACTTTTAATGGGTTTTTAATTTTAAGTATCTATATACAATATAATATAATATGAAATTTAATTAGATGAATTTAAATATTATATAATATACATTAATTATAATTTGTTTTAATTTCTAAAAAATAAATATTAACCTATAAAATTTTAAATATAAAAAAAAGTAAGATTTATTTAATATAAGTTTTGGGTTTTATTATATTGTTAATTAAAATTAAATTAACTATTTGTAATTAAAGAAAATCTAAATGATATCGTCCAATGATTTTTATGTCAAGTTGATTTTTATGACAAACTTAATTATGAATAATAACGTAAAACTATCTCCAAACCGATTTTGATGTTATTAAATTTCTTTAAGATTTTGATTTTAGTCACATAAAAAGGATCTCGAATCCAACTACATTGGAATAAATTTATTTAAAGCTAAATTAAAGTTCCAAAACTTCTAATTACAGGTATTATACAATTTGAATTTAATTAACTGAGTACTGATGAGTTACCTACAGTTTAACCTTTATTTACAGTTGTGTCCGACCTTTAGATATGAAGCGGATCAATTCAATAATACATAGTTATTACTTATTAATGAGTATTGTGTACTATAAACTAATTTTGTCAATTTATTTTTAAATTTTTATTTTACAACTTAAACCCAGGAACTGACAATTAATAAGTTAATAATTTCATTTATGATTATGATTAATTGTTTCCTCGTGTAATAGTACTGGATTCTTCAGTAGGCTTGTAGTATTACATTGTTTAGATAAACTTCTGATTAAACTTTGATTATTAACTTATAGAAAATTTTACGAAAATCTTCTGTGAGATATAAAAATCAAACCAAAATTTTTATACCAACCTGTTATGTTTATTTTAAAGTATATTTATTTATGTACTGTCTCCTACCATATACAATGCGATAAGTAATTGAATCTGCTTTTGCTTTTCAGGTGTGGCAGTTAAATTTATATTATATTATGGTACCTATACACATAAGTTATATATTTTTTTTATTAGATATGATCTGATATCTTGATATTCAAATTCTGAGAACATATTTTTCAAAAACATCAGGAAACTATTTCAAATTTTCCATTATAATTTTCCATTATCCCAATTAATACAGTATTCTTATTATAAATATGTATACTGCATTCAAAGTCATTTAATTTTTTTCCATTTAATTGTTTTTCATAAAATTCAATTACATATTGTATATACTCGTAAATTAATGCAATTGTGCTCACTGCTTTTACATCGATGATTGAATTAATTTTATTTGTTTAAAAACAACAATTAACACAATATATAATCATCACCTAATTCTTTTTTTTTTTGGTTTTTTTTTTTTTATTGGATATAGGTAGGTACTTATTATCATTGAATTTATTTTAAAATATAATTAATCCTTCACATGAGTTCATTTTAAAAGAAAATCCATTCAAATATTTTGTTTTATTTAATGATTACCTATAAATATTATAATCCAATTAAGTTTTTATTTTATTAGCTTAATTATTTATGTAAGTTCTTAGAACTTTAAAAGGTTTATGTCATATAGATATACTATTATGTATTAAAATTTATATAATAATAGTACATATATAATATGGTATAATTTATCTATTATACATATTAAGGTATGTACCTACATGTAAATGTAAATATATTTAATTTATAATAATTTAGTAAAATTCCGATACAATTTTTACTCATGTCATTATACAAACGTCAGTCAATATAAATTAATAAATCACAAAATTTTGAGTCAATGCCAAATGAGGCAAATAACATGAATTCGTTTAAAAATTTTTTTAATTGAAAATTAAAACAAAAAAAAAATGCAAAATGCAATTTTAATAATATTAATTTTTTTTAATGAAACTTATTTATATTATTATATACATATGTATGTACATATAGCTTTATAACATGTGCCTATAGGTATTAAAATCATTTTAAAATTTCATTCATATTTTTATAACCTATATAATATACATCATCATCATCTTTTAGCGTTACAACTCCTGGTGAGTTTTAGCCTTCTTCACTATCTTCCTCCATTCATCTCTGTTTCTCGCGGTGGTTTTCCAGTTTATTTCCTCTAGTTTTCTGGTATCGTCTTCAATGTTATTTTGCCATCTGCTTCTAGGCCTACCTCTTGCTCTGTTAAGCAATGGTCTAGCATTATAAATTTTGTATTGTGCTCTATTATATATAATATACATACATATACAACATAAAAAGATCATTTGCATATATATAGGTGCTATGTAATATATACCTTAAATATCAACAATATTTCTTTAAAAAAAAATAATCAATTTATTTATTATTTTATTAAATTAATTAAAAGAACATTTAACTTTTTGCATTTTTTATTTTTATTTAGTTATATTTGTACTATAATTCTTTATTGCACAACTTAACAATTGATAGTTTTTTTTTTTTTTATTTTATATTATATATTAATTATACCATTTCACCTACCAAAGCGGAAAAAAAAAACAAAAAAACAAAATAAAATAAATAAATTTGTACTTTATATCTGACTATACTTTTATACCTATATTTTCTTTTAAATTACAATTATATACATTCACATGCATATACTTAATTCTTTTCAATAATGAAAATATGTATATAAAATATTCATTCAAAGTTCAAATCATTTTACTCATATGCACATTATATATGTACATACAAACACACAAACATTCATTCTCTTATAGAGGAAATTTTTTTATTTATTTTTTTTTTTTTTTAATTGAAAAGAAAATAAAAAAAAAAAAAAAACAAAATAAAAAAAAAAATTTAACTGACCTACACCAAGTTTTTACACTCATGTCATGAATATAAATGAAAATTACAATACATACAATACCATACATGTGCATATCTCTACTCAAAAAAAAAAAAAAATTGATTTGAAAATTTGGTTATTACATGTCAACTATAAGATTAGTGCCAAGCCCCCTTTTTTTTTTTTAATTTAAGTAATTTTAAAATATACATACGTTTGTTTGTTTTTAAATTCTTAATAAAAAATTGTTTTACAAAAAATAAAAGCAAAATAAAAACAAAAAAAATTTAATAAAGACAAATCAATTATTTTAATTGTAATATTCAATAAATTACCATATATATTTTTTTGTTTTTTTTTTTTTTTTTTGACGTATTATTTTTTCGTTAAATTAAGAAAATGTGAAGAGAAAATTAAATTTTGTACAAAGTAAAAATGAATATATATATATACATTGTTATATACATATACATAAATATCGTATGATTTAAAATTACGCAGTTTCAAGTTTGCTATAACAACACTGTGACTGGTGACTTCTAGACTAGCTTGAAATGGTGACATGTCACAACTCCCACTTTATAAAATGTCATAAATCCCTTAGGGAGTTATGACACTTTTTTTCAGAGGGACTTTTGACACACTTAAATATTTTATTAAATGCCATAAGTCCCTTAAAGAGTATTATGACAAAAAAAGTTGTTATATTGATGCATGACGATATGCAATCTTTTCCAGAAGTTCGAACCAAACGGTCAAGAATTTTGGGGATAATATATTCTCTTTCTCAGAAATATAGGAATTTTGACGAAAATTGGGGGAGTTTAAATAATTAAAAGAAATATTAATTTTACTTTAATTTTATTAACTAAATTGATTTCATTTTATTAAACAAAAATGGATTAAATAACCAAAGTTTCGCACACAAATGAAATTCATAAATATTTTGGAAAAAGGATCAACTTTGATTTTTTAACTAACTTTACTTCCTTTCTAATATAGAATCTAGTACTCTGGATATGCATATAGACAGCACTCTGGAAAAAGGAACAACTTTTATTTTGAAACCGACCAGTAGTGACCAGCCCCAATGTAGAAATATATAATAAAAGTTTCGATTTGTGAAATTATAAGGCATAAATCATAAAGGGAGTTATGACACTTTTGATGTGGGTTCCTAAGGAACTTATGACAAAGGGAGCTGTGACATGTCACCACTTGAAATAATATGAGAATTTTAAAAAATTTTGTTTTTGATTGATCTTAATTTGTTACAAATTAAAAAACCAGAATAATATTTACATACTGATATATTTATATATATATATATGTATATAATAATATATTTTTCATAATACAATACAAGTAGTTATATCATAAAATAAAATTTTGTTATTGATTAATATACATATGTATGTACATAGATTCGTCACGTAATAAACGTGACACATAAATTGATTATAATCAGAATTGAAATTATATTATTGGAAAGAATTACGATAAGTTTTTTTTGTTTATTAATTTTAAATTATTAATTTTTTTAAAGTTTCACAATTTTATGGAAAATTTCATAATGGATATAATAGCAATTTTATGTTTTTTTTTTTTGTTTTTTAAAATAATTAGTAGAAAAAGTAATTAATGTGATGATTCAAATTTGATATGATATTAAATTAATTGTGATTACAAAGCATTTTAATTTAATATGTATTATAAATACAAATGACGTATTTATTTAAATATTAAATAAAAAATAAATATATATCAAATCAAATAAATTAGATAATTATTAACTACAGTTGTCGTCAATCATTTTAAAAAGAACTACACGTGTTCTAATTTAATTGAAATTGAATTCTTAGAAGAAATTAATTTTAAATAATTATACACAGTAATAAAAATATAACAAACAATAAAATTTAAATAAATTACATATCATATTGTTTGTTGTTAAGCAAATTTAAGAAAAAATTTGTTTTGACTCATTGTAAATTTATTTTGTCGTTTATAATATGTTATTATTCGCTATTATACGAAAATTAAAACTTTTGATAATTTTTTTCAAATGAATTTCTTTACTTATTTATTAATTAATTATTAATATGTAGTACATTGTTACTTATTTTCAACGAATTATTTTTTTATTTTTAATAGTAACTTTTCAACTTTTAAGGTTATGTTATAAGTATGTTTGTAGCATAGGTACATCTAATAAGGGCGGGACTTATTATATTATTATTATTAGAATTGATCTTAATGAATTAATTTATGATCTACATAAAACTTAAACATGAGATAGTACTAGGTTTTATAACATATAGAAACGCCTTAGATTTCCAGTAGATTCAATTGTATTTTTTTAATTTTTTATAATTTTATATGAGATTATAAAGTTTTTTTATATCTGTGAGTTATATTATTCAATTAAATTATTTGTTTATATTTTGCATTTCTTGATATTGTTATATTAATGTATTTTTTATTAAAGATATATAATTATTAATTATTGATTATGCCATTAATTTGAACCCGATGTCTAATGGTAGCTGATCCGAATTCGAATAAATTGATAATTTGATGGATACGATATATTCAGTATAGACAGTTTTATTTATTTTTTTAAAGCCTTAGTCGTAACTGTCTTGCTTAATAATTTTTACATAGTACATTTTTACATGTGTATTTTTTTTTACCAATACTTGGAATCAAAAATCAGTTCAAATTTTAAAATAATTGATAAATCTATACTTAATCATAAAAATAATACTTAAATCTAATTCCAATACTAAATATATTACTTATGTTTTATTTTTATTTTTTTTAAGCTGTTTATTAGAAATTGTAAAGCATAATTATTCTATTTTTATTTCATTTTAAAGCAATCCAACTCTGGTATAATCTATAGCTTTGTAAACATTTAGTCTTGCATATTTAAAATGTATTTTTATATTTCTCTTTTGAAGGTCTATATTTGTTATATATTTTAGGCTAATTTGTATTCGTTGTATAGCTTCAAACAGTTCTACAGGCAAATATTTTTTTGACTTTTTGTTTTATTCTTCAGCTATTGTTCTATTTGACAAAAGAGCCTTAGGGACTTAAGACTCAAAAAATAAATCAAGATTCCCCTGAAAATTAAGAATCCCGATGAATTTAGAAGTTTTAAATTTTTAGTATTATAATATCGTATTAAAGATTTTTTGTGAATAAATTAAGAACTTTTTTAAGTTTTTAAAAGATGAGATAAATTGAAACGACACATAACACATGATAAAACATCTGGATATTAAAGTTAATTTGTTTACCTAATTTGCATTGATAATTTAAAATTATTTTGGAATTAATTAAAAAATTATTATCAGTTTTTACCTAATTAAAACCCAATATAAAATTAAAAAATTATATATATATATATATATATATATATATCTTTTACTATTAACTAATTTGAAAAATTAAAATTTAAAATATTTAAAAAAAATAATATTATAAATATAAATTATTTTCATTTAAAAATTTCTCAAAAAAAAGGAATTAATTATTATATTAAAATCTAATAATTACCTAATAATAATTTAATAGTAATTAATAATTTAAAATTAAAAATTAAAATATTTATAAAATTTTTTAAAAAACTTTTTAACTGTCACATTTAAACAACGTTTGTATCTTGTTTCATATTCATATGGAAATAAATGTTTAGAAACATTTGTTGCTGACTTGAGCAGAAGATAAAAATTTTTACTGACGTTTTCAACTGAGTTGGCATTTTTGGCATTTGGCATAGAATTTTGCAAGGGAAAAAGTAAAAATTTACTTTTTAATCTAAAAAAGTAATTTTAAATATTTTAAATAAAAAATAATAAAAGGAAATAATAGTGTATGGTTCTAATAGTATATAGAAATTATTGGCAATTATTATTATGGGTAACACGGACTCAAAAATAGTTTTTCGGAAAGCCATAGTTCAACTGACTGCCAAAAATCAAGTAAGAAAAAGAAAGATTTAAATAAAACTTTTTATTTTGATAAAATATTTTTTACATAAATTGGAAAAGCAAAAGAAATTAAAGTATTTTAATAATAAAAATTCATAATAATTTCTTAAAACTTATATTTTATTAATAACTTATTAATTCATTTAATAATTTAATCCAAATTGCGTACACAATGCAATTATTAAAATCGATTTTTTTAAGTTTGAAAGATAAGTAAATAAATGACTATTTTGATTTATAACTTTTCCGACTATTTTTTTCTACTTTTTTATTTATAATTTTTGTTATTTGTATGTTAATTTTTTTTTTTAATAGAAATAAATCTCGATATTAGACAAAAAAAAACTTCTTTTGTTATGACCTTACAAATACATATTTGTTTTTAATATTTCTTTTTTTTATTACCAATTCAAGGTTTTTTAACATTTTTTATTTAATTGACGTGTAAATTTTAGGTAATAGACGCCAAAGATGATACATTTTGGGAACAATTTTGGTCAGATCATTCCACTAATATTCAAGATGTTTTTTCGCTCATTCCTCCAAATGAAATTCGATTATTAAGGGACAGTAATCCGGCAAATTTAGCTACATTGGTATAAGATTCAAATGAATATTGTTTTATTCTAAAAATATTAATATTGTCCTGTAATTTTTAATTTTAGTGTTACAAGGCTACAGAAAGATTAATGAAAGGTATTTGCTTTATTTAAAAATTAATGTATATTTGCTGAAAATATATATTTTTTTTTAGCTGTGGATAATAGTTGTAGATCTCAAGTTGAACAGCAGGCTGTTTTAAATTGTGTACGTGTATTATCTCGTGTTTTGCCATATATATTTGAAAGTAGTGAATGGAAAGATTTCTTTTGGAATTCCTTACCATCTTCAAGTGAACACGATGAAAACTCTCCACCTCTGGCACACAGTTTATTAAATTCCATTTCGGTATTATTATAACAACTAACATTAAAATGTTTTTATCAAAAAAATTCTTGTTATAACAGGATTTATTGTTTTGTCCTGATTTTACTGTGTTTCCGGTAAGAAAATCAGGTCCTGATAAGGCTGAGGAATTATGTAATATTGATAGTTGTGAATATATTTGGGAAGCAGGTGTAGGTTTTGCTCATTCACCACCTAAAAGCACTCAACTAGAACAAAGGCGAACTGAACTATTAAAATTATTATTAACTTGTTTTAGCGAAACAATTTATCGAAATCCAAATAAAACAGAAGAGCCTAATAAATGGATAGCGTAAGTTTTATTTAAATTAATATAAGTTTTTTTTTAATTTTTAAATATTAAATTTGTGTTTTAGGTATTTCACGAGTGCAGAAAATCGTCATGCTTTACCTCTTTTTACATCTTTTTTAAATACTGTATGCGCTTACGATCCAGTTGGCTTAGGTGTCCCCTATAATCATTTAATATTTTCTGATACAACAGAACCATTAGTTGAGGTTTGTTTACAAATTCTTATTGTTACGTTAGATCATGATATGATTCAACATTCCACAACTCCAACATATGATGAAGGTTTAGGAGATAATTTATTTATAAATTATTTATCAAGAATTCATAGGGATGAAGATTTTCAATTTATATTAAAAGGCATTACTAGACTTTTAAATAATCCATTAGTTCAAAGTTATCTACCAAATTCTACAAAAAGATTACATTGTCATCAAGAACTTCTTGTTTTCTTCTGGAAAATTTGCGATTATAACAAAGTAATGAGAAATTAATGTTGAAATGAAAGATGTAATTTTAATGTCTTTTTTTTCAGAAATTTTTATACTTTGTGCTGAAGAGTAGTGATGTTTTAGATGTACTTGTTCCAATTTTATATCACTTAAATGATTCAAGAGCTGATCAGTGTAAGTATTTTTGTTTTAATAAAAAATTTATTTATTTTACATCCACAAAATTATAGCAAGAGTTGGATTGATGCATATTGGCGTTTTTATTTTATTGTTACTATCTGGAGAAAGAAACTTTGGAGTACGTTTAAATAAACCTTATACAGCAACGGTGCCAATGGATATTCCTGTTTTTACAGGTAATTAAATTGTCTTATGAAATATTATTCTTTTATACTAATGTACCGTTTTTAGGAACACATGCTGATTTGTTAGTTACAGTTTTTCACAAAATTATTGCAACAGGTCATCAAAGATTACAACCACTCTTTGATTGTTTGTTAACAATTTTAGTTAATGTTTCCCCTTACCTTAAAACTTTATCAATGGTAGCTAGTGTTAAACTATTACATTTGCTAGAGGCATTTAGTACTCCATGGTTTTTATTCTCATCACCATCAAACCATCATTTAGTGTTTTTCTTATTAGAAATTTTTAATAACATAATCCAATATCAGTTTGATGGAAATTCAAATTTAGTTTATACAATTATACGGAAAAGGCATTTGTTTCATGCACTTGCAAATTTGCCATCAGATATGCCAGGAATAGCAAAATGTTTAAGTGCAAGAAAACATGGTAGATTTAAAAGTGCAAAACTTATTCCAAGACCTGACCCTGAAGAAGATCCGGCCGTTGAAGAAGAAAATGAAGAGTCTAATAACGAAGAAGAAACAAAAAGTAACATAAATGAAGAATCAATGGAAGGTTCAACACCAGCAAAGGAAGCAGAACCAGGTACTTTGCAAGCTTCCCTTTTAGAAACGCCAGGTAAAACCTTCTTTTTGAATACTTCATTTTAAAATGTATATTTACTATATAAATAAAATTTTCCCCCGAAAGATTTAACACAAATGACAGAAAAGGAAGCTGCAAATCCTACAAATGAAAAAGTTAATGAATTAACTGAATTATCTGAAGCTAAAGATAGTGATAAATCTCTTAGTCCGGAACTAACTCGAAAGGTAATTACATAATGCGTTTAATAAAAAAAAAGTTTTTTAAATTTATTTAAATTTTAGACTTCGCCTAATAAAGAGGAACCAGAAGTGTTAAAACGATCAGTTCAACAGCGAGGAAGTATACGAGTTTCTTCTTCTTCAAATAATTTAGGAAATACTTGGACCCCGACTGCAGAATGGGTTAGTTCATGGAAGTCAAAATTACCTTTACAAACAATTATGAGATTATTACAGGTTCTTGTTCCTCAAGTTGAAAAAATTTGCATTGATAAGTAAGTAATTTAAAATTTTTAAATGTTTATGTCTCAAAGAATTAATTTAAACTTTCAGAGGATTAACTGATGAATCCGAAATTTTAAAATTTTTACAACATGGAACCCTTGTAGGCTTATTACCAGTTCCCCATCCAATTTTAATTCGTAAATATCAGGCTAATACAGGTACAACTGCTTGGTTCAGAACATATATGTGGGGTGTGATTTATTTAAGGTAAAATTATATACTAATTGTACGCCTTTTTCGAAATTAAAATTTATTTTTTCATTTTAGAAATGTCGATCCTGCTATTTGGTATGAAACTGAAGTAAAATTATTCGAAATACAAAGAGTTTAGAAATTATACTTAACCCTAAATATTGGAATACATATATACATACATAGTCTATTACATAAATGTGTATAAAATACATTCATAATTGCATATATATACATACTTAATAATCAAAGCATGTTAATATGTACATTCATTTTTCTGTATTTTACACTTTGATTACCTTAATCTAGTGCAATCCTTTTTTTTCAAAAATAAGTAAAAAGATATATTTATATTTCAATGTAAGATAATATAACATATAATATATATTATAATAAACTTGCTGTTTAAACTGAATTAAAATTTTGTTTATTTTGAAAAATAATTATTAGATCAAATTACTAGAATACAGTCAAAATATCATATTAAATATACACATACTCTGGATTTATATTAAAATCTTTTGAACAATTCTTGGATTAAATTTGTTTCTCGTTGTTTTACTTTTGGGAAATTTTATAGGTTTTGAATTTACTTGTAACATTCCTAATTTCTATAATTTCTATCTGTTAAAACTTTTCATACTGGAACTAATAATTTCAAATGTTTTATTTCTTTTTCTAATCAAAAATTATTTCAACTTTTAAATAATTTCAACATAAATAATTTTTTCCTGGATTATCCTGTATAAAATAAATCGATTCAAATCAAAAAAAACCAAAACGAAATAAAAGATCATTTTAATTTTTAAACTTTTTATTAAGTTTCTAATTAAAGGTACTTAAATTTATAATTTTTAGGAACATTTGGAAATTTTTTTTTAATTAAAATTAATATTTTTTTTTTTACATTAATTAAGTTTTAAGCTCTTATATACTATCCAGTAATACCACATTCTTACAAAACACATTCATACAATCGAGCCTCCACTGACGTAATTTTATAATAATTTTATTATATTACGTGCAGTTATTTTTTTAAATTAAAAAAAAAAAAAATTAAATATTTTTGATTTTGGCATTAAATTTTAAGTTGTTTTTTATTTTTAATTTTTTTTTTTTTTTTTCAATTCTTGCCCTTAAATTATAAATGCTACTAAGAGAAAAATCGTTTTAAAAATAAATAAAATATTAATGGCAGAATAATAATTTTTATACGAACCCAATATAGAAATAAATTATTAATATGAGAATCTGTTATTATGTTTTTTTATATAATATAAAAACAAAATGATCTACAGAATTATTTTATATTATTAATTAATTTGTAATTTATGCTCAAAAATCATTCATTTATTAATATCATTTATTTTATTATTACTTTTTTACTTATAAATGTTTTAATAAATCACTGTATAACAAAAATTTAAAAAATTTTCTATAATTTTAATTATAAATTAAAAAAGAAATTTTTTAATATAGATAAAAAATTGATTATATTATAGATGATTAATAAACAGAGGTTTTTGGGTGTTTAATATTTTTATTATTTGATTTTGTTGAATAAACTAGGAATATTTGTTTTTAAAATTAATTTTAAAATTCATTATTTAACAAAAGTACATTATAGTTATAGAGTTTTGATTTTTCAGATTTTTTTTTTATTTATTCTAATATCGAATATAAAATATTTTTAAAAATTTCTGCCATATTAATTATGTAAGAGAATTTTTTTCTTAACAATTTAACATACTTGTATACAATAAATAACCAATTTTAATAATAATAATAATAAAATTTTTTTTATCTTAAAACTAAAAACAAAATACTTTTTCTTAGAATTTCTTATAAATTAAGTAGAGCAGCAAGAAAAATACCTATTTTTTTTTAAATTCTAACTTAAAAATTATATGAGTTTATCACTTGATTGAAATGATTATTTTTTTTTTTTAAATTTTTTTAAATTTTATAATATACAAAATATATTAATAATAATATATACAAGCATAAATAATATTCTGCACTGGATTTTCTTTCTTTTTATTTTTTTTTAATAAATTATAATCATTTTACATTTAATTATCTATATACAATTTAATTTAAATTACTTATTAAATTATTATTTAAGTTTAATTATTTTTTTTTTTTTTTTAATTATGTATATTGTTTTTTTTTTTTGTTTTTAATTTAATATTACTATATAATAAATTAAAATTACTAATTTAATTAATATTGTTAGAATTTTTTATTATCTCTTAAATGCGCCCGTTTTCGTAATGCAATTTTTATACATTTACCATTTTCATCACGCATTTTACAGACTTTTTCTGGTTTTAAAACAAAACATTTTGTTTGAACAATATTAAAAAAGATTTTTCCAACCATATTTGCATCAGCTGAATCAGCCATTTTTAAACATGTACGGAATCTATAAAAGAAATAAAAAAGAAATTATTAAATTAATAAAATTTATTTAATATATAATTAAAAGAAAAGGTCTTGGAATTAATTTGTCTTAAAATATGTCAAAAAATTAAATTAGATCTTGTCTTAGTACAATAGTTTAGGTTTGTATTTATAGAAGCCCTATTCTGAGGTTAAAATTTTTAATCTTAGCAATAAGAGAACAAATGATTAAAAATTAACTCCTATTCTTTTCAAGATATTGAAATTAATTATTTTTAAATTATAATTGTTAATAGATTATGGAATACTATGTGCTAAGTATTAGATCTGGTTCTGGTGTATTAGTGGGCTCGTAGAACGGTTTCAAAACATAATGTAATTATAGAAAACAAATTCAGAATCAAAAAAATTTACAGAATCAACTACAACCATCTAAAATTCTAAAACCTTAAAAAAATTCCATGAATTAAACTAAATAAATGAATGTTCAAATGAAATAATCATCAAATTTGGCAGTATTTAAACAATTAAGATAAAAAATATTTAAAACTATTAATGTTTAAATTTCCGAAAACTTTTGTTTGCAAATTTTTCCTTTGAAGGTCCTAAGTAGAGTTCTCCTTATTAGTATCATTTATGAAAATGAAAACAATTAAATAATGTTTTCCGTTTAAGCTCTAACACGTGTCTATACATCTTTAATTTTAAGTTGACCCCAAATCAATTATTATTTCTGTAAATTATATGTATATATTTAATATAATATAAAGTAATTTTATTGATCATTTCTAAATAGGCATTGATTGTATTAAAAAATAATACTTTGTATAATAATTAATTGGCACCATGGTACATATTATATTCCTTTTGAATTGTGTCCCAAAATTGAAGGAAAAAATTATTTATACTATTGTATATTACTGTATTAGAATATAAACACTATTTAAGGAAAAGAAAGAATGGGGATGTACTTAATTTTGTGATTAATGATTATTTATTATGAACTAAATAATTCTTAACTTTTAAGATTTAACACATATGATAATATTAAAACAATTTTATAAGAACAATACTTATAAGAAAATTAATTTACTGTATTCTTGCAACAATTAAAGACCCTTTTGCTATAGCGAAGAGATATACCATCAGCGGACCTAGAGCAATAAGAAACGCTTTAAAAATTAATATCAAATATAAATAATAAATTGGATCATTAACCACTATGTTAGCATACAATGTTATAGCACGAATTCTAGACTCAGATTACAAGAAAGGGCATACTTTAAGTAGCTTCGGTTTTGAAAAATGGACTTATGGGGCTAAATAAAATATAACTATTCCAATTAAAGTAAATTTTAAAAATATTCATATATTCAACTAATTAGATTAGAACTTAGAAAATGTAAATATAAAGATGCAATTCAAAGACTTAAAGCCATTTTTTATATACCATTTTATAAAAAAATTTAACTTAGATTACAAAGACTTACATTCCCAAAAGGAATAATGATTTTTAAAAAAATATTAGGAATATTTACTGTATCCTAAGTCCTAACTGCATACTAGCTTTATAAATTAATAAATAATAACCAATTCAAAAGTAAATGGTTAAATTTAAAACCGGAAATAGGTTTTTTAGACCGGAAGCGTTCCGAAATCGAGATATTAAGGGTTTTAATTTGTTTTATTTGAAAGGTTAGGTTTTTTTTATTTTTATTAATTTTAAAAAGAAATACGAATAGCTAGAAACAAAAAAAAATTATTAAGACAAATTTTTTTAATTTTTTGACGAAAAATCCGAATTTGCTTCGAAAAGTACCCGTTTCCATTTGAAAATCTTGATTTCAGGACACTTCCGGTCTAAAAAAAACCTATTTGTTGTCTTTTTCGGAAGTTTAAAATATCGCCAATCGATAGAGAACCCTCAACTTAGTTACTAAAATATTTTTTATATTTTAAAATAACTACTCCTTCCTCGCTCAAAAAACTGATACGCATGGTCTGGACCACCCTGTATACAATATGACAAGGGATTGAAGATTAGAATACCTTTCCTTTTCAGGTGTGGCATATTTATACTATGTATTAACTACTATATATATTTGGTAACCATGGTGATTTGTAAAATAGTATTATTTTTCAATAATTTTTTTCAATTAAAAATTCATGACCTGTACGAGGAATCGAACCCAACACACGATTACTCGGTTAGTAAGCCAAATGCTTTTTTCCACTAATCCACCGAGGCCCCATACATTGGACATAATAAATTATCAACTAAACTTAATTTTAAAAAAATCTTATCATAAACAAATAAACTCTCACGTAAGTATAATTTTTAAAAAATCTTTCAATAAATACGTTTATATTTTTTTAATTATATTTAATTTTAAAATTTTTTATTCCTTAATCAGCACCCGTACCACCAGCTCTCGCAGTAAGGAAGAGATTTAAAAAAAAAATTTCAAAAAGGATATCTGCTTCACAATATGAATATTAAACCACACATAAATCCATGTTTCAAATTTAATATTAAATTATAGATACCCATCATATTTGGTACTTCTTTTAAATTCATAAAAAAATAAATTTGTAATTTAAAATTACCTTGGACCCAAAAAAACAAAAACAAATTAATAAAAAAAGGTTCTTGTTCCTCTTACAAGTTACATACAATTCAATTCAATTAAAGATGTCTTTCTATTCTGATACTCGTTTGTTCAGTACTAATTAAGGACATTTGTTTTTTTATTTCAATTTACCAGACTCTTAGCTCACCTTTCCAAGTAGTACCTATATGTAAGTATCTCTTTAGAATCCAAATTTTTTTAAGACTCAAAAGAGACCCAAAGACAATATATACAAACTGTCTACAAAAACGCTTGTAAAATAATAAAATTGTCGCTAGTCTTTTTAACAAATCAATCAATTTACGTTTTTTTTTGTGTGTCTTGTTTTTAATCAATGCAACCTTTAAACAGGTGACAAATACTTTTAACATCTTCGGTTTTTTTTTTTATTTTCATCTTACCTTTATCTAATTGTAATTCTCAAAAAAAAATGTCATTCTTTTAAATAATAATAAAAAAAAAAAATACAAAACATTTTTCTGAATATTAAATTGAAATAAATATAAAAAAAAAATACAAAAAAGTTTTACAATAAATAAATCTTCCATAAAAAAAAAAAAAAAACATGAAGGAAGTTTTTTTTTACACTTTTTCAAAATTCTCAGAATCGTTTTTGTACCAAAATTTTGTAAAAAAAAAATTTCTATTATAGGTTTTTTGTTGTGGGAAATTTAAAGCACTTGATTAAAATAAAAAAAAATATAAAAAAAAACTCTTAATAAAAAAAATTTCTAACAAAACTATTGAAAAAACTCATAAATTCTTTAAAATATGGCCAATGACACCCTGACACTATACAAATCGAAGAGTCAAAAACGACAAATCTTTTTTATATTCTTTTTTTCAAATATATATATGTATGTATATATAGGTTGCATGAATTAAGGTCGAAAAACATTAAAGTCGAAAACGGTAAATGAATTAAAGTCGAAAAAAAATTGAAATTTTTTTTCGACTTTAATTCATTTTACATTTTTCGATTTTATTTCATATGCACTAAAGTCGAAAAAAAAAAAATGAATTAAAATAGAAAAAATAATTTTCGACTTTAATTCATTTTTAATATTTTCGATTTTAATTCATATGAATTAACGTAGAAAATTTTCGACTTTAATTCATTTTTAATATTTTCGATTTTAATTCATATGAATTAATGTAGAAAATTTTCGACTTTAATTCATTTTTAATATTTTCGTTTTTAATTCATATGAATTAATGTAGAAAATTTTCGACTTTAATTCATTTTTTTACAAAATTACAAAAACAACAAAAAAAAATTAAGTTTACATTTTTAATCATTTGATATAGCTAAATAACTTACATATTTACATATATTCTGGAAAAAGCGGCAATCCTGATTTGAATCCAACTCTAAAATCCTTCCTAATTCAGAATCTTGCATATACATAATAAATATTCTGGAAAAAGCGGCAATCCTGATTTTGAATCCAACTTTAAAATCCCTCCTAATTCAGAATACCACATATACACATACTTAAATATTCTGGAAAAAGCGTAAAACCCTGCTTTTGAATCAAACTCTAAAATGTGGGATTCCGAATTACGAGGGATTTTAGAGTTGGATTCAAAATCAGGATTGCCGCTTTTTCCAGAATATTTATTATGTATATGCAAGATTCTGAATTAGGAAGGATTTTAGAGTTGGATTCAAATCAGGATTGCCGCTTTTTCCAGAATATTTATATATGTGTATATGTGGGATTCTGAATTTGGAGGGATTTTAAAGTTGGATTCAAAAGCAGAGTTTTAATCTAATTTAATTTAATTTAATTAAAGTAGAAAATTTTCGACTTTAATTCATTTTTAATATTTTCGGTTTTAGTTCATATGAATTAAAGTAGAAAATTTTCGACTTTAATTCATTTTTAATATTTTCGGTTTTAGTTCATATGAATTAAAGTAGAAAATTTTCGACTTTAATTCATTTTTAATATTTTCGGTTTTAGTTCATATGAATTAAAGTAGAAAATTTTCGACTTTAATTCATTTTTCAAACATAAAAAAAATTTTTCGATTTTATTTCATTTTTAAATTTTTTTAAATTTTACCATTTTCGACTTTAATTCATTTTAATTTTTCGACATTAATTCATATGAATTAAAGTAGAATTTTTTTCGACTTTAATTCATTTACCGTTTCGACTTTAATGTTTTTCGACCTTAATTCATGCAACCGTATATATATATATAAATATATTACATAGGTATATATATATATATATTATATAGGTATATAATATGCGTACATCTTTTTAAAGTTAACTACTAACTATGATATCTTCTGTAAAAGGTCAGAAAAATTTCTTACGGTTTAACTGTTTTTGTCACTTTTATTGAGTCTACCAGAAGAATGCAAGTTATAAAAATTTATATTGAAAATCTATAGATTGTTTTTTGGTTTTGATTTGTTGTTTTTTTTTTTTTTTTTTTTGAAGAAAATCTCACACATCTTTAAGTTTTAACTATACTTTTACTTCTTGAAAGTTTTTAATATATATACTAGTTCTGAATAAGAATAGTTGGTAGTTTAAAAAAACAAAATTTTATAAAATTAAATTAAATACGCTCAGTAAAATTAAATACGTTTATTAGAATTACAGCCTATTATTTGGGGGCTTAAATTACAAATTCCAATAAAAGTGAAAGTGGACATTCTTGAATCTTGACTAAGTTGAAATTATAGGGTTTTGTGCAAATTCAAATTGATGGCAGACGAAATAATGTAAAAAATTATAATCAGATAATATATTAATATTAAATTATAACTCACAGATACACACACAAAAAAAATATAAATTAAAAATTTTTGATTTTTTAGCATATCAATTTAAATATTAATTAGATATTTAAGGGTGGTATTGTGATTTACAACACAACCTAAAAAAAGGTTGCCATTAACAACTTTGTTGTGATTCTCTATTATGGATCGACAACACAATTATTATCTGTCAAAATTACACAACCTATTTTTTAAGTTGAATTGTATTAAAATATAGTTATTGTCAATGACAACACATTACAATTATATTGTTTGAGACAACTTAAAAGTGACAACACGTTCAGAACAGTTATCTTTAAGTTAAATATATAAGAGTAGGTACTAAATTTTAGAATTGTAAAAGAGAAAAAGTAGCTAATAAAATTTTTTTTGTCCTTGTCTAGTAAATGTGATTTAAAAAAGGATTTTCCCTTTTAAAAAAATCTTTGTTATATTATATTTACTCCGTTACAAAGCGCGTTTTATTTTTTAAATTGAGAAAATAATTTTATCAATAAAAAATTTTGAAAAAGGAGATAGGATATACCTATGAATATATTTTAAATAAATAAAATTATTTTATTTAATAATAAAATAAAAGTTACCAATTAAAACAGTTTAAAAAATTAATTTCGTTTATAAGTAAATAGTTTATTCAAATATGTATTTAAATTTGACAATTCAAAACAAGTTTTAACAACTAAAATTACAACATGCCGATGGCAATACTTTTATTACATACAACCTCTTTACAACAGCTAAAGTTGTTATTCACAATAAAAAAATTTGGTTGTATTGTTTATTAGGTTGTGTTGTGTTATAAACAACTGTAAAATTTGTATAGAAAAATAACATCCTAATTTTTCCGAATTTTGTGTTAAAATTAATGCTTTAATAAACGACAGCAATCTATTTGAATGTCTCTACTTCTTCAAAATTCTAAATAAACCAAACCAAATAGCTAGCAAATTTATGTTTTTTTTTTCGCGCTAACAAGCTCTCGCTATAGCTGCCTCTTCTCACATAACAACTAATAAGTGTTATAAATGTACATATATTATATTAGTGGGGCTTGCAATGAACGCTATATTAAACGCTATAATAAGTTAGGTTTATATAGAATCTAACCATAGCTAATAGTGTTCTTTTATACACTCATCATCATAGATTGATACCATTTCTTCCACCAATGACTCGTACTCATAATAACAGAATGGAACTATCAAAAAAAAAAAATATCTGTTAAACCTACCAAAATCTTTTTTACTACCATTTATAGTTTATACCATATATAAAATCATTTAAAAATACGTTTCAGCCTATCATCTGTATCATTACAAACAATATGATATGGTAGTTAATATTATATATATTATGAAATCAATGGCTCAAGTACCTTTAAACAGCAAAAGATACTCCAAGTCAATAAGAATTTTTCTATATATATAAATAGGTACAATAATAAATATTATAATGGTAATATAAAAGTAAAGATACTCGTATACAGTTTGTTAAAGAATATTGTCATTTGATTTCAATGATGATGATAATGATGATGTTGATGATAAAAATGATAAGTTCAATTGATTATTAACTTTATTGTGGTATTTATTTCTTTTGTTTTTTATATTTGTTGGTCATAATAAAACTGAGATTCGTAATAATTCTGATTTTTATATATTTATATATATATATAAAAATAACAGTAGAAATTAAAATCAATATGGAAAATACTAACACTTATGAGATGATAGGAATAGGAAAACAGAAGTTCAATATGTAATTGATAATTGATTTAATATAAAAAATGATGATAAGTATAAGTGTTCGTTTATAATTTTTGCGCAATGGTTCATTTGGTATGAAAATTTTGTTAATGAAATTATCTTTAAATAATTTTTCCATATTTTGAGATTTATCTGGCTTTTATATTGTATAATATACTATACGTAAATAATTATGTATCAAAGTACAGGGAGTTTGAAAAATAAACACGATTATTTCAGAAGGTAATAGTGAAGTTAAAACACAGCAGTGCTATTGGGTTAAGTCTAATACTTCGAGATAAGAGACCTCGGTATTGAAAGCCGCCTATTGAGACTTTACAGAGTTTGCCTATATTATCGAATTACAGGGTGTTTTAAGAGGAAACGCAATCCTTTCAAAATATGATAGGAAACTTAACAAAAGCAACCCTATTTGGCTAGGTATAATAACTAACAGTTTTCGAGATAAAAAATCTCAGCATTGTAAGCCACCCATTGAGATTTTTCGGAGTTTTTTTTGGGTAGTGTACGGCTTTAATCTAATTTGCAACACAGGCCCGTCCTTTTTTAACGCAATTTTA
Organism: Dolichopus griseipennis; assembly: GCA_963082915.1. Classification (NCBI taxonomy): domain Eukaryota; kingdom Metazoa; phylum Arthropoda; class Insecta; order Diptera; family Dolichopodidae; genus Dolichopus; species Dolichopus griseipennis. Next base: position 127,621,581 of record OY720442.1, read on the forward strand.
GAGTAGGACTAAAATTGCGTTAAAAAAGTGCGGTTGTTAAAAAAGGGGAATCTAGAACTATCTGAAGCAGTTTATTTTTTTTTTTGAAACACCCTGTATATATTGAAAACAATTAGTTTTTTTTTTTTGCTAAAATATCAGGGGAAAATTTTCATATTTTTATTGTATGTGCGTAACTATGTTTTTATATTATTTTTTTTTTTTTGGAATTTATTTTTCCTCAATTTACAGTTAACTTTGGCAAACAAAAAAAAAAGAAAAACAAACAAATATAATTTTCAAGAATCTGTAAATTAGGGTATTGCAACAAATTATAATATTATTGTAATATATAATAGATTAAATCAATAATTTTTTTTTGTTAAAAGACAATTTGTATTCTTCTAAGAATGGTACAGGCTTAAATTCAATTCACAAAATCTATTGTGAATTGTGATATATTAACAATTTAAAACAAATAGATTATCTTAGAATATGATGATTAGATATTGTATATTTTATGTGATAATTAGATAATTAAATAATTAAATAAAGTGGTAAAAATCATTATAAGCTTAGAATTGTTTCCTTAAACAAAAGGGAACAACGATTACTATTGAAGATAGATGGTTAGACCAAATAACCCCACGTGAATCAATTCTATTTATTAAGATCAAAACTATCTGATGTTTAAATCTAATGATACAGACTTTATAATAATGCCAAAATGGCTGAAGAGATTTATGAATTTGAAATTTAGAAGCAATAACTTGACTTTTGTCCTTGAATTTTTGCAAATCATAAGAATTGTGAAACATATTTTAAGTGTTCCTATATTCAGAGCCGGTGTGGTATCAAAACTGTAGTTTGAAGAGGCTCTATCTACTGCATACATATGTATGAGACTGTGCTGCAAAATAGGATATTGCTTCGGAAAGTTGGAATTGATTTCATATTTCTTTAAATTTCTTATTATAAACAATATTGTATAACTAGTCTAGTCAAAGCTAGGGACGAATTCCTTGATACATAACTATGTGGATAGATTTGTAGACTTGGCTATAAGGCTAAGAAATTGGCAAATAGGATAAAACATGAGAGTTGGAGGGTAGGTTATTATATAAAACAGAAAAGACTATAGATTTGATTAATAGAAAAGAGGCAAGCAGTTTAAACTTCCAACTTGACCAAGAAGACAATTTCTGTAAAGAGGATCTAAGCTTCAATGTCTACTATTTAAATACCTATTCAATAACAAGATACTTATTCATCCTTTAGTTTTTGATTATTTTAAATTACTCTAATCTTAATTCATTTCATGAAATCTCTACTTAAAACCAGAAATAATTTTCATTTAATCTTGAAATAATGTTTAATGAATGTCACAAGACACAGATTACAACATATTTTAAAAAAAAAGTTGAATAAAAGCAGTTCATAATTACATATTATGTATTTCATAATTAATACTTTCATATTATAACCGCATGTACATTTAATATTACAATGTAATTATATTGTAAACATATAGTAAATATTATCTAATCGTTAATCTACTAGTCAATTAAAGTGTAAAGTGTGCACTATATAATGTAAATAATTAAAGTAAATAAACAACTTAGTAAAACATGTTGTAAATTTTATAATATAATGACAAAAAATTTACGTGTTCAAAAGATTGATAAGATTAATTAAACCTAACACTTCATACTTAAAATAAGCTATTAACAAATAAAATTTATAGTATATTTAATTACTAACATTTTGAAATCAATTTCCCAATTGGGAATTCGATGTTTCATTTTAAATATGTTAACATTTTTGAATGAATTTAATTTTTAAGGTATTTCCCACAGTTTGTCACCTAATAATAATTATTATTAGATACTGCTGTAGGATTAAAAATCATTTAACACATTTATACTTTCATCACCCATATATTAATTAAATTTTTTTAATTCTATATTATAGTGTTTTTTGAATTTTTCACTTATTTTTTTGTCACATAAATATTATATTTTATATGTAATATGATTTCTTGTACTCACTTATTGTTATTATTAAATGAAGAATAATACACACATATATACTCTTTTTACATAAACTTGGCCCCTTTTATATACTTTTATATTATTTCAAATGAATTTGATCATTTTTCAAAATAAAAATATATAGTCCTTAACTTTAAAAATTAGTCCTTTTTTAAAAAACCCTTGTATTTTTTTGGGATCCAGTAGTCGGATCAACATATGTGAAAAAAGGCGCTCCCTGATTCTATATAGTATTTATATGTATGTATTACCTTAATACAGCAAGAGAAACTAAAAATAAGTTCGAAACTTAAACCTGCCCTAAAAAATGGTCTTCGAAATTTTAAACGAAATTTTTTAGAGCTTATCCTAAATTTTTTTGCCCCATTTTTAGTTTTAATTAAAGAATTAGGTAGTAGGTTTTTTAAATAATATAAGCTCGACTTCTAGACCCTAATATTTGGGAGCCGGGTTCTAAAATAAGAACCAAATTGATTTGATAAAAGTTTCATTTCAAAAGTCAAATTTCATGAAAAAAGGGTAAAATTTTTTTAAAAATAGACGAATGTAAAAATAAGACCAAGTTGATGTGAAAAGAGTATACATTTTATATACCAAATTTATATAAGTTATAAACCAAAGAAATTTTTTACACCATTGTGGTTTATTGGAGCGTGAATTTGTAATGTTTTTAAGGGATTCGTTTAATTCTTAAGATTATGCCAATTTTTTGAATTTTTTTTTCCAATTCGGAACCAAAAAAATTCCGAACAACAAAGGGGAAAATATAAACAAGGGAAAAACACATTATTTTTTTTTTTTAAATATATGTATTGTTATTTGAAAATTTTTGCTGATTTGTTAAATATTTGTTTTCCTTTCATCTATAATGGTTTTGTATTTTTTTTTTTTCACATATGTATTTTTATTTTTCTCTGGACTATGGTCCAGAAAATTTAACCTTAAAAATGGTCCATGTTATATATATATTTTTTTTAAATATTTCCTATATTTTTTTTTGCATATAAATTTTTTTTTTTAATTTTTTCCTTCCCTTAGAAGACCTTCTTCCTGTACGAATATTATAAAGGAGTCCATTATGTATTATAGGTTGTATTTAAACCTTTTATAATATAGTACATAGTGTCTATCTGTTTTGTTATTATATATTGGGTTCTCATAATAATAAATAATCAAATCAATATCATAAAGAAAAAATTTATTGAACTTTAAATTGATTTCTTTAACATTAACAAAAAAAAAAATATACATTTTCTTCACTCGATTTCATTATTTGTTTGTTTGATAATAGGTTTTTGATTTAAAAAGCAGACAATAAGAGGAAAATTTAAAATCAATACTTTTATAAATATGTAAATTTATATTTTGTAAATTTATAATTATATACACGCACATATTACATATTCAAAAATTTAAGTGATCATTGATTTAAAATATAAGTGTTTAACAGACTGAAAAAATATTTCGGAAGTCTAATCAAAAGTCTGCATATTTTTGTTGTTTTCTTTTAAATTTCTGTGTTAAATGTTATAAATTTTAATTTAAAATTTTTAAATGAAAACGAACTAAAAATTAAATAATAAAATTGAATTGAATTAAAGTTTTTCATAAAAATTTATTCAATTGTATCAAATTTAAACGCACTTAAATGCATAACAGAAAACATCGCATTTTGCATAAAGTTATTTGTTTTTGAATTGGATGGAATTTTTTAACAAATTTATTATTTTTTAAATGGATTTCAACTCAAAATATCTATTAAAGTAAAGTTTAAACAATAGTGTAAATTTAACGATGCAAAATTTATGCTTATTAAAAAAACTACTGAAATTATTAAAACAACACAATTTAAATCAATAACTTGGTCAAGAATATGCTTTTAAGATGATCTTCAAATTGATTATTTAATCATTCAATAGTATTAAAATCAGTTTAAAAAATTTGCACAGTTGTATAAACAATGATATAAACGAAAAATGCATAACAGAAAACATGGAATTCTGCATTATGCCTAATATTGAATTGAAAGCTTTTAACCATTTTTATTTTTATAAATTCAATAAAAACAATTGTTAAATAATTCTTTTTAAAACTCCCAAAACAATATAAGAGTATAAAAACTTAAAATCAATTCAATCCGAAATAAAAATAATAAAATTGAAAAATCAATTGAATATAAAAATCTTTTTCTACATAATAACTTAGAAAAATATTAAGGAACATCTTGTGTATTATAAACATTTACCTTTCATCACATTTACAATGCATTAATGTATTTACTCTAAAATTGAATAATCCGTATTTGGTTTGAAATCCCATAATCCAAAAAGGACATGATTTATCATGTTGTCTACAACAACGATCAGCTTTTGAATAACCACCTAAATCAGAATATTTTTTAGCACTCCATCCTTTACCACACCATCTTGTACCTGGTATACGCAATAAATGTGAAATATCTCTGCGACGTCTGTGAATTTTTTTTGGTTTTATTTGTTTTTTTTAAGAACATTTTTTACATTATAAGACCTTCTTTTTAAAAATATTTGCTTAGAAATAGCAAAAAGATTTAAAAACTATTTTGTTAATTCTTATAATGCGATTTAACAAAATAAAAATTGTTTTTATTGTTTATGCAATTGTTTTGAAAAAAAAAAAATATTTGAGAACTAAAAATAAAACATAATTAAGAAAATCAAATCAACTATAATGGAAATTAAAAGTTAAATAAAAAAGTCTTAAGATTCAAAAAAAAATCTATTGGATACATAAGTTCAATACACTTAATATTAAAAAATTTTCCAATATACTTATAGATTGTCATTCACAATCAAATTAATTCACATTCAAATTTAAGTCTAGTAAAATTTGATATGGTAAAAGATTGTCGGAACTCAGAAGCTGAACCTCTATACAGCATCCTTAACATTCAGGATCAATTTTTAAAATATAGTTTTTTCCTAAATACTATATAATTAGTCTGCAAAAAATGGAGCTTGGCTTTCTTTAAGCTTATTCTAAAACGTCTCTTTCGAACCCGAATCCTGATCAATTATTGAAGACATTTTTTACTGTGCCCAAGAACTTCTTTAGCTTTCATTAAATAAGGTTCAACATGTTTAAAGACTAACATTAAACTTTTCAGTTTTAATCGACTACTCAGTTGACTAAAACGTTTTCAATTAAAACGCTTCAATAGAAGCTCTTGCTAAATCGATCCAATATGCGAACAGACCCAATATTTAATACATATTTTAGATATTAAAATATTCCGAAAGATTCATTCAAATCAGTCCATTGTCGGTTGTAAAATATAATTCCATAATCCTTTAAAAGCAAAATAGGATTCATTTAACTAACCTTATATCACAGCTACAATGACTTATTGTATATGGACGATAATTGAATAGATGCCATTTTGTTGACATTGCTGGTATATTTTCTTTACAAAAATCATGTTTTCTACAGCATTTATCAGCTCTTGATGCACCCCCCAATTCATTATAACTATCAGCATTTTGTCCTCTACCACACCATTTTGTATTTGGTGCAATTAATAAATTTGATAAGTCACGTTTTCGTCTAAATTAAAATTCAAATAAAAAATAATAATAAATTAAAAAAAAATTAAATTAAATAAATTATATTAAAAAATTAAAAAATTTAAAATCATCCCTTAAATTAAAAAAATAATATTCAATTTTCATATTGTGCAATTAAAACAATTAAATTCGTTAAAAACCAAATTTTTTTAATTCTTAAAATTTTCATTTAAAACCACCATATGGGAAAATTATTAAAGAATTTTCCAGAGGAAAAACTCCAAAAAAAAAAAACAGAAATAAATTTTCATTGGGTACTTGAAATCAAGAATACAATTGAAATAATAAAAAAAAAATTTTACAAGTATTTCATTGGACAATGAAAACTCTTATGTACAATGTTGTTATTTTTTTACACACATTTATATGTAAGTTTGTATATATGAATATATATGAATTATACAAAAGAAATAAAAGGAAAAACTATGTACACATAACCTAGCTTTATAGCTACAAAATTCTCATAGAAAATATATACAACAAAAGATTGTACATATACGAGTACTAAAATATTAGTTGAACGCAGACGCAGTTTTAAAAAAAAATGCATAATAGAATAAAATAAGAACAATTTTTCATTTCCTTATTATTATTTCTATTATATATATATATATATATATATTTATTATATTATTTATATTATATTATGTATCTTTTGTTTTATGTTATTTTGTAGAATTAATGTGAATGACAGTTTCTAGAAGATTTAAAAGTAATTTATTTTAAATCATAGCCTTGTACAATATAAAATCGAAAGAATAGTATTTATTTGATATGGTATTGATCGAATTTTTATTAACTTCAATTTCAAGTTCAAAATGAAAATTATTTTTTCAAAAATAATATCAAATTGAATATTTAAATCGTTGAAATACTTAAATAGTTGATATAAATTAATGTAAATATTAATTTTAATCTATTGTGAATATTTTATTTTAAATATATTAAACAGCTGGATGAGAATAATCATTGACAATGAAAAACGCGCGAAATTAATTTGAATTGATTATTGCGCGCGTTTTTTAATTAAAACTAATTGATTTTTGCACGTTTTTTATAATATAATTTGAATTTACGGCATTTTTTACCATAAAAACTTATGGCCTCAATTATGACAGTCAACTACCAACTTCATAGTTAAAAAGTATAAATCAATTTCTTGAAATGGTATTGTGAATTGCAACTTTTCAACTATGTTGTAAAAATTGTTAATTCATTTATCAACTATCAACCTTTAACTCAAAATCACTATTGCGAAATACAATTTAATTGTCCGTTGTCAATTATTAAATCAATGAAAAAATTTTTAAAACTTATTTATCAAAATACCAATAAACTAGTGCCATTATTCTTATATATTTTTAAAATTTAAATCAAACAAGTAAATAAAATTTTCATTTACAAATGTCAAAATAATTTATCAAATTCACAATAGAATATAATTTATCAATATTTTTTAAATTGTATTTCACAATACTAAGTTTTTTGATAGTTAATAAATGTTTTCAATAATCAACTAATTTATAGTCGACCGTCACAATAAGCGACAATATATTTACAAGGCCGTGCTAGGCTAGTATTTTTTAAAAATATTAATGACTTCTTTCAGAAAAAGTAATTAAAGATGCGAAAAACGCACGCGATCGATTGTGACAGGAGTTTGACTTTTTTTGCAAAAAAAAAGTGGTCGATCGCATGACAGCGCTAATAAAAATCATTGTATTCGAATAAAATTCATTTAATAAAACTAGAAAAGATTGTGCCCGACTTGAAAATATTCATTAAAATTTTTAAGAAGATTAGTGTGTAATGATTCATCATATCTCATAAAATATTTTTAATTATTTTAATCCTTAACAAATATATATATATATATAAATTAATATTATCAAATAATACATTAAATTCAATTAAAAATAAATTATAACAATTAATATTTTATTATATACATAATCATAAATTTTAAATTTTATATGATAGCTATTTTTTAAATGAAAATTAATTAAAAAATAAATGAAAAATAATTAAAAATTTAAAAAATACTACACAGAATTTTAATTGCATAAACAAACATTTAATTTATCAATTTTTTTTTTAATATTTTAAATTTATTAATTCATAAAATTCAATTTTTATTCGAATTTTTTTTCAAATAAAAATCTTTAGAACAGGTTTACAATATTAACAATAAAAAATAAAAACATAATAACTTACCTTTCAAAATGTTCTGTTGCACTAAATTTCTTTTTTTCATTTTTACTATTTAAATCTATTGAAATTCTTTTTAATTGTTGATTTAATTTATTGCATTCTTTTTTTATTTCATGATATTCCACTAATTTTTGTAGATTTTCTGGTAATTCATGATAATTATTTATTTTATTATAGGTTATTTTTCCAGCCGCAAATAAATTATCATATGGTACTTGATTTTGTAAATCATAATAATCATCTGGTATTATATTATCTTCAATAAATCTATTAAATTCATGATTTGATATTATTGATGATTGATATTTGGGAACGTTAATCATTGATGTAAAATTTCTTGATTTCATTAAATCATATTGTGAATAGAACCGATCAATAAAATTATCAACAACATCTTTTCTTCTTATATATTCACAATCGATTAATTCTGTTGCAGATTGATAAATTAATTGCATTAAATGTTTACCATTTGTAATTTGTTTTAAACTTAAATAATTGCTGTAAAATAAAAAATAAATAATTTTAAAAAAATAAATTATTAAAATTTTTTAAATAATTTACATGTATAAAAGTTAAAAATATATTTAATATAATAAATTTAATATAGGTATATATCCCCAGGAGAATTATGATACGATCTTATTATAATAACCTATGAGATAACGAACAAGTTCGTTTATCATTCAAACCCAACATAATAATACATATTATTTTATGTATTATGTTGGGTTTGAATCAGATTTTATTTTGTTTAATGCAACATGTTATACAGAAAAACTCTGATAAAATGTTTGTAAAGCAAATGAAAATGTTTGTTAAACAAGTTTTTTGTTTCAGAGAGAAAAGGAGAAAATAGGAGAGGAAAATTTACTTTTAAAATAAATCATAATTTATGTTGGAACTACGATAAAACAAATATGTTGGATTTTGTCTTTGATTTTTTAAAATGTTTTAAACTTTAAAACAGCTTGTAAAATCGCTCTTCTAAACCGTTATTTTGGACAAACTGTATAAGTTCATAATGAATCACAAAATTAAATAAGATTGGTACTATTTACAATTTTAAAGTTGAACGAATTAAAAATGCGATAGTGGAAGATATCAAGGTATAAATTTATTCTGTTATTTATTTATTATTTATTTATTGATGAACAGTACATACAATGTGATAAGTGAGTGATTTAGCCTTTCCTTTTCAGGTGTGGCAGATATATATTTTATATTATGATATAAACTATTATTGATATAAATTATAAATTAAATTTTATTATGATAGATATGATGTAACCAGGGTTTGAATGCGAGACCCTTCAATTTAAAGACCGCATTATAAACTAGTAAAAAAGTTTCACCAGACTACCAGATAACATTACACATTAAAAAAAAGGTCTTAACATATTTTTATTCTCTAAAATTTGGAAAAAAAAAGAGTCCCACAAATCACATACGTCCCTTCCCTACATAATTTAAAGAACACTATATATTTAATTCTGGGGTGATCTCAGTAATAACAAGATCAAAATATTGTGAAATTAATTAATAGAAAGGATCAAAGAAAACAGGCGAAAATCCCAGTCACTCTATATTTAGGGTAAATACTGTCATCACAAGAAAATACAGAAGCTGAACTCACACAAACGATGTTATTCTTAATATGCTATATGCCAATGCGAAACACAGGAATACCGAAGTTCGGGAACTTAAAAGCGAGATGCTATATAAAATTGTACTGTGATCTTAAAGTTATACCAGAGAATCTTAATCCTTAATTCTTTAGGAACATATTCTGACGCGACGATACGCTATAGAAATATACGAGGAGCTCTGACAGCCCATATACACAAAGTGTCGTAGGACCTATAGGTATTATGTTATAACTTTAATATATACATATTGTGTATTAAATTCAAAAAATTAGAAAAACTAGAAAATTACAGTATAGTCAAAATATATTAAAACTAGTAATACAATAAATAATTTTTATTCATTAAAATTAAATGTTAAAACAATATATAAGTTATGTTTCCATATTTATTTATATTTTATTATTAAAAAAAAATGTACATCTAATGAATAAATTTTCTTTAATCTAATTTTACCTATTAACATTTAATATTTAAACAGATAATACAATTAATTAAAATTAATTTAATTAAATAAATACTAATAATAATACCACACTGTTTTAATTAACGTATTTAAGAATATACATATTTATAAAATTTTAAATTATTTAAATTAAATAAAAATTAATAAGTTTTAAATACAAATTCCAAAGAATTTCAATTGAATAATATTTAAAATAGGTAGGTGCCTACAATATGCATATATCCATTTTTGATATAAAGGTTATAATTTGTTAATATAATTTGTATTTAATACTTTATTATTTAAAAATGAATGAATCATACAACCTAACAAATTTATACTTAGGTGACGATATGCCAAGATATTATAAATACGATATAATTTTTTTTTGAAATAAAATGACGTGTACTTTAAAGTGCTTTAAAGTTTAAAATTCTTACAAAAATAAAAAAAAAAAAAATAAAATATCACCTCATTTAGAATCAAAAATCAGATAAAATTCTTTTTAAAAAAAATCACCTGTTTTTTTTTTTTATACAATACGATCTACTACGTCAGTGATCACTGATCAATCAGACCACTTATAAAATATAGTGTATGGTATACAAGCGAAACTAATCTGTATAAAATATGTTTGAATGAATAAGCGAAATCGAACATGTATGAATGAACATAAACAAATAATTACAAAAAAAAACAAAAACAGAAAAAAATAGAAAATTTTTTAAAGCAAATAAACGTAAAATTTTAACTTAAAAACAAAACAACAACAAATAAAAACTCAGGTGGTTTTGCCACATTGTATTTTTTATTTATAATTTTTTTTTTTTTAATAAGGTGGCTTTAGCCAAATAAACAGAAAATAAAATAAAAAAAATTAAGAGAAGAGTGCAAAATAAATAAAATTCAAATATGTAGGTATATACCTAGGTAGATAGGTGTATGTAGAATATGTAGCATATCTACGACACTGGTAGTAGTAGTAGTATTAATTGAGTAGTGTATGATTAATATTTAATGACTCTGCTGACTGTGTAAACTCAGTGTAATAAACTGTTATAGTGAGTGAATTTTACTCGAAAATACTTTTTGTTTCTCAACAACATAAAATTGTATATATACATATTATGTATATATCGATCGCTGATTGTCATGTCGTCTTTAGTCTTCTTTTTTTTCATGTGGTTTTTATTTTATCATACAAAAAAAAAACAAATAATCAAGAAAATTTTAGGAAAATAAAAAAACAAAAAAAATGTTAAAATAAATGAGAAAAATTTACCAAAAAAAAAAAAAAAAGAGTACAACAATAAAAAAAAAAGAAATAAAAAAAAATTTAAACATTGAAATTCCATAGATCGTACGATCATACGATGTTATTACGTCACTGATGAATATTTCTTTTTCTACATAAATGTTGTTGTTTAATTTGCTACTTTTTTTTTTTTGGTTGTTTTTGTTTTTTTTTTTTTTTAAGCACCTTTTTAGATCTTGTGGTGGTTTTTACGCTCGGATGATTATTTCAAAATATACTCGTTCATACAATGTTACTTACAATAATGAACGATAAAAACAACTACAACAATAATAAAAAAAAATTTTTCAACTATTTATAATAATACTGTATAGAGTGTATACTGTAATACATACTAGTATACAGGTATAATTACATACAATATGACATAGGCCATAGCTATCTAAAGTTAACATAGCGTAATATAAAATTTAGTGCATAGTATAATATAATATATGTATGTATAAATGTATGTAAAACATGTAGGTAACACAAATAGGTGGTATGATTATGTGTTTTGTTGTTGTTTTGTATTTTTTTTTGCTTTTTTTTTTTAATAGTGCAAATTTGACATCAAAAACAACAAAAAATTCATAGGAATTTTGCTCACGCGATCATTTTATAGTAGTGAATAGTGACTATGACTTTTTTTTTAGTAATTTACTTGATGTGCCAATCAATCATTATTTTATATTTTTATTATTTTTTTTTATATATTTTTTTTTTTTTGAATTTTTTTTTTGCTGCTTTTCAGAAAGAAAAAGGGGGCTTGTTGAAACTTACGTTTATGTGAAAACAACAACAAAATATGGAGGAAATGTTAAAAAAAAAAAAAAAACTTAGTTATTCTTGACTAGACAGAAATAATTGAAAAATATTTATGTAGTTTTTTTTTTTTTTGATTTTCTTAACCACTCACTCAGACTCAGATCAGATGGATGGTAAAAGATTTAAAGATTGTAAATTGGTGAAGTTAAGAAGATAAGGTGGCAAAGGGTGAAAACTCAACAGGACTTTTGAATTGAAGGTTGGTTTAGTAAATTGAATCGTTAAGTTAGTTAAAATAACATACATATGTATTTACATAAATGTATTTACATAAAAATTAATGGATTAATAAACGAAAAATGAGAAGAAAAAAGTATAAAATGAGGAAAAAAAATAATATTCGCTTAAAATTATGACTAAAAATCTGTGTAATTTCTCACACATTGTTTAATTTATATTTTAAATGTATACATAGTACCTACCTATTAATGAAGGTAAATATGTATATTATGAATTTTATAATATTCTTATATATTTTAGTTTTAGTATAGGTATTTAATATTTATGGATCCGTATTCGATCAATGTTTTGAAGGTACCTACCTATCTAATAATGTATGAAATATAAAGGTCTTATTAAATTGAACTTGAAAGTTTGAAATGCATCTGCAGATTAGATATCACAAGTCACAACTCATAACTTTCGAGTATATAACACAGTTATTAGAATTATTAAAAAATAAATTGTAAGCACTTATTAGCGCCAGACGCAATTAAAAATTAAAGGTAAGTGCATACCACGTTTTCTTATTTTGAACTCATGAGATACGATCACACGATAAAATCACTTAACGTCATCATAACAATTTATCAATTATTACAGAAGATTTTCGTAAAATTTAGTTGCATAAGTTGTAAGAATCAATCAAAGTTTAATTAGAAGTTTGTCAAGGTAATGTAATACTACAAGCCTACTGAAGAGTTTATTAGTATTAGTATTATAGAACTAAACATTATTTAAAACTTGACTTATCATTAGTTAAAAACTTGCTCAAAATAAATACCTAAATTATTTTATTTTTTTCAGTTATATTTAATATTATTTTTTTTTAATGCTAACTGTTCAATTTTTATGCTAATAAGCGTGTCCATACCATATGTATATATTGGAACAAGGAGTCTTATTATATTAAGGTTATTACAGGTACATAAGCTTTTTTTACATCAAAAACAAAGACTTTAAACTAGATCCTTAATTATTTTTTTTCCATTCCCTATCCCCAAGATCAAAATGTACATTTGTGCTTAATGCTAATGATTAGCTTTTTAAAGGGAACGTTTTTATTTGTTAAAAAAAAAAAATAACCACTTAATTACTACCTATAATAACCTCGTGTGCAGATATTATCAGTGACTTTTGATATTCCCAACCCAATTCACCCTTGTTAACAAAATATAAAAAAATCAGAGTTTTAAATATCCCACAGTTAGCAAGCATCTATATTTTTTTTTATTGAAATTAAATTTTGCCTTCCTATATTTTTTCATTTTTTTTGATTTATTAAAGCGGTATGTATGCTTGACTGATATTGTTTTTTTTTAACACTCTTTACACTCACCTGAAACCCCTTTCCTTATCTATACCATTTCATCTGAATTTAATATTTAATATATATACCTATGTTATAAACGTATATAGTTACCCAGATACAAGTACACAAATTAACTTTTGATCAAACTTATGATCAACAGCAGAAATATCTACTAAAGACTTTTTCTTAAACAAGGTTAGGTTTTTTTCTTCTACACTCAAAATATTTAAATTGTTGTTTTACACAAAAAAAAAAAAAAACAGAATGTGTAAAAATTTTATACAATTGAAATTTTTGGAAATAAATATTAGAAGTTTAATAATAATAATAATTTTTAGGAGGAAAAAAATATGAATATTTTATTAATGAAGGTTGAGATTTTTTTTATCAACTTGAAAAAATTTATCACAGAAAAAAACTGTTTATAATAGAAAAAATAAATATACAACATTTTAAAAGATTTGTTGATTTTGTATGGTATGGTAGCACCTAATGCTAATTTGCTTGTTATTTAAATGTGTATCAGTGGCCACAGTTTATATATGTATCTATAGATATATATTATATATCTGCTTTTATTTGCCAAAATATATACACAATATTTTTTTTTTTAATTTAAATTCAGGCAACTGACCTGCATTTTTTTTTTTTTTTTTTTTTTTAATTGTAATTTATTTTATTTATAAATTTTATTTTAAAGTTAAAAAAAAATAAATTAAAAATAGAAAATAAACTTAAAATTTGCATTAATTAATTTTCTCTCTAATTTGATGATATTGTGTAATTTTATTTGTATGTAATTTGTAAATGTAATAAAATGAGGAACTCTTAATGATTATAAAAGCTATAGGTACTTAGGTACTAAATACTGATCTTTTTTAAATTTAAATTGCAAAAATGCAATAAAATAAAAACAAATTATGTATATTTATAAATAAATATAACAGATTACAGAAGCCTTCTGTCTCTGTAATAAAAACAAAAAAACTGTTTTATTTAATCCATTGTAAAAATTAAATTGTTTTTTTTTTCAGATTTATGCACGCAAATTATCACTGCTTCTGCCCATCAGGGAAGCTTATTAGCAACATGCAATCATTTAAATATGTAATTCCCCTTAAAATAAATTTTATATCATTGAATTTTTATATTAAATAATAAATCCAGATATATGTTTTACCTTGTGGAATCATCAATTCTGATTTAAAATTCTTTTTTCATAAACAGAGAAATTCTTTAGAAAAATTTTTTTTTAAGTCACTGATCGAGAAAAATTATTAAAGCATAGCATATAGCATAACATTTTATATTGTATATATGTATATAAAATAAAATAAAATAAAAAAATATATATTTTTCAATATATACTTTTATTAAACTAGTACTAGCCCCCTAAAATGTAGAAAATAAAAAATTGAAGGTAGATCTTGGGAATTTGTTACTGTGTTAAAATAAAAGTGAATTGCTGGTATAAGAAACAGTTCTTTTAATGTTTGAAATCTTTTAAGCACAAAATGTTGAAAATTTTCATTAACCAAAAATTGATGGTAGATCTTTTGCATTTAAAAGTGTTTTAATATAAAAGTAAATTGCTGGATTAAGAAAAGAAGAACTATCTCTCATTTCAGCAATTTACTTTTACGACCTATTTACATTCTAAGCCGCTTCGCTAACCACTGAACCATACAATTTTTATAAATTTATGGTCAGATTTCTAATATAAATATATCACTAACTGACAGAATGAAAAATAAAGCCATAGACATAGCAAAGTTCAATTAAAAGTATATAATAAAAAGAATATTCAAATTAGATATAATAATATAATCAGTGATATTGAATATATTAAATATGTACATACTCGTATATCCAAATGATCAATCGCCTCAACATAGAAACACAGTTAAAGTTATTTTTAGTAAAATAACTAACTAACTAATAAAATATAGAGTTGAGAATTAATAAAAATGTTTATAAATTTGTAATTTGTATATATAACATATATAAATATATAGTGATTCATTTATTACTTTTTTGTTTTTAATTTCATTCATTAATTCATTAATAGATATCATAATACAATATTAATGTTTATAGGTATTATATTAAATTAATTTAATGAAATCATATATTTATGTATGAAGGTATATATATACATTTTAATTTGTCTAGTTTTTAAAATAAATTATCATATTATCATATCATATTAATAATACATACATATATGTATACATATATATATAAATTAAAAAAAAATCGTTTTTTGAAAATATTGAATATTTCCGAAAAAAATTAATACATAAATATTGATTTAATTAAATTTTAAAAAACAGTTTTTTTTTTTTTTGAAAAGGACAAATGAAGGTCAAGCATCGAATTTGGTATATAACATGATTTTAAAATAGTTTATCATATGATTTTAATTTTGTATTTTGCAAAAAAAAACAATAAAAAAATAAAAATATTTTTACTATTTGGCAGAAAATTTTATTTTGATTTAAAAAAACCAAAAAAAAAACAATATTTAAGTTTTTTTAAAAATTTATTAAAAAGTGTTTTTTCTAAAATACCTACATACATTGTTCTCAAAAAAACAAAAATAGGGAACTATTATAATTTCTACACCTAATTTAAAAATACATAATATTAGTTTTGTTTTTATTATTTTTATTTTTTTTTTAATTCTACTCGTATATTGGCATTTTGGCACAATATTTATTTTTATAACATAAATTATGCATACTTTAAAATAACTGTAAATTATTCAATAAAATGCCAAAATAAAATTTGTTTTTATCTGTCATGATGCGAAATCATCATACGATTGTCATTTATGTACTCGCAATAATACGATTATTTTAAGAAAATTGGCAACACTTTTTATTTATTTTTAAATAATATCTATTTCAATAATATTAGTGTTACCTATTATGCAAAAATTATTTTGTTCTTCATAAAATTATATATGCATAACGGTAAATATTAAAAGTTTATTAATATAAATTTATGTAAAGATATTGTACATCATATAATAATATACACGTCAAGTCAATATTAAATTTATTTTTTAAATAATTTGATATCTATGAATATGTAATTGCATTGCACATCATAATATTATGTATAAACAACATATTGTTGATTTCCTTGCGCTTAACCTGACTTCACTTAACATTTATTCATTTAATGTATGTAATAATAAACCATAGGTAGGTAGGTATGTATATATTAATAAATATAAAATATAATAAGCAAAAAAAATAAAATAATAAAAATAGAATAAAATAAAAAAAATTCTAAATTCTGAAATAGTCACCTATAAGTAATTTATAAATAAAACGTAAAAGTATGCATGTAAAAAAATGTAAATAAATAATATACTATATTTTTTTTTAAATATTGTTTGTTTACATTTTCACGAGACAAATATTTTTTTATTATTATGTGATTTGTTTTTTTTTTTTTAAATAGCACGAGACAAAATAACAAATTAATTTTTTTAAATTAATTGATTAAAAATATTATTTAAAACTTATGAAAAACAATTTTATTTTTATATTGGGTAGTATAGTATTAAAAAACAAATTAGAATTTTAATAAAAATAACTAGTAGAACGTATGTATATTTTATTTTGATAAACAAATGATGCATAGTATATATATATATATATATATATATATTGATTACGTATACCTTATTGACATTTCTTCTTATCAATAAATCATCAATAACAAATTACTGTGTAATTATACAGTATTGTAGTAAACAAGTTAATTTGTAAACAAAACTATATCTATATATCTATATCTATATCTATATATACTTATATGTACAATGTTAGTACATAGCTAAATTTTTTTTTTGCATTGATCAATTATTATTCATTCATTCAAAATATATGTACATAACATAATATGTGTATATAATTAATTATATGAATTAATAAAATGTAGTTGTATATATCCAGATCTATGAAGTAAACCCCCAAGTTACTCACAGTTGTACACAAATATTTTTCGAATTTTTGGAGTTCTGTAATATGAATTAATTTTTAAAATTTCGAAAATATAACCCCCCTTCTCCTAAAACAAATTCCCAAAAATTAAATATTAAAAATTATAAGGGGTATTAATTTATAATTATCTTGGACATTAGTAACTTGAGAGTTAATAATAAATAATAATATTAGCTACAATTATTATTTCCAAATTCCAATATTATTATTTTTAAATATTATGATTATATGCATGTGCATGCATTAAAAGGTATATAATTTAAATATATTATAAAGTTTAGAATGATACAAATACAGTTGTTATATTAATTATTATAAATATTATTTAATTAAATATATAGTTGATGTGAACTTGCAATAAATATCGTATTTATTTTTATGTTATTGAACTTTTTATAATTTAATTCAAAGCTTCATTTAATATATTTAACTATAATTCCACTGAATTAAATTATTTAATATTTGTATAAATTTTATGAATTTCAATAAAAAAAAAATATATATTTTTTATTTTAATATTATTATCTATTATTTTTAATTAAATAGATAATTAATTAGTGCCAAAAAATTGAAAAAATAAATTGAAAACAAATTAATTATTCATTATATAGAAATATTATTGAACTCTGACTTTATTTTTTTTTTCAATTTAAGTGCAACATTATTATTTTTTTTTAAAGACTAGATACGATTTACATACGATTAATGTTATATTGAATTTTATTTAAAAAAAAAATATTAAATTATTGGAAAATTTTACTCTATTTAAATTATTATGTATATTATTGATATTACATATAGTATAAATACAGAGTTTATTAAAATATAATCTATTATAATCTAAAGATAAATTAGATTCAGAAAAAAATTTGTCATACTTCAAAACCTAAAGTATATTTTGTAAATTAAATAATAAATGTGTTAATGTTAAAAAAAATTAATAAGTTAATTTATTAATAAAGTTATTTATTTATTTTTTTTGTATTAATACTGACAACATTTTTGAAATTTTCTATTAATTTAGAGATGAAAAAATTGATAAAAAATATTTCATTAATTTTATTTTATTTTACATACATATTTGGCGTCTACTATAATAACTAAAATAATAGTAATTTGTAATTGTAACGCTTGTTTATAATTATGAATTAATAAACACGTCAATCATATTTTTTTTATAAAACCCACGTATTTGAAAATTTTATTTTATAAAAACTAATTGATTATACGTAGTATATGTATTAGATTTAATTCATTAATTAATTTTGCGAAATTAAATTAAAGATTAACAGATTGTTAATATTGCAAATAATAACTCATGTATCAAATTACTATTATAATAATTCTAAGACTTAAAAAAATGTTTTTGAACGTAAATGAAGTATTTTTTTTTTTTTAATTACGCCTAAAAATATGTGATGAAGGAGAAAATATGTGATATTAATTATTTATTTAATTATATGCCATTCCAATATAGTAAATATTGCCTAAAATACTTTCTATTTATTTATAATTACATTAATTATTTTGTTTATATTATGTATTTGTATATTTAAATTATATTTGGTCACCATGGGGATTTGTAAGGAAAAATTATTTTTTCAATAATTATTTTCAATTAAAAAAGTTCATGACTTGTACGTGGATTGAACCCGCACCTCCTCGGTTAATAAGCCAAGTGCTTACCTAATAACAAACCGAGGCCTCTAGTATTATTTACTTTGTTTATATATAAAAATTTTTATATTCATACAATAACATTTTTAATCACAAGGAGGATTTGTTAAAAAAAACACTGCTGAACAGGTGCATGCTTTGTACTCAATTCTTTAGGTTAATAAACCATATACTCTTAGCCACTTCAAATCACCGCTAGGCTCTCTATATTTTAAAGAATGTACAAATATATAAACATAAACAATAATGTTTATATTAATAATTCAAAATAACAGTTTTTAGCCTGGTATAACTTTTACTTTTACTGCTCTACGGTTTCTAAACTCTCACTTAAGAAATCTTACCAAATATGGTATAGGTACATATATATAAATATATATAAAAATTGCAAATATTAATTAAAACGAATATAATTAATCATTTTAATTCAGAAAATAAATAACAAAGGTCAAAATTTATTAAATTCAAAAAAATTAAAAAATAATTAATTAAAATAATAATTCTAAGCTTAATTAAAATTAAAAAATATGATTATCAAAGATATTCCAAATTTTTAATTTGGGTTTTTTTATAAATATATTTATATATATATATAGGTACAATGTGTTATTTATTTTTCTAAATGCAAAACACGTAGTAGAAACAAAATGTTATCAATTATAAATTTAAGGCAGACATCTACTAAGTATTCTAAACACAAAAAATTAAAAAATAAATAGAAAAATAATAAATAAAAAAACCAAAATATTTTGATATTCAAGTTCAGACATCTGCAAAAATATTTTATAAGAGTCCAAAAGTCCAAAGTTTTATATTAATAATATTAATAAATTATTTTTATATAATAAATTTGTATTTAACAGCGAAAACTGTGTCGAAAGATTAGAGAACTTTTCACATTTCTTATCATTTTATATTTTTTTTAAATAATTCTGAATTCTGACATACATTGTATGTATATAAGTAATAATATGATTTTAGTAATATTATTGTATAAGTAATATGATTTCATATGACTGATTCACTATAAAATATTTATAATTATTAATTCATAATAATAAATAAAATTTCTAGAGTGTAAAGTAATTCTTCAAATTACCGTTATTATATACAATTTTGTTTATCCATACATAGTATTACAATTTACAATGTATAAGAATTACAACAGAGTTTCTATTCTGTTTTAGTCATATTGTTTATTTTTTTACAATTTTTTGTCCTTTTTTATTATCTGTAGGTACACATGTGTTTGTTTAAATTCTACAAATTAATGTCACTGTACGCCCAGTTAGAGAATAGGGTTAAAAAAAATTTGACAGATAACTAACATGTATTTTGGATCCTTTTTATAAATTTTATATGTATACATAATATTATACATACTTCTATATATAAAAATTTTCATACAAATTTTCCAATAATAAGAAAAAAAAAAACAAAAAACATTTATGAAAACTTTATAGCTTCATTATTAAGTGAGATGAGAGTACATAATATAATGAGAGTTTTTCTCAACATAAGGTGATTTGGTATATGTATGTATAAGTACACATATTAGAATAAATGATTAGAGCACTTGAATAAAGTGATGCATTTAATGCATATTATTACTCGTATTTTTCTATTTATTAATGTTCTTGACAGGATATTTTTGACAAAATATTTTACATTTTTTTGAATTGAGATTTTTGTTGTTTATAAATTATAATTCATTACGTATAAGTATTGTTTTAAATATATATTTTGTTTGGGAATATATATATTTATATATATATGGAGCTATTTATTATTAAATTTTGAGATTATATTATTGTTAAAAGTGCACCTTTAAAAAATACTTTTAAATTCATAATTTCTGGAACCTTGATGTTAAGGAAATTTTATGCAAAAAAATTGTAAAATTAATCAATAGTTAATAATTAATTTATCCTTAAAAAAATATAAATTAATGAGACAATTTAAGCAAATGCAAAGTATAAACAAATAATTTAATTGAACAATATACCTCACAGATTTAGAATACCACTTAACTCAAATA
Source organism: Dolichopus griseipennis (assembly GCA_963082915.1). Classification (NCBI taxonomy): domain Eukaryota; kingdom Metazoa; phylum Arthropoda; class Insecta; order Diptera; family Dolichopodidae; genus Dolichopus; species Dolichopus griseipennis. The sequence continues at coordinate 127,642,896 of OY720442.1, forward strand.
CAAAATATTACAATATTAACAAAAATAGAATTGTATCTATTGAAAATCTAAGAAGATTCTACATGTTATAAGACCTAGTACTATTTCATGTTTAAATTGTATGTGGAATTCATTAAAATCAATTCTAATAACACGAATATAATATTATTCCCTGCTTCAACATGTATCTATGGTATATAGACACATAAATGCATATTTATAATATGTACATATGTACAAATAAATGTGTAGCACCAATTAATCTATTTAATCGTAGAAAACTTTACTTTATTATACCTTAAAAATAATTAGTACTTTTATTAATCATTAGTATCTTTATTACTTCTAGAAATTCCTTGAAAATAATTAAATTTGGAATTTAAATTACTTTTGTAATTATTTAATTTTGATATTAAATTACTTTTGTAATTATTTTTGATATTAATATACTCTAAAATAATTAAATAACTTTATAAATTTAATTAAAATTTTAAGTTGACATTTTCCTTAATTTTTTAAAAATATTTGTAATTCTTATTTAGTATTTTTTTTGTATTTAATCATCAGAATATAATTAAAACATCAAAAAAAATTACAAAAGTTATTTTAAGTATCAAAAATAATTACAAAAGTAATTAAATTTCAATAATATTTACAAAAGTAATTAAATTTTAAAAATAATTACAAAAGAAATTTAAATCCAAACTTAATTACTTTCTATATAGGAATTAAATAAAGGAAATAAATACTTAATTTTTATTAACTAGTAATTGAAATTTTTGAAGTATATAAATTACTGAAATTTTTTAATTGTAAATATGAAGAAATGATTACTGCTACACTTAACAAAGTATTTAAGTACTATTTTAATTATAACTTAAAAAGACTGTATAAAAATGTAAAATAAAGAAAAAATCTTTTCTAAAACCTTGAACGAAATTGGTTTTGTGCTAAAACGAGTTAAGTTCACATAATTCGAAATATGTATTCTGGATCAAAAAAAGTCATGATTTACGACTCGCAAATTTATAAGTTAAATCCTTAACCTAAAAGACGTAAAATTAACCTCTATCCCGCCAATAACATCTGGTATCATACTTTTCCTACCACTAAACAGCTACTGTCCTTAATTTTTTCCAATAACTTTTCGTATATTAAGTTTATTAAAATAATATTACAAAACTTCTATTTACAAAATTAAATATAACATATACTTAAGTTTTAGTGTTATCAAACATTTGGACACTTGATAATAATATAAAAACATTCATAAAAGTTTTTTCATTAAAATAAATCTTTTGTTACGATCCTTTATACTTGAATAAATGTCTTAAACAAAATCATATCTTATTTTTCCAACATATAAAATATAACCAGATTATTAGATAATAAAATTATGTTTCATTTCATTGATTGATATGTTATTGAATTATGTATCATTAAAAATGTCTTTCTATCATTAAAATGTATACACCTATAAATCTTTAATTAATATTCTTATAACAATCGCATCTTCAAAAACAAAGTGATTAAAAAATTATATTAGAAATACAAATACAATTGTCCTCCTTTTGTTAAAAGGCCATTGAGTTAAACACAAAAAAAAAGTCTATTGAAATTGAAATTTATAAATATAACATCTGCAATTAATGACTTTTATAAATTACTATTTTTTTATTTTCATCATTAAATGTCATTAATTTTATCTTTTTAGAAAATATTGGATCATCCATTTAAATAAAAGTTTTATTTTTATAACTTATATCAAAAATTCTATTAATCATATAAAATCAAAAATACGTGAAAATAAATCTATATAATATTAAATAAAAACTAAAAATATATCAACATTTTAATTAATTATTACTTATTAAATTTTTTTATTAATAATAATGTAAGTATTAATAAATATATACATTATTAATATTTTTAATAGATTAATATTAAATATTATGTATAAGTACTTTTATTTAATAATAGATATATTTTAATACCTTATATATTATTATTCATTAAAAATTATTAAGATTTTATTTAATAATAAGCATATTAATTATGTAATAATGAAGTATATTAATTAATATCGATAAGTTATCAAATAAAATTAATTGTCGCATTTCAGCGAAATTAAATTAAAAATTAATTAAAACAAAAAATAAATTAAATAATTTTAATTAAATAAATTCTTTCAAATTAATCCTTCACACTTAATATTATTAATTCGTTTTCTCGAAAATTTTAATGGAACAATTAATAATTAATTAATAATTAAATAAGTATTATACATAATAATTTATTAATATACAACTAATAATTTGACGACATATACAGTGTTCTAAAGAAATTTGGATCAAATTCAAGTAATATAACATTTTCGTACTTCATAATAGTTTTACCATAGTTTTCATCATTATGATGAAATTATTTAAAAACAATCTCCTAATAATGAATTTATAAATTATAATAACAAACTAATAAAATAAAATATTAAATAATTAATATTTAACTATCTTTTCAGCCCAATTTAAATTTTAATCTCATAAAAATCACCTTAATAACCTAAAATAATCTAAATAATTATTTAGTGGATTACTGTTTATCATTATTATTCTGTTTTAAAACTTATGTCATAAAACATACAACGTAATAAGTACGTAATTATTAAGTATTAAATAACCAAATTTTATAAACAATTAATAACGATGATGTTATTAAGTGACTTGTATCATAAGTAACTATATAACGATTATATATTGTCATTATTAATTAAATGCATATTATTTGCTATATAATTATTACTTAATTTTAAGTAATAAAAAATTATGTAATTATATAACCTTTTTTTTCAATTTTATACGCAAAACACATAAATTTTTATTATAAGTACGCGTGTACGTGTGTTTCAATAAAAACTTAATAATACAAAAACAAAATAAAAAACCATATGAAATGTGATTAAATAAATTCCGTTCTAAAACGATTTGAAAAGCTTAATATTCTAAAATTTTAAATTAAATTAGCGAAATTAATTTTTTTTTTTCACTATACGATTTACCTTGAAAATTTAAGTGATAGTATTTGTAATTAAAATAATTAATGAATTATTATGAGAAAATCAAAATTTGGAGATCTTAATCCGAATTTAGAATTTTTTTGCGAAATCAAAGAAAAGTTTTTTATAGAATTTTTTTTCGATTATTAATATGATTAGTATGTATGGATTAAATATAATTAGTATATATCATATCTATATACTAATTATATTTAATCCATATTATTATGAATGTAAAGCCATCGCACCAATCACTTATCAAAAAATTAAATTATCAAATAATAATGTTTTTTGATAAGTGGGAGTTTTATTTTTATACTAATCTAAACTTTATAATAATAACTTAAAATAAATCTGAGCGCTATTGCAATAACAATTTTCCACTAATAAAATAATCAAATAATAATAATTTTGACAAGTTTTGTTGCGCACTAAAATCTAAGATTTAATATTACTTAATCTAATAAAGTTCTGATTTAATAAAAAACAATCACAAACAATCACGATTTTATGAATTTCAATATTTGTGACACGATTTACCCACGAAATTCTTGGTATTCTTCTATAGAGACACATTTCAAAGGCTACCAATTTATTTATATGGATAATTATCAAGGTTCAAGTGTTTTGTCAATATAATAGAACTAACCATTATATATACCGACTGACCATTATATATTATAGGTATATCACAAAAAGTAGACGAAGATCCAATTTTAAATCTCTGCATGAAAACATGTTGTTGTGGTTAAAAAAATGCATTGCCGCCATTTTAATACAAAATTTTATTTCTTGTCCGCAAATTAAGGTTCTAATTTATTTAAAATAGCCATTGAAGTCATATACTATTTTAAATATTTGTAAAGGCAGATGAAGGACAATAATTGTAAATCTGTATAATATGAGACTTTAATGAATTATTTACCGTTATAAAATAAAATAATAAGTATGTACCTACTTATTGTGGAATATTTATTCAAAAATTCGCTAACTACAAATACATAATGTTATACTATTATTTTATACTAGCTGTTGGCCCGTCACAGAATGACGGAAGGTCAGTTGAAAGAAGAACTTTTTCTAATTAAGAACTATTTCTAATTTAATTACATATATTACATAAACATATATTATATATCAATACCATTTTCTTAAATAAAATGGTAACCGTTGCATTCTACGTAATACAGACTATGCTTCAATTCTAGTTATGTACAAAAAAAACAAAAACTTATATGTTGTTGTATCTAAAAATTTGAAGATGAATAATTTATTTAGTCTACCTTTTTTATGTTTTGAATTTGATAAAATTTTGGGGCTGTTAGTTCAAATCCCTTCTTGGTGAAATGTTTTTTTAATTTCAATTAATATTTTTTTTTTTATTCAATTACGTACTTTTTAAAATTAAGTTCGATAAATTTGTGTTAATAAGAGATGTGAAATAGATTTATTTTGTTTCAATAATGATTTATTTCTCCAACTATTAATGTTTTGTATATACATTTTTAAAAAATGTTGTTATACATTCTATATTGTTTCCTTTGTTTAGATTCAAATCAAAATACTTGTTTGAAGGCTTACCGTTCTATAATGTACTTATTCAACATGCTAAATAATGTATCTATTTATATGTACGTGAAATTGTATTAAATAAATGTTGATTTTTGAATTGAGTTTTGCATTATCAAATGCAAATTATAAATTTTATTTGAAATTTTTTTAATATACCTAACCCTAACTAAGTTTAAAATCTATTTTGTCTGGTTTTTATGGTGCATTGAACTCAGAGGTATTGTATACCTGAACCCACTTTCCCAACCGTCAGTTGTTACATAATTTTTTTCCATTAGTATTTTGTCTGGTTTTTATGGTGCATTGAACTCAGAGGTATTGTATACCTGAACCCACTTTCCCAACCGTCAGTTGTTACATAATTTTTTTCCATTTTAACTTTTAAATAGATAAATAATTAAAAAGTTATGAAGGAAGGGATGAGAGATAGATGAGGTAGAGTTGAGAGCGAGATGAGGGGAAACTTTGAAATTACTTTAATACATTTCTTGGTTTATTTGCTTAAGCAAACCAAGCAATGCATCAAAGCATACATTGGGCTTTCGCCCTTATGTCAGATATTTACTGAAAATTATTAAGACCAACTACACAAATGTTCCTGTGAAGCATTGTCTTCTTAATTTTTATTGACAAAATGTCTTACTATATATTTAAAATTTCCAGAAAATCTTCTGTGATTTTTAAAACTGAAATGAAATTTTTCATAAACTAATAAGTAAATTTTATTTCAAAAAAAAATTTTTTTTTTTTTATTAAAAATAAATAAAATATTTTTTGGCCTGCTTATGATAATTTATGATATTTTATTTTCTAAAATAAAACACATCCAACAAAACGTCAATATTTTATTTTTTTATAATTGAACACATCCAACAAAACACATTTAATTGAATGCGTTTGTTACACCTCATTCTAGACAAATATATTAATAATAATAATAATAATAATAATAAATAATAATAATAATAATAATACTCATATCTAATGTCGAAGTTGTTTAATTAAGAAGTTTAATGTTTTAAATAAAATAACTTTAGCTTTAAGGGGTGGGAAGCGCCCTACTTTATGGTGTGGTCGAATTGTATAAAACCCAAATTCCACTTGTACTAAATAGACACAATTAAAGGAAATGTTGAATTTTCTAAAAATAACTAAATAATAAATGAAAGTTCAAATTTATAATATCCAATAATCAAAAGAAATATACGTTTTATTGGAAAAATGGTGGTGGAAAATTTAGATGCTTAAAAAATTATCTGAATGAATAAATGAATGAAAATATAAATAAAGTTTAGATCATAACTTTCAAAATATTTACAATAAGGTGGTACCAATACAGTTTTTCTAGGAAAGTTGGAAAAAAAAAAAAATTAAAAATTTCCAAAAGGATTTTCAAAAAGAAACTTTAAATCAATAAAATTTTATAAATTTTTTAGAAAAAAAAATGGATATTTAAGAAAATTTAAAATAAAAATAAAATTAATAGAAAGGTCAATAAAATAATTAAAATTTATTACCTACAGATTTTGATTTAATTTTTTATATTGATTATGAGAAAATAAAACACATCCTAAAAGTATGCAATGTGGGTAGGATTATGCAATCTACATAAATTTCTTTCATTCGTGTTCCACAGAATTTTTATTTTTTTTTTGTTCAAAAAATTTTTCCATCAAAATAATTTTGATAATTTTTTTGCATATTTTTAGGAGACTTTATAATTGAACACATCCAACAAAACACATTTAATTGAATGCGTTTGTTACACCTCATTCTAGACAAATTTTTTTGCATATTTTTAGGAGAATTTATAATTGAACACATCCAACAAAACACATTTAATTGAATGCGTTTGTTACACCTCATCCTAGACAAATATATTAATAATAATAATAATAATAAAATAATAATATATTTTTTTTTAATTCCATTTCCATATATAGTTTAAATATCTTTGAAATAAGACATTTATAAACACTTAATTATACATATACACATTTTATACTATTTCTTTTGTCTTAATTATAATTCCAAAATCTTAAAATTAATTTGCCTCCCGAATAATTTATCGAAAGATTAACAATTATTATAAATCTTTTTGAAAGTTTGTATGTATAAAATAAAAATGAATTGTTCAAAAAAAAGTAGAGCTACTTATATAGGAAACTGTCAATCATTCAATTAATTGTAATCAATTGAAAAACCAAAAAACTTAACCTTATAATGTACATTATATAATATGGTATACCATGTATACCATATATAGAAAATAACAAACATTTTAAGTACCCAAAATAAAAAAAAAACTAATGTACCTAACTGTTTTATTTTATCTTATGTGAAGGCGTTCATTTACTTTTTGTTTTAACACTATTTTTGAGATTTTAACTCGTATCTTTAAATAACCAATAACTATTGTAAAAAAAATTTTTGTTTTAATTTTTAGATATTGAAAAAAAAATATTTTGTGGGTGTATAAAATGATTTTTATTAGAGAAAATTGATTAAATACATATTATTTATACATACTCTATAGTTAAACCAAAAATAGTAGTTTTTATTTATATATTGTATATGTAGAAGATAATGATCTTTAATCATCTTAATTTTGAAATATATTTTTTTTTATAATGAATTCAGATTATAGATAAATAATTAAAAGGAATACAATATTTTATTGAAATTAAATGCAAAATTATTTTTATGATTTGTTATGTTTTGTTTTTTGTGTTATATTAACACACTTATGAAATAATTTAAATTACCACTTTAGTGGTTAAGTATACATACATGGGTTCAGTATTATTTTGAAAGATTAAATTTTTAAAAATCACAATTCTTAGTTTAAATAACTTTCTTTTTAAAAAAAAAAATAAACAAAATTTGTAGTTATAAATAGGTATTTAATATAAATAATATGTGAAAATATTTTTTTTTTTTGAAATTTTCTTCAGGGGGGTTCCGTGTCCAAGTATAAGTTAACATTTATAGAAATACACTTTTGACTTGATTTACATTTAAAAACAAAAACTTTAAGAAAGGGTCTGAAGCTTTTAAAAAGAATTTTGATCCATAAATATACTTCCGAAAATAATCTCAACAAAGGTCAATATTTAATGGATTCCTTCCCCTTTATTTAAGAATATTTAGTGGCTACTCAAAAGTGTTCTTTTTAACTTTGTAATTTTTTAATTCTGTAATATTTTTTAATAAAAAAAGGTTTTGTGAATTGAAATAATTTTTAGAAGTTGTCTTAGTTAAATGTAAAGTTTGATCCCACTGACTGAGGACTGAACAAAGGACGTTCTACAGACTGAACAAAGGATGATACACTTTTGCAATGATGCTTTGTTTTTTATGAATTGTTTTTGTAAAGTACGTAAGTATGTCTAATTTTTAATAAAAGTTACAAAAAATTGTGAAAAATTTTGTGCAATTTGTAGAATTGTAAATTTGGTGAAATAGAACCAAGGTATATAGGTTTACACTTCCCTTAGGAAACAAATGAATACCTATAATGTTCTAAAATATACGAAATATAGGATCTTTAAATATTTTATCAATTTAATCTTTATGAAACGTGTATGTAGCACTGACATGTATGTAGCAAACAACAACAGCACCTCACTCCAATTAAAATTGTGCCAACAAACCGCACAACAGCATCTTACAGATCCCCAGATAAACAATATCTGGGCAAATAACATCGAAAACATACAGTTAAGTAACTTGAGCTTCTTCTCCGGTACTCTCTTCAATATATCGAGTAAAAAAGGGCGGACAGCAATAGCGGCAATTGGCAATTGCCAACAATCAACATATGAAAAAATTTAATTTTTTAAAAAATAACTTTCGATTTCGTTGAACTAATTATTATTAAAAATAAATAAAGTAATAAATAATAAAACTATATATTGAAAAATTTATAATTTGAAAACTAAGTATTAATTTTAACATCAATAGATTAAGTATACATGAATAATTAATAATTTCCATATAGATTATCAGCTATATTGTATTGCGCAAACAGATTGTGTGCTTATTAGTGAGGAGGAATCTAACACCACCGAGGGATTTAGGGTTCTTCCATTGTTCTTTTTGAAAGGATTTTTTATCCTTTGGAAAAAAAACATACTCTATAATATATTCCAGTAATTTACTTTTGAACTTTTTGTTTTTTTAATATATGTAATTAAATTTAATATTTTTAATTATCTTCCTGGATGAAATAAGTTTTTTTTAATTTTTCTTATAACCTTTCCCCATTATTAAATTGCAAATCAAAATTTTAATTTTTTTTTAAAAACTTGTAAACTTTGTCAAATTTTGTGGTTTAACTTTATTTTTTAGACTTTTTTTTAATATTAAAAGTTCATATGAACTTCTGTACAAAAATTTTGTATCTCATACTTTACTACCTCAGTCCTAACTATAATTTTTTTTTTTTTTTAAAAAAAATACTAAACAATTAAAATTGAAGTTCATCAAAACTAAATATACATACCATTTATTATATATTATTTAAAACTCTTAAATACCAGACATTATTTAAAATTTTGTTATTTATAATAAAAAAATTAAAAAACCATTATAATAAAAATTCTTGATAACATAATTGAATTGAGTTTTATTTTCATTTCCCCTTTAATTGGCATTTTAATAAAATTTAAATGATGACCACAAAACAATTTGTTGAAAAAAACTTTTAACACCAATTAGATATAATTATATATAATATGTAAGAGAATTTTAGATAAAATTGTTGTCTAAATTATGTTTTCATAAATAAACTCAAACTACGAGTATATGACGTCTCTGTCCGTCTTCAAATAAAAGTTTGAAAAAAAAATTTATTTAATTGTTGCAAATAATTTTTAATAAAAAAAAAACCGAAAATGAATGAAACTTAAAAAAACAAAACCTTGGATATGAATTTAAAAAAAATATACATTTAATTTAAAATAAAAGATATTTTATGGTCAAAAATGTGATTTTAATTGTTTAATAGGCCATATTTTTTCCAATATTAAGTAAAATTGATTATTATATAAAGATGTTTTATTTAATATTTAAAATTTAAGATTTTTGAATTAGAACCTATAAGTTATTATATAAGTTATGAATTTGACTCAAAAATTATTTATTTATTTATTTATTTACAAACCCTATCTCAAGCGAGTTGGTCAGCCTTTCCAATTCAAATGTGGCTAATTCTATATATTAGTAACAGATAATCTAAACGCTTCAGTCTTTAGTAACCTAACACATTGCTTTATATTTGGAAATCGACAGTGTTATAATATTTTATTCTTTATTTAAAAGCCATAAAACTCTTCTTCATTATTGACTTTGTGAGCTCTTAACAGGTACAAGTGAACTCGGTTTTTAAATCTTATAATTCACTAATCTAAAACCTAGCAATAGTATGTTTTTCATTTAATTAATCCTATAGAGTCAATGTTATAAAGTTAAATAAGTCTACGTGGATTAGCTAAGACGTATATCAACAAAAGATATTTGAAGCTCAGATTCAAACCATGCAATGTCCATATAAGACAATTTTTTCAGTATTCAAGAAAATTTGAGAAGCCTTTAAATATTAACAAGATCCCAAAAAGAAAAGTAAAATTATTTTTAGTATAAAAGCCCCACTTTAAGCTATTGAATCGCAAAATGATAAAAAAAAATATAGAATTTCTAATTTCTTGAAAAAATCTATTATAAAGTCAATTCGTCAGAATATGGACATTGCACGTTTTGAATCGGAGCTCCTCATATATAGATATATATATGATCTGATGAGGGTTTGAAGCCCGAGACTCAGTTTGTCAGAATATGGACTTAGCACGTTTTGAGTTGGAGCTCCCCATATATAGATATGATCTGACCTGGGTTTGAAACCCGAGACTCTAAGATTTAAAGGTAGAGGTTCTAAAATCACACCTCATCATCGACATCGACCCAACCACTTTGATGAGCATATAAACAATTATATAATCTATATAATATTAAAAAAATTTTTTTTTCTTGGATATGATCTGACCAGGGTTTAAAACAAAGACCCTTAGATTGAAAAACCAACGTCGTAACTAATAACATTACACGATTAGTCGGATCACTAAAAATTTAGTTTTCCAAAAAATTATTTTAGAATGTAGATTGGATACCTATTAAGATTTATTATATATTTGAAAAACAGGAGTTAATTGCAGGTAAAACCTTCCTTTTAAAAAAAAATAACTATTTATATTTTAATTTTAAATTCATTTTTATTAATTGTTTTAATATTAAATATTCAATTAATTCCAATAATAATTAAAAAAAAATAAAAATTTATTAAATAATTGATCGCATATATTTTAAATAAAATTAGATCCCCATTTCTTCGATCACTTTTACCTATCATCATCATTAAGTACCAAATTACATATCAATATTATACTAACATTATATCAGAACGCACATTTATAACTGATATTAAAATGTTAGTTAGTTTTTTAAAAATTAAAAAAAAAAAAAAAATACTGAAAATTTTAACTGAGATACACAAGTTTTGCAAATTTAACAAGAATACAAGAAGATACAAATGATGATAAAAAAAAAAACAAAATAAAATTTAAAAAAAATTTTCGCAAAAATGAGAAAAAAATAATCTAGAACATTCATACTCGTATTTTTTGAATATATATATACATATATATATATATAAATATAAGTTTATGTTTTAAAAAAAAAAACTTTATTCAGATTTCTATTCAAAGATCGTTTCAATAGTTCCAAAAAAATTAAATGATTCACATTCAACAACTACCTATAAGTTAAAACTTAAAACTAATAAAAGTCACATTAAAAAAAAATGAGGTGATATTTTTTCCTTAAAAGATAAAATAAAAAAAAACAAAAACAAAAAAACCAAAAAAAAAAAAAAACAAGAAGAAAATAATTAAAAACTTATATAAAATCGAACATACAAAAATTGCGTTCAATACAAAAAGTATTGAATTTCAATAAGACCGGAAATTTTATATTTGGTTAATTTGGTTTTTCTCTTCAAAATACATATTATACTTTTTTCTTTAAATATCTTAAGATTTTTTCATCTACGACTAATTAAAGTGTTTAATAACTTAAGTATCTTTAGATATTCTCATCTACGACTAATTAAAATGTTAAATAACTTAAATATCTTTAGATATTCTCAAATATTTATCATTAATTAAAATGTTTAATAACTTTAGTATCTTTAGATAATCTCATATATTATTAATTAAAGTTTTTAATAATTTAAGTATCTTTAGATATCTCATCTACGACTAATTAAAATTTAAATTTTAAATTAAATCTACTATTAATTAAAAAAATATTTAATAACTCCGATTAAATTATGTATAAATTAGTAAAAATATTACTATGGTACTGAAGGATGGTAATAAAATCTAAATTATCTTATCAGTACCACCTATTTGTTCTAAAATTAATTAAATACAAATTTACAAAATTCATACAAAACAAAATGTATCTAATAATAATATTCTCACCTTGAATTAAATCCAACTGATGTTTCAATTATAATAATACCATTATATGAGATTCTTTTTTCATATTCACCATCTAAAAGATAATCAGTAATAATAAAATTATCATAATTCATTGAATTAGTTTTTAATTTTTCTATATTATTATGATTATCTTTTTGATTATATTTATTATTAATTAATAAATGATCATTATTAATATTATCATAATAATGATGTTTATGACATTTTGTTCCATTTAATAATGTTGTTAAAAATATAAACATAAATTTAATAAATGTAATATTTATTTCCATTTCAGTTTTTTATTTATTTTTATTTTTTTAAATAATATATATTTTAAATTTAATTATGTATGTATATATTTCAATATTTAATTTAAATTTAAATTAATTAAATAATATATTTAATTTTAATTAAATATATAGTATAATAATAGTATAAATTGGATGCGTTAAATATTTTTTTATCTAAATTATATTTTAATTAAACTATTGTGAATGTTTTTTATATTTTTTTGAAAATTAAATAAATACTATTAAATTATATATTATTTAAGTTGAAACGAATTTAAATTAGTAAATCACTTTATTAATTGATTAATTAATTTTATAAAATGAAATATAAGTTTTATTTTAATTATTTTTTTTTTAATTTTCTCTTATATTTGTGAAAAAAATGTTTTTTTCAAATTTCTTATTTTTTTTTTTATATTTTATAATTTCTTATTAATTTTTTTTTTAAATTAAAAATTTTCTTTATTTTTTTTTTTCAAAATTTTTGTATTTTTTTAACCGCAACAAAATAATTTTGCAACCTTGTCCTAAGGTTGTTCCGTTAAAACTAACCAAAATCAAAAAAAGTTGAAAAATTTTTAATGTAGCAGCAGAGATAACCGACAACGTGCAACTTAAAAAAAAAATCAGTACTTGTATTTTGTATTGATTGTTAAAGTGGAAAAAATAAAAGCACAATAAATTGAAAAAAAAAAGAAAAAATTAAATAATATGTACAATTTTAATGACGAAATAAAAATTTACTCACAAACACACATATATGTACATAACACAGTTAACACTTGAGAGAAAATGTACATAATTAATTAAATACAAAATCATAAAAAAAAAAAACAAAACTGTTGTTAATTAAAAATAAAATGACTAGAGAATAAAAAGGTATGCTGTTGCTGTAGTGTTGTTTGTACGCAACGCACATTTCTATTATACATTTTTTATCTAGTATGATTACAACGTTGTTTGAATGATACAAAATAATATGTTTGATATATGCATATTGTTGTATTGTATTGTACTTCGGCAGATACATACAATTCAATACGACGATACGATACAATACAATACAATACAATGCAATACAATATAGTGATTCTGTTTGATTTGAAAAGAAAAAGAAAAAAATAATAATAAAAAATTTGTATGAATGAAAAATGGATGAAAAATTAAAATAAAATATTTATATAACGGTAACAACAAGTTTGTTTTTCTTATATTTTCTTTGTATGTGTGTACTACAAATTATTTACTATAGGTTTAATTTTTAGATAATGTATTAAGACAAAATTGACGGTTTGTTAATTAAAAGTTTATTTCAAAAATAAAAAGAAGTTTACAGAATTTTAATTTTAAACATTATTAATTAAAATAAAATAGATTGTTAATACATATATTGTATATATTGTATATAAAATTGATAAAATAAAATAAATGATTTTAGAATTGCATTTTGATTAATTGTAAATTTTTTTTTTTTTTTTTTAAATTGAATATTATTATAAATTGTATATTGTTATTATAAGATTTATTTTTAAAAATTATATATTTTATAGTTTTTGATTAAAAAGTAAGATAAAAATTAGATTTTAATTAGAAAAATACATTCAACATTATGGCAAATTATACTGAATTTTAATGAATTATTAAACAAAATAATTAGGGTTGGTGACTAAATCCACAAACCGAAATCCAAAAATAAAAAGTCAATAAATTCAAAAATAAAATGAGCCTTTTTCCGAAATATAATTAAATATAAAAATTTAAAGAAATGCAATTTCATATTATGAATATTCTGGAAAAGGGCATAATCATTTTTGTTATTCAGTCTAATAGCCCTGGTGGATTTTTTTTATTATAGATTTTGTTTTTTGTGGATTTAGTCACTAACCCAAAAATTGCTAATACCTAAAACAAAATTCTAAATCTTCTTCTCCTTGTTTCCTTCTGTTCCCTTAAACTAAGCCTTCTGCTCCTGTACTAACAGATATTTAAAAAAATTAATACGGGTGGATTGAGGGAACTTTAATTACCAAGCACATCATCGCGACTTACGCAAGTGGAAATAAAAAATCTTGCCCACAAATCTATAGGAAAAAAAATTTATTAATAAGGTGCTACCATATGTGATACATAATATACATATATGTACTTCCAATTGAAAAAAAAAATTACATTACATATACGTAAGATTGATAATAGGTACAATTGTATAAACCTGAGCTTGAAATCAAATTTTAATTATTCAAACAAATTCTATGCTGGAGCTCGTTGTTTTTGTTTTTAAAAAACGGGTTTGAAGTTCAAGTTCCATTTTATGCATTTGACATATGTTATGTAGTTGTATAATATTTCAATTAATTTAATTAAATAATATATTTGAGTTAAAAAAATTTTGAGCCCAAATAAAAATTTATTATTTGTGATAAACTATATAAATATTGAGTTTATTTAGTTTCCTTTTCATATCTAATAGCAGCCATAGATTATTTGGAAAATTTATAGAGATCTCGGGTTTAAACCTATATATTAGTCAATCGGCTTATTAAAGTTATTAACGTGTAAAATTTAAAAAAAAAGCCTAAGTATAACAACAGAAATACGAATATGATATATTTCACAGGATTCAGTTTAAATTCTCAAACTTAAGATCAAATCTTTAAAAAACAATATTTTACTCAATATAATAAAAATTATGGCTTACGGGGATATTTCTGGACTCTTTTATGGAATGCACTATATATACATATAAATTTTCTTAATGATATTGTCTATCTAAAGATATTTTAAGTTCTAATCAAATTTAAACCAAAGACCTAAATTTACATTTTATATTTTGTTTAGAAGCTTTTAATTAAAATATTATTTCAGCATTTATTTTATTTTTATTATAAATATGTATAACTACGTGTCAAATATTTTATTAATGCATTTTGATAATATGTATTACGAAAACTTAGTACCTAACCTAGATACATATATTATTTAATTTAATAATTTATATTTTATATTTACAAATTCTATTATTATTTAATTTTTTGAATATTATTAACAACATCGACTTGTTTATTTTGTTTACGTTATATTATAAATTTAATTTATATTTTTTTTTTTTTTTTTTTTTTTTTTAAGCGCTAACTGTTCAACTGTTAGGCTAATAAGCCTGTCTATACCATAGGTACATGTTGGAACAGGGGGTCATATTATATTCGTGTTATTAGAATTTGTCTTATTGAATTCCACATACAATTTAAACATGAGATAGTACTAGGCCTTATAACATGTAGAAACGTCTTAGATTTTCAATATTTACAATTCTATTTTTTGTTTATATTGTAATATTTTATATTTTACTTATATGGTATTCTATATCTGCGAGTTATTTAATTAAATTATTTGTTTATATTTTTGCATTTGTTTATATTTTTATATTAAAGTATTTTTTTATTAAAGATTTATAATTATTAATTATTGATTATGCCATTAATTTGAACCCAATGGAGAATGGTACCTGAGTCGAGCCGAAAACCAGAAAAGTTTTTTCACTTCCACTAGAATTTGAACCCGGGCCCTTCCGCATGAAAGGTCGGCACTTAACCACTGTGCCACCCAGCTGTTAAAACCATATTTAGTCACCAAAGGGTAAAAAAAAAATTATTTTTCAAAAAATTCATTTTTAATAGATATTTTATAACATGTATAGGAATCGAACCAGCACTTCCTCCTTTATTAGACCAAATGTTTACTTACTACACTAACAGGAGCCACGGTAGTGTATTAGGCATTTTATTTAATTTATTGTTAATATATATTAATGTATTATTATTTAGCTACACACTTTTGGAAACTTCAGCTATTTTAACCCTAGGTGCGCAAACAGAATAATTCCTTATTTTATAAAAAGTTTTTAAGAATGACAGTGTTAAAATGCAATTTGAAAACCAAGAGGCACGTTTCGTTGGGTAAATGTAGAATCTTTCAAAGGGATTCAAAAATTTTTACTCTATTAGTTGCACTTGCTTATTTCAACAAACTTTTTGGAAAGTTCAGTGCTTGGGATCAACTCTTCGACTCTTTAGACTTGCATTAAGGTCATTAAGTGCAAAAAACTAAGTTAAAGAGTCCCTATAAGTGTGTAAATTTTATTTCTAAAATTTCAACTATTTTCTTTAGAAACCAAATTTACAAATATAATATCTAACATATAAGAAATATTACGGAAAGGAATTAAATATAGCTTGGAAACCGCTGTAATTTAAAATTCTAACATTCTAACAATACGATATTAATACATAAATAAGTACATAAATGTTACTTGCGTACATACATCCTTTTTTCAAAAAACAAATTATATCTATTAAAGAAAATTTCATTCCTTTTTTAATTAACTAATTTGCATCATAAACTTCTCACTTTGTTAGAAATCCTGTTAAATCTCTAATAATTTCTAAGAATGTCCTTTTTCTTTCAGTCAAATTTTTCAATTGTTGAAATACAAAAAAATATATGTTCATATTGCATACCTACATGGCTACATAATTATTACATAAATACAAATTGAAATAATAAATTATGTATACTTTTTACACAGTAATCTTAAATCTAAAAAAACAATTTAAAAAAAATCAAAGGTCGTTTCAAACATAAAATAATTTCCATTTCACTACTCATAAATAGACAATAGAAATTTAAACAAAAAAAAAAAGTTAAAAAGAAAACATTTTAAAAAATATATTAGATATATACGGTATATATGTATGTATAAATAAAAATATTCCACTTCCATGGTCTAGAATCTAGATTATTGTAATTACCTAGACTCATCTATGAAATAAGCTTTTATTTTATTATTATTGTACTTTTTTTTAACAAATTAAAACAATTGAAAACGGTGTTCCTATAAAACGAAAGAATTTAAATACCAGCATAAAATTAAAAGGAAGTTAAAAAGTCATAAAATTAAAGTAAAAATTGGTACAACACAGGACATACATAAAAATTTAACAAAGTAACAATAATATTATAACCATTTATAACAATATAAAATAACAAAACTACAAGCCAGGTTTAAGTGACTGGTTAAATTTGTAAAGGTATTTTTTCATCGGTATAAAGGCATGAAGATATGCATATTTATTTTATAATATTTAATACTAGATAGAAATCAAATAGGAATTTGCAATATAATTAAAGTGATCGACTACTATATGGTCATTACTAAATATCATATTTAGGAGCAATGGAAGTTCTTTAAGTTTCCATTTAAAACTCTACTGACCTGTGCGGAAATCGAGCTCTGGTTTTGGGTTTTTAGGAAAATTTATTTAATGCCATTTCGCCACTACATATAGGCGTCTATTATGACAGTCAACTACAACTACTTGATAGTTGAAAAGTATCAATCAATTTCTTGAAATGGTATTGTGAATTACAACTTTTCAATTATATAGAAAAAATTGTGAATTCATTTACCAACTACCAACTCAAAATTACAATTGCAAAATACAATCTAGTTGTCCGTTATCAATTATTAGATCAATGAAAAAATTTTGGTTGTTAGATTTGAAAAAAAAAATTTTTGAACACAAAAAATGCAAGTATAAATGAAATAAAATAATAGAAAAATTTATATTTAACTTAAAAGTAAGTAACATTTAATAATTTTAAGGTCGAAAGTACGAAAGGATTCGATAAATCTCTAATATTTCTAAGTTATGTTCATTTGCTTTGTAGATCTTTCTTCTGACTTTCAAATACCAATAAATTGATGCCATTATTCTTCTTATATATTTTTTAATTTAATTCAAACAATACAAATAACACAAGATATGTAAATAAATTTTTATTTTAAAATTTTACAAATGTCAAAATAATTAGTTAAATTCTTAATAGAAAATTATTTATCAATATTCACAATGATAAAAAAATTTTTTTCAATTACATTTCACAATACTAATTTTTTTGATTTCAACTATCAACTAGTTGATTGTTGACTGTCATAATAGAGGCCATATACTACATGCTGCGTCTAAAAAGGAAACGCTATTCCCTTCAATAAATAGACTTGGTGAATACTTTATTTATAACCCTTAATGGAGTGGAAAAGGAATAAAAAAAAAAATCCCTTCAGGTATCACATTGTGGCCGAAGTTTCTTTATTGTAATAAATACATAAATAAACTTTTCGGAGTTAATTTTAGTAATCATACAACCTAAAATAACCCTTTCATTTCAAATATACTTCTTTTTAATAAAAATCGATTATAGCAATCAGAGAAACAATTTCGTGTCGGTAAAATAAAAAATTACCTTTCATTGATAAAACAAAATCAAAATAAAAAGAAAATTTCAAGGTTATGTTGCATCAGAATTTTTTTCATTGCAAATTCCAATTAATAACTGAAACAGGATGAAATGAAACATATCTTAACGAAACATTTTTGTGTCTTTCATTATTCAAAATTTGTAGGCTAGGCAGCTGAATCCATTTCTCTATAGAACATTTTTAATAAATTAACTCGAATACATTTTTTATATTTCTACTGAAAAAATAAAAACTTTAAAATAGTTATTTTCAGAATACTTTTAACTGCCTAGATGGTTCCTAAAAAATTCAAAAAAAATAAAAAGTTTAACTGCTACTTTTAAGTGGTGTCGCAATTAAAATGCATATTAAATATTTGTACTAAATTTATCTTTGCTAATTTGTGATTTTTTAGTACAAAAACTCGTCTTTTACAATTTGCAATTTTAATAACAATTACTTAAATTAATATCAAGTAGGTTAGATACTTAAAAATAAATTTAAAAAAAAATTTCTTAACAAATTACCAGGATTCTTGAATCACTTGTAATACAGGTTTAGTTATAATTATTACAAAGATTAATACTAATTTTTCTATAAATAATCAGTCAGGACACAAACCAAATTTTTTAATATTAATGACAATAAACTAGTTTATAAACGTTACCAAAAATTATACAAAAAAATTTGTGACATTGACAGTACCACAGTACTGTTAATACTGTACTTATTTTCAAAACAGGTAAATTTCAGAGACACCTAGTGGCTTTAGTATGTAAATCAAAATTTAGAATTACTTTCAACTGTCATTTACTCATTTGTCATACTTCATTTACAGTTTACAGACCGAATTGTCAGAATTTATAAACTGCATATTCCAATAAAACAAAATTTATTATTGAATGCATTTTAAAATATGTGGTAGTGTATGAATTATTTTTTTACAATAATCCATTAATCACTTTTTTGTTTGCAAATTTTTTAAAATTTAAATGCATATTGAAATTATTTTTCAGTAATTTTTAATTTAATTCATAAACCAGTTCTATATACATATGTACCTATAAACTTTTATTCAAAATAAGGTGTGTGTTAACGTGTCGCAACAGTCACAAATATAGAAAATATTTAATTATCAAAGATAAGATATCATCATATTATTTATTATTAATTTTAAAATTTTGTTTTATTTAATCTTATCAAAAACAAATTTAATTTAATAACAGAAAATATTGAATGTACATATAACATAATCTAGTATATTATCAGTCATTTTGACAATTAAATCTGGGGACTTGAAAGTTCTGGTATATTGCAGCATAATTTAAAATTTTTTCTTTGAAAATTCACTAAACTGATCAAATTTATTTTGAATACTAACTATGTATGTACATACATATGTATATATAAAATTAAAAAAATAATGAAACAAATATAATATCTGGATTCTGATTTTGAATTTACCAAAACAAAAAACAGAATGAAAATATTTGTTTTTGTTTTCCACACCTGTATTTTCCTAGTTCGTACCTATTATTGATAATTTGATGAATGATATTAGATAGCTTTAAAGAATAAATTGCATTACACTTGCATTGCACTTGCCTCCTTGCAAAAGGAGTAACAATTTTGAACCTGAATTTTCTCCTTACATTTATACAATTCATTTCATTTAAAATGTCAATTTACAACTAAAATTGAAAATAAAAACAAAACAAAAACATGAATATATTTTTGACTGTTTATAATATATCTGTTGTTTCTGTATATAAAAATTTCCCCTCAATTCTTAAATGCAATGCAATTCTTCTATACAATCCAACATATAAATGTATTTTATTTATTTTTTTTTCAGTATTCACACAATTGCATTCAGGCCGAAGTAGTTTGTGAAAATTTTTTATTTAATTTAAATTCAAATCAAAGCATAGAAAAACAAAACAAAAATCAAAAATACAAAAAACCAAAAACAACATTTTTACATCACACAAAAAGAAGACAAACAATATCAACAAAAAAAAAATAGTCTCTCCATCTCTATCAATATATTTGCCATGCCATTGCCATATATACTGCTGAGCTGAATACAATAAAACAAACAGTAAAATCAGCATCTCTTCTATTTCTTTCCCACCTATACAAATTAAAGCCAGATGCTTTTGTATTTGAATTTTTTAAAAAAATTTCGTTTGTTCAGTCACACGACATCCACGAAGGCGATAGGTGTGTTGGAATAATATAAAAAATATAAAAAAAAAAAATATACAAATAATACCAATAAAAGAAAAAAGAATAACAAAAAAAAAAAATACAGAAACAACAATAATAAAAAACAGAAAGAAAAAAAAAAAGCAAAAGTTTTTTTACATTTTGTATTTTTCTGCTAATAGATTTGGTAAATGCTACCAAAATAAAAATGGCGGCGCTTCGAAAAATGTAAATTTTTATTAAAAAAAAATTCAAATATTAATTTGGGAATTTTATTTCTACATTTAATATAAAAATATATTATAAATAAAATTTTAAATATTCACAATATAAAATTTAAATAAGTTTGTGTGTTTTTATAGAAAGTATAGAGTTTTTAAATTCAAACAAAAAATAAACATATCGAAAACTAGATTTCTTTTTTTCACTTTTTTTTTTTTGTTTTTTGAATAAAATATAAAATGAATATTTTCACACATATTTTAACCAAGTGTAATTAAATAAATAATGTGGATATCATATTAAATACAATTAAAAATATAAAAAAAAAAATGTATAGAAATTTTATATGTGAAGAAATATATAGTCTATCAAAGTGAAGGAAACACATGTCTGGCTTGTAGTAAAAAGAAAACCATTTTCTTTTTTTACTTTATTTAAAAATTAACTAAAAGGGCCAAATATACGTGGAAGGAATTCCTTGAAAATTTATAATAAACTTATTAAATTGAAACATTTTAAATTTAAAATAGAAGTTTTGTAATAACTTAAAAGAAAAAAAGTCTGCACCCACTTATTAAAGAACTTCTATATATATATATATAGATATAATCAAGCATATATTTTAATATATATATTTAAAAAAAAAAAATTTTTTGTAAAAGGCAAAAGAAAAACTTAAAAATTTTTTAAAAAATGTGTGCTGCACAAAGTAATGCGCCAGCTAGTTTTGGTTATACTTGGGGATTTGCTGACAATTCAAGAAATGAAAGTGTTGTTGAAATATCACCAAATATTAATTATACAGTTAGTGAGGCGGTAAGAATTCCCTTTTTTTTTTAATTAATATTTTTTTATTAAAAAATTTTACTTTTATATTAAAATGTTTTTATTTTTTTTTTTAGCAATGAAATAGTTTTTGTTTACATTTTTGGCGCAAAAATTTTGTCTCTTTGTATTAGTCAAGTCATTTAACTAACAACTCCGTATCGTATGCTTTTTTCTTAAAACATCCGTCGAATATGATTGGAATGTTTACATTTTTTTTTCTATCTAATTTGTTTTTTGTTTTTTTGTTGTATTTTTTTGTTAAACACAGAATGAATACTTTTAAAGGTATTTTAATAATATAATAATAGAAAATTCAAAATAACACATAAACCCCCACATACTCGATATCCTAAATAATATTCTACCAAAGTAAAAAAAAAAACGAAAACATCAAGTCTATTACAAAATATAAAAAAAATTTGCTGATGTGTGAAACTGAAACTACGTATAAATAACATACAACATATTATTTTTTTTTTGTTATACGTTTAAATAACATTTGTACATATGTATGTATGTTATTCCAAAAACTAGAGTATGTTTTAATTTTATACATTTTTTTATATATATATTATATTACAAATTCGTTTCAGTCGAGAGTGTTTCATTATTACATTATACATTATATTGTACATTGTATATGGATACACAATTTATTATTAATATATATATACAAGGTATATACATATTTATTTATGGATGTAAAAAAAACATTATTATTAAAATATTCTATTTGTGTGCGATAAATTAAATAAGTAAAAAGGTCCTAATAATAACACTAATATCCTTATCAAAAGTTTTGAATTTTCATAAACAAAAAGTATTAAAAAATGTTTTTCATACTGAATTGAAAATTTTCTGAAAAACAAAACAAATATTTGCATACATTTTTTGTTTCATACCCAAATACGGGTTAAAAAGTTAAAACAGCTTTTGTTCACAATTAAAAAATTAAATAGAAAAAGTTTCCAAAATTCTTTTCTATTCAAAAAAGTTTTATAAACATTCGAATTGTACAAAAAAAAAAAAGAAAACAATATATATATAGATATGTAAATGTATATATGTATTAATTTTTTGTTGTAATTTGACAAATTGATAATATATGTTTTTACACAACATATCAATTTTTTTTAGAATAGAATATTAATTTAAAATACAAATACTGCTACGTCATAAGCCTACTGTCAAATTTTAACATTTAAAGTGTTAGGTAGTTTTATATTTTATTCTATAAAAACTGTTGCGATGGTATTTTTTTTTTTTTGAAAATATAATATTTTGCGTAGGAACACTTTCTTACTTGGTTGGTTTTTTTGCCTTTTTTTTTTTTTTAATGAATTTTTATTCAATATTTTATTTATTTATGTATGTTTAAATTATTTATTTTCTCTAATATTTAATGTGTATGCAATATGTACATATATATTTATATGTATGTTTAAAAAATGTAACTACGTTTGTATATTATTATTATTATTATATGGTTAATTTTTTTTACTTTTTAGAACAATGTGTTCAGAAATGTTCTATTTCTCGCCACATGTACCTGCAATGTATTCGTTTTTAATGTTTATTTTTTTTATATATTTATTCTGTTCCTGCTGGTATTTGATAATGCAATTTTAACCTACTATCTACAAATAAAAAGTATAAATATTTAGTTTTTCAAATTACAAATTAGTATTAATATAAACATAAACAAATGAAATACATATTCAATATTTACCTGATAACAGATAACAAATAACAGAATTGGAAGAAAGTAAAAGTAGAGTAAAATTTAATTGATGATCAAATGTGACAAACGATTTGTTATTATAAATGTAAACAAATAATTTGATTTTGATTACAGAAAGAAATACCAAATTTCGAAAGATTGTGAGTTTGAACCCCATCATTCAAAATGAATAATTTTAATAACTAAATACCCATAGATTACATTAATTACTATGGTAATTGCTAAATACTTAATTTTAACACTAAAGAATAAATGTTAAAAACTTGAAAAATTATACAATTACATATACATGTTATGTATATAACTTAATATTTCAAACTTCATCAGAAACTTTCCAATCCAATTCTCCGGAAACATTACAAATTGATGACGGATCACATAAAAATCCAAATATCTTTAGCTTGAAATTAAGATAAAAATTTTAAAATTCAATATGAATCACAATTCTATTTTAGTCATCAAGTCATCAAAGTTTAAAAATTCAATTTAATTACCAACTGTTTTTAATTTGAAACTCAATCTAGGATTAATAATAATTTAATGCATTGTGGTATTTCTTGTTTATTTTTAAAATAAAACAATGATTATTTTGTAAAATTAATATTGAAAGTATTTTTATTAATAAATAATATTTTAATATTTTTCTTAATAAATAATATTTTTTAAGACACCAACCTTATTAATACTTGCTTTTGGACTTTTAATTATTATTTATATTTGTGTATTTTAAATTCAATTTATTAATATTATAAACAAAACTTTCATTTGAATGACTTCATAAATATCTACCGAATGAAAATTTGAAAAAATAAATTATGTCTATTACAGATTTCTGACCAAAATCATTAATAATAGAGTAAAAATACACAACTAATATAAAAAGAGACATGTATGTACATATTCATATATGATTATTTGATACTAAAATAAAAAAAATAAGTTATTATAATATGTATGTACATTTTTGTAGAATATTTAGTAAATTACATACATAAATTGTATATATGTTTATTTTCTTAAAAATATGTATTTTAGTTTTTTTTTTAAGTAGAAATATTTTCTATAAAAATGTTGAAAATAAAATTCGATTGTGAATTGTGTGATTAAAAAAAAAAATTACATATTTATACATATTCTTATACTAGTACAACAAAATGGCGTTTATTATTTAATTTCATCTTTTTATTTTTTTATATATTTTGTTGCGTGTGTAAGAGACAACAACAAAATCATAAAAATTTTATCGTTAATATTCGTGAATCGTTTAAAAAAAAAAAAAAAAAAAAAACAATTTATTACTTTTCTTTATGGTGGGAAATTTTTTCATACAGATGAAACAAAAAACAACAACAAATAGGAAATGGACGCTTTTTTCCCCTTATTCAGCATACACAAAAATATATTTTATTCGTTTCAATTTTAAAGAATGTTTATTACGAACACGAATTAATCCCCACCAATACTTTTATAAAAACACATGTATATCTTTCTCTTTTCATGGCGTTCTCTGCACAAAAATGACTTGTATATTTTTTTTTATAGCTTGGTGTTTTTTTGTTCTTGTTTTTTTTTTTTTAATACTACGTTGCCTTTTTGAATATGTAATTTATATATGTACATATATTTATATATATATATGTAAATTTTTATTATCTTTTTTTAAAATACGAACATAAATTTATTTCAAAATATTAAATTAAAAAAAAAAATAATAATATTTTGAACTATTTTAGATTTATTCTGTGTTTATAAAATGTTATATATGTACACATTAATTAACATTTATAAAAGTATGTAAGTAGATATATTTTATACATTTATATATTGTATCTTAATATTAAATTATAATATTAATGTACGCAAATGCATTTATTGCAAAAGAAAATTTTTTTTTTTTTTTTATGTATTTTTATTTGATTTGGTCAGAAATCAACAACTCAGATGTCAGATGTATGTAAAAATAGATGTAAAGTAAAATTCATTGCTGATTAGATTGCCAGATTGTCTTAAATGTCAAGTGATACCTACATAGTGTTAAGAATTTATTCAAATTTTGAATATGAAAAGTATCCCTCTTCGATTACATCAAGGTCCCTTATTCCAAATCAACTTTTTCATCAATTTAATGATTAAAATAAAATTGAGGACCTGCCACTACATCTATCAAATAGTCCTATTCAATTTCGTATATTGACATTTTATATTAACATTTATGCCGAAGTGTTCTGTTCTCAATTAAATTTTCTCAATCAGCTGTTTTTGACATTAGATTAATGGGAAAGTTGGTGAGAATATATCTACAGTAAAATACGCTTATATACTTATATACTGAATCATTCCAAAAAATTCAATATTTTTTTTT